>JAVRXN010000007.1:50872545-51416256 GCA_033556935.1 Timema podura | reverse complement strand
AAACACGAATTTAATTTTTGCTTCCTTGGTTTCAAATTTATCACCCCAAAATAAAAACCTTAACTACGTCACAGATTTAATTTGGGCTAACCCCTACCGACCAACAAACAAATCTTCTACCATAAGTACTTTCAAACCTTGTAAACAAAAATCTTACTCACTATTTATCTAAACACGAAGGTGTATTGATTGAATCATAAAATTATTATACTTTTAGAGCAGCACATAAAAGGCGGTTATATGGCTTCTGTTCTGAGCACCAGTTGAGCGTTGCTAGGCAACTGGCATTTCCCCTTTCCTCACATGACCTTAGTTCTATGGCGCGTAGCCAAGCTATTACCTTGGAGGGAGGGGAAATGAATAGTCTGACGTGTTAACCAAAACACGAACTGACGAACAAACGAACCAACATCAGCAGCTCTCTCTCTCTCATTCTACTTCTCACCCTGTTATGTTGAAACTGCGAGGACAGCATGTTGAGAGAGTTGTGCAATCGCTATCTGACACTGCGCTGCCAACGAAACTGAAAAGGGAAAACGCTGTTACTACCTGCGCAGTTAGGCATGCGCAGTTGTATGGGGTGGGGGGAAATAACAAAAGAACCGTGGGAAGTCAGAAAGCTTATGTTTTATTATCTAATCTATTACTAAAACGAGCAGCAAGATAATGATTGTGCTGCAGTCGTCAAAAAGGAAGGGGAAGCGTGGGTAGTAAATTAATTATTGAGCTGCGCAGTAACAATGAAAATAATAATAACGGAAAGCTAGAAGTGTATTGTATTATTATATAAACGAGATAAATGATAGTATACATGTCAACTATACAATAAATAACTTATCAAACAATAATAACACATTTTCAATCATACTTATCAACTTTATTACATAACTATAATTATCTTTATGCTCGTGCAATCTAAAATATCTTCACATATAACTGCTATCGTATACTTTTACATGTACTCGTTAAAACTTTCTATGGCTGCGAGCTGTAGGTTGAATGGCCTTGAGAATCCCCGGGAGAAGCAGCAACGCTGAGCTGGGACGTCGATCGACCTGGGCATTTTTGTTGCAGCTGGCTGCTTCAGAGTTCATGCAACACTGCTCGGAGAGTTTAGGCAACAGCGCGCGCTTCACTAACCAACTTGAAGTACCAAACGAAGCGTCCTCTCTCCCAAAGCTTGCCAGTGCTGTCTACGTTTTTAGTACCATCATTAATTTAACATTCAATTTTGTATTACCTTAGTTTGGTCGAATACATTATTTAAATTTATCGGCATTCAAAGTAATAATAACTAATAATCTGGCTGGTAGATATTTCGACAGATACTTAAAAAGGATGGATTTCAAAGTCAATTTTATACAATCTTAGATTTTTATTGAAGAGGAAAATACTATGATATAATGTTGAACATAATATGATAATCGGGGGGGAGGGGAATAACTGAATTAATTGAATGTGTTTATAAATATATTTAAAGTGTAAATTTTTTTAAAATAGTTCATCTAAATGCAATTAGAATATATATATATATATATTTTAAATAAGATTAGTCAAATAAATTTGAATAACAATAGATATACATAGTATTATTTTAAAAATAACGTGTCCATTAATTATCTTTATAAATACAATTCCTTTAGGAATACTTTTCTGAAACATTAATTACTTGTAGTAATAGGACTCATGTATCGGTAGTAAGTAGTGGTTCTGTACGTCAAACAATAACCCGGGAAGTCGAGCTTGGTCTCTGATCGAATCCCATACAGACAAACTGACACTGGGTGGTATATTTTTACACTATGATACTCACTGTGGTTTTCTCACTCTATCTACAAACAAATGCTGGATCATTTTATCTAAGCAGTATTACATTTGGATATGTCGCGAGTATAGAGACTTGGTCTATGGTTCTATGCTGTAGAACTAACCGAAAGAGGGGAACTGAGGAGAAAGTGGACACAGCTCAAACGAACAAATCACGAATAATACAGATGAAATGTGGAATGGGAAGGGCAAAAGTGTTTCAACAATCAATATTGAAATTTAATACAATAATTAATTATTTGTATAGCTTTAGAAATTTTAAATGATATATGAAAATATTTCTTTTTAAAAAAAAAGAGTTAAGGTACGTTTCACAAAATGTATGTTAGCATATTCTTTGCCCGGTTCCTTTAATTCCACTTACCAACATTCCCCTTAAATTAATAAAATATAACTAAGGCTATTTAGTTTCCCATTTATCTAATGAAAGATCATGCAACAAAATGTATTTAATATTATAATATGCCGGTATGAAATGAAAGTGAGACATGTAACTGAAGCTAGCCCACCATATTGCCATTTTAATTTTTGCACATTTGTTTGTGCTCTATTTGCGCCCATGTATTTCAGAAAGTGAAACAGTCGTGCTGTAAATTAGGCCTTTTATGAAACTTTTATGAGGTGGGGTCCGTTTAGGTTCCACCTATCTCGTAATAATTAGGTAGAGTGAGTTCAAACGAACTCAGCACACATTTAAAAACACAAACGTGACAAATATATGGATGAGTTATTCGTCAGTACTTTCTTTTATACTTGCCCAAATATGAACTTGCATCTGGATGTTAAGAAATGGGACAAAAATGTTATTGCCACGCGGTGTTTTTACACAAGTAGCGGCAGGCATGAACTCAAACTTTGCATGTATAGTGTTGTTTATAACCGTTATTGGTGTTCAGGTGAGTTTTTAATTATTTTAACATTTTCATTTTATTGTTTTAAAACCATCTTTTAATTTATTGATTAATATATATATTTTTTAAATAAACATTATCTTGTGGGCAAGCATGGAGTCAAATTAGCCCATCACAATAAGTGTTCCACATTTTCCTCATTTTCGAGTACAAATATTCATTTTCGGGTAAAAGGTATAATTTTATTTTAAGTTTTGTTTTTTTCAATACGTGGTGAGATCGCTTGAATTTAATCTTTTCACGTGATAGAACTAAAGTGGACCCCTCGTAATAATTAGCTGTGTTTTGTTTTGTTCGATAGTGTTCAGTGGTTGGTTTTATATATGACAGTTCATCTTTTGTTTTGATGCATTGCGAACCAGATCAAGTTCCTTTATTATAAATTTAAAAACTCCTTATAAAGTTTAATTTTACTACAGACGAAAAATTATCATCAACGTTTCTTATTATAAATATTTTAAAATATGCCTTGACTTCGTGTTTACTAATCATGCTAGGAACAAGTTATTAGCTTGTATAGATATAAAATTATAAACTAAAAAGATTTTCTAAGAAAATGCAATAAAAATGACAAAAAATATTGATACATACCTGTCCACACAAATAAAATGAAGGTAAATACATTTTGTTTCCGTTATAAAAGCATTTCTTAATCTGTTACTACAGGCAGAATTTTTTATATTTGTATGTTAATTAAGCATGCTGCGTAACTTGTACTTCCTTGTCTATAAGCCCGCTATTGGCTACGTGTTTTGTACTTGTTTCTTAATTATACTGCGTGACTTGTACTTCCTTGTCTATAAGCCGCTATTGGCTACGTGTTTTGTACTTGTTTCTTATTATGCTGCGTGACTTGTACTTCCTTGTCTATAAGCCCGCTATTGGCTGCGTGGTTTGACTTGTTTCTTAATTATGTTGCGTGACTTGTACTTCCTTGTCTATAAGCCCGCTATTGGCTACGTGTTTTGTACTTGTTTCTTAATTATGCTGCGTGACTTGTACTTCCTTGTCTATAAGCCCGCTATTGGCTGCGTGTTTTGTACTTGTTTCTTAATTATGTTGCGTGACTTGTACTTCCTTGTCTATAAGCCCGCTATTGGCTGCGTGTTTTGTACTTGTTTCTTAATTATGTTGCGTGACTTGTACTTCCTTGTCTATAAGCCCACTATTGGCTGCGTGTTTTTTATTTGTTTCTTAATTATGTTGCGTGACTTGTACTTCTTTGTCTATTAGCGCGCTATTATTATTATTATTATTATTATTTATTATTATTATTATTATTATTTATTATTATTATTATTATTATTATTATTATTATTATTATTATTATTATTATTATTATTATTATTATTATTATTATTATTATTATTATTATTATTATTATTATTATTATTATTATTATTATTATTATTATTATTATTATTATTATTATTATTATTATTATTATTATTATTTTTTATTATTATTATTATTATTATTATTATTATTATTATTATTATTATTATTATTATTATTATTATTATCACCGCGTCTTACTACCCGTTCGGATTATACGCACTTACGCTAATGTGCAATGGTAGGGTGATTGTGAGATGAAATGGAGGACCTACAGTTTAACGTGGAATCCGAACCACGGTAGAGGCCTGGCATTCCTCACATTCACAAGTTGTGATTAATACACGTCTTGTCAGAGGTGAAGGAAGGGTTCGGCAATCAGATAAATCTGTGCCGTGACCTAGGATTGAACCCCGGACCCTCAGCACAGAAGTCTGACACCTTACCCCTAGACCACCAGGTCACCAGCGCGCTATTGGCTGCGTGTTTTGTACTTGTTTCTTAATTATGTTGCGTGACTTGTACTTCCTTGTCTATAAGCGCGCTACTGCCTGCGTGTTATGTACATGTATGTTAAAAATTATATTGTACACCTTATGCTTATATTACTATCTATGAGCGCGTTACTAAATTTTTTTTATCATGATCCGGTAACGATAGCGCATAGCAACTAGATTTAATGGCTAATTTAAAGTGTGAACTTCTAAAATAAATTAAATTACATCGTATTCCCTTTGTCTCCAAAAGTCCAGGTAACCTGTGCACTGGCGCAGCCAGGATTAGTTTGTGTGTGTTTTTAGTTTCACTGACCAACTTAACGGGGTCCATTGGTTTTTACCGCGGGAAAATTTGAAAATTTAAGTACTGCAAAATGAAAATGCATCAAAATAAATACAATAATATCGAAAATAATTTAAAATGTATAAAAATGGTCATAATTCTGTAATTAATATGACTATTAAATTTTGTTATGAACAAATTTTTATATCTGCCTACTGTTAGAATATACAAACATACACGTTTCAATAAATTGTATTTTAGAAATTTGATTTACAAAATTATTTTATGAGCTAAAATATGAAAATTCAAATAAGCAACTTGCACTAACACTTAACTCACAAAATCACTTTTGTACTAATTCACTTTAGTCTTATGTTAATTTTTCTTGGCTACATAGAAAGTTCATTGAGAACTTCATCCTATCCATGTGGAAAAATCATATCTGGCCAGAACTGGTCCATATATGGGCCAAATATACCCAGATATAGGCCAGATATACCCAGATCTGGGCCAGATATACCCAGATCTGGCCAGATATGCCAGAATGGGCAAATCTGGCATTCCCAGATCTGGCCAATTCCAGCATTTTTCCACATGAGTCCGTAACTGACACCTCTGGATGTATGTATGTACATTGTTTTTTTTTTAACTTGCATCCCATGTATAGATATTCTCAGTAGATTGGATGTCCAGGGCAAGAATAATAAGCTGCTTCAGGAAGTCTTCGGTTGTAAGTGTCCAACTTGAGTTAAAACTTTAGGTAAAGTCCAAGGGTCTTGTGAGAAAGGGTTTTCGTCTTACCGCTGAGCAGTTTATAGGGATAAATTTATTTAATAATAAAATCTACCTACCTTACGAAATAAAAGTGGTTGGTAGTTGGCGCCCAACATTATATATAAATATATATATTTAAATTAAATTAAATTCATTCGTATATTCATACAGAATAAAAATAAAATTCATAAATAATATACAACACAACATAAGAAATAATAATAAAAAAACAAAAAAAAATCATTATTATATTTTTTCCCCACACTACTATTAGGAAATAAATAGTGAATAAGTTTAAAAATTATATTATATAGTAACATTTGAACTTATTTCTATTTTACATAAATAGCCCGCAAATTGTCCCAAAAATGAGTTTAATTCATCTGTATTCTTATAACAAACAAATTGATAGACAAGATTTTATTACAACCTCTTTGAAAAAATGCTATATTTATTTTGCCTGTAGATTTCTAAAATCTAACTTTAATAAATTTCACACCCTTGATGGATAATTAATACATCTGTGTAACTTACTCCTACTATTTTTATAAATTTATTCTAAAACACTTTGAGTAACTACTCACATGACACAAATATAGGTAAAATAAACTACAATTATCCTCAAATTATTGCTTTAAGATCAAATTTTATGTTTATAGACTTCAATAAAAGTTCATCTTTATTATATTAAATGTTCAATTTTACTATCGGAGAACAAATCGTAAAAACATGAAAACCACACCAAAATAATTATGTTACTGGCTATCTTTAGTTACCAATTTGTTTTGATCATACCAACATGTTTTGTTAAAGAGTCATCATTTTATTACTCTAAGGCTGGTTACACACCAACGAGTTCCGAGTCGAGTCCAATCTGACTCTAGAATAAAGACCTTTCACACGAGTGAGTTGAGTCATCGAGTCCACTAGTTTGATCAAACAGCTCGTGAGAGATGGATGCAGTCCTAAAGGTGTAGACGTATAGAAAGACGTTGCTTAATGTGGATTTACCCACTTAGTGTGAAATGATGCACCTTTGGTAGTGTTTTATATGTGTTTCCAAATAGCGGAAACTGTATTTCTATCCTGATCTTCGGGATGGGACTGGTTAAAAATCGAAGGATCCTTTTGAACTAGAACAATGAGGTATTCAGTGTCCATTCTGTTAGAGTTGGAAAGCATGTGGAAATAATAAACTTGACTCGGCTGGACTGACGAAATCTGTAATCTGCTGCATCATGGACTCTTGACTCGGTTATACTCGGTTATACTCGGGGTGACTCGACTCGCCGGTGTGAAAGGTATTGGTCCTCCATCTTGCTAACAAATACAACATGTACTTGTCTCAATTGGTGAGTCAGACTTGACTCGGGACTCGTTGGTGTGAAATCAGCCTAAGGATAAATAATGACAGTAGTTATTCCCGTTGTCATCGTTGATATTTGTCTAAGTATTTAAACATCAAGCTATTATAATTTATAGAATCAAAGTTTTATTTCTTGAATATCTACATTAATTACGCTTCACTAACAAAATCATGAACATTATTAGGATTAAGTATTTAAACAGCTAAAATTTTTACATCCGGTATAATTTGTTGGGACATAATAAACAAGATTTTCCACATGATATTGGTATTGGTTTTCAGTAATATTGAGTGATTTTATAGTAATATTTTGTACTTGTTGCAGATCAGCTATTAAAGGAATGTATTTAGTTTTAAAATAATACCATCAAATTCAATCACACAGGTGACCAAGATTCAGCCATTCCCGTTTATGATTTGTAAACGAACTTATAAAATGTGTTATGGAAGTGCCAACGGCGTGGGTGGAGTCTTTATGGCTTGAGAAATGAAACGGCGTTTGATTACTGAAGATATTGTTTTTTTTCCCCTTGTAAATCCACAAGTTGGCTTGCTCCACAGCCCTTACAATATGTTCTTTGGCAACAAAACAAGTTTTTTATACATTTTTTATTTATTCTCAAAAGTTTTTTTAAAGTTTGGAGATACCAAAACACGTAACATAAAACATAAAAGATTAGTTTTCTGCACATCCTGATCACAACAGTTCTTGAATATCTGTCAAAGGTGTCCTGGAATTTAATGACAACTTTTTCTCTTTATTTAAAAAGTTTGTCACCAAATGCCGCTATGATCATGACAGACATTCAAGAACTGTTGAGATTAGCACGTGCAGAAAACTAAACTATATGTTTCTATAGAAGAAATATTTGATTTATTTTGGCCAAAAAATTTTTATGCTATAAAAACTGCAAAATCAATACACTAAACTCGCGCTCACTAGCACCCCATCTTAATGTAATAGTTGTTCTTTCATATATGAATCTTGTATAGCTCAACTGTAAAGCATTGAGGAGTTAATCAAATGTCCGAGGCTCGATTATTGTGACCAGGTGTCATTTTTCAACTAAATTAAATTAAATTAAATTAAATAATCTTTTTTTTAACGCTCTCCAATCTGAGCATCAGTTAAGGTAGTAAAATTCCAAACAAAGTTCAAATTGTATAGTTTATATCCAACCAAGACATATTTAAAATACAGCCAGCTTAAGTGAACGAAGAATAATAAAAATAATAAGGCCAAGTAATTTCATTAAGTAACATATGTGTACACTATTTTAGTAGCTTTATATTTTAAAACTGTTATTGTTATGCGGAAGTAACTTCCTTCTTAGGCTAGGCTCACAAAATAATTGTTTTCTTAAAAATGTTTGTGATTAATAATAACTAGTTATTAGTTATTAATTACTTTTGGAATTCATCTAAAAATTACATATCTCCTTTTTAGCATTTGAATGATGAATAAATTTGTTTATTTTTGTGTGTGGACAGAATTTTACTTTTTGGCACCGCGCTTATTTTTGTTTGATTTTAATATTTTAAGCATAGCTTACATATGTCACAGCTTCAAAAAAGTAATTTGAATATTATGCTACTCCATGTGAGAATAAATTACAATATTTCCTAAAAACAACCATCTGTCTCAGACTTTGCAAAGTCGGATACACTAATACAAATTTGCCGACCCTCAGAAACAGCCATCAGCTACGAAATAAATTGGACCAGCTTCGGTTATTAAATGGTTTAGGGCATCGATTTCGCAATAGACCGGACTGCCAATAACGAGGAGATCGATGTTTGGATCACGGTTAGGTGTATTGAGGATGATTTTTACCAAATTGTTTCCCACTTTCCCTTTAAGCAAATGCGAGTACTCTTAGTATAATTCAACCTTAGATTTTCCTTAGCATATAATCTTACTTAGTACATATGCGTATAAACATATCGAATAGTAAGACGTGTTTTTATAGAAATATTACTAAGGATCTGCTGCTCACAATGAGAAACAACAAATTAACCATCAAAGATCTGCTGGCGTTGAAAAACAGAAGTAAACAATAAAATAGCGATAGAACCTAGTGATAAAACTTTAAAATAATCAATAATATTCACTTAATAGGCCATGGTTGATATCTTTTGAAGAATATTTATTAAGTGTAAATAGCCGAAGCTATATTAATGGTAGTTGGTTCAGTTAGATATCATTCTGAAAATTGAAAAATGACACCTGGACACGGGTTCGATTCCCGTGTCCAGGTGTCATTTTTCAATTTTCAGAATGATATCTTTTGAAGAAGTTGAGATGGATCAATTTCAATCATAAGCTGAAAATTGAAAAATGACACCTAGACACGGGAATCGAACCCGGGACCTTTGGCTTAGTCCGCCAATGCTCTAACCACTGAGCTATCCAGAATTCGTCTCGTGCCCAGGGTCATTCTTCACTTGTATTTTATTTATTTAGCACCGCGTCTTACTACCCGTTCAGGTTATACGCCTAAGTACTAATTACGCTAATGGATTAGGAATTGGGAAGGTTGAGTATAGAGGAGGTGAACCCGCATTTGCGTGGAGGGAGAGTGGAAAACCATTTAGGAAAAACCACTCCCAGTTCACCCGACCGAGATTCGAACCTCGATCTCCCCGTCCTCGGCAGTCGGGCTCAACACGACAAGCGCGTTAGCCAACTACGCCACCGAGGCGGGTCATTCTTCACTCGTATTTTAAGGCAGAGCCTATGATGGACTTAGCGGAAATCGTCGGATACAAGTATGTGATTATATTAATATCACGAGCCATCGGATAAATGCAGCCATCTGCGACTCGGTAGTTGGCTTTTTGCTGCCATTTGTACAAATGGAGTAATTCCCACTAATAAGCATAAATAATAGCTTTGGCTATAAAGTCTTTCAATCATAAGGTTTTAAAGGAAGCTTAAAACTCAATTTTCTTTGTATTTCTTTATAAAAACGTGATCTAGTTTTAAGAATAAACTCTCCAATATCCAATAATAGTTTAACTTAATTAATACCAGTGACAGGGTTGATGAAGTGGCATACACTCCTTGCTTTCGTCAGAGAGATCCTCATTGAATTTGATTCAATTTCGTGCTGGAGGACAAATACATTAATGGCGACTGCTTTAGATTGTAGTTTTCAGTGTGGCTTTGCAGATTCTGGTGTAATTTTTCTTGATTAATCTCGTCTCTTCAGTCTACCACCCTATTTTAATTCCTTAGTAATCCTTGTCATAAATAATATAATAAATAAATAAATAATACGATGCGCCGCACAAATATTCTCTCTCTTTTATCTTGATATTGAGACATTTATTATAACTGCTTTTTCAAAAAATGTTAATATTTAAAAAAAATATATCCCTAACGATTTGGTTCCAAATGGGTATTTAGAGAATGTTTGATATATATATATATATATATACTGTATATTTATTTTTGGTAAAATTCATTTATGGGTAGTTAACCAATGACTGATTTCTCAAGAACTGGAAATATTTTAAAAATTACCATAAAGATTTACTTCCAAATGGGATATCATGGGTGTGTTTGACCTAAAAAAATAATTCTGTGTACTTTGCTTTGGGTAAATATTCGAAAAAGGGTCTTTTACTTAAGAATGATTTTTGAAAATTCGAATTATTTTTAAAATGACTTAAAGATTTAGTTTGAAATGTACATCAGAGGAGTGATTGACATTAACATGAAAATAAAGCTAGGTATGTGTTTTTTGGAGGAAATTTGGTTTACTGAGGATTGTTTTTTTTTAATTTGAATATTTAAAAAATGTATTTATAAATCTGGTCCAAAATTTGTATCCGGACACTATTTTGCACATCAATAATAATGAATATTAATTATTTATTCAAAATAAACAAATTTAAAAAATTTACTTACAACAAATGATGTAAAATTTGAATTTTTTGAAATTGACTTTGAAGATTTAATTCCAATCCATAATTTTTTCTTTAGAAATACACTCATCAAAATTTTGGCTATCATCATTTTCAAATCTGGCATACAAACATTTCTCCCGATCAACTGTAATTTCATTCTCTCTCTCTTTTTCCAAAATCTTGAAGAACTCTAATTCAGAATGTTTCACTATTTCACAAATTTCTTCAAAATCAAAATCTCTATGAATTGTATATCTTTTATAC
This sequence comes from Timema podura, assembly GCA_033556935.1. Classification (NCBI taxonomy): domain Eukaryota; kingdom Metazoa; phylum Arthropoda; class Insecta; order Phasmatodea; family Timematidae; genus Timema; species Timema podura. The sequence continues at coordinate 51,405,087 of JAVRXN010000007.1, read as the reverse complement.
CTTGTGGGTTTTCGGGGTGGTAACATATAATTTGGAAAATTGACTAGTGGAGCATTCATCTCTCTTTCATTCTTTTCGAACCACCAGTCCAAATATTCTTGTTTAGGTATAATTTCTTCGTACTACACTTAACAATTTTTTTTCTTTGAATTCTTTTTTTCCTGGGATATTTTGTATTTTTGTTTAATGTAATTCCAAAAATAAATGGTACCATAGCTAATGAAATTTTGCCCACCCCCTTTTCCAAATATTGACCATAAGAATTAATTTTGTCCAAATCAGCTTTCATATGACTTTTTCTAAATTTTGGAGATAAAAAGTTGTTCTAACTGGGTCTGGGCTTTGTTTGAAGCCCATCATGGTCACTTCCTGCCCTGTATAAGAAACATTATATTTTAGAAACCATTAAATTTGTTTAATACTACTCTAATAGAATGGATAAAAACCATATACCTTTGTTTTAACTCTACAATGCTTCGGGTGACCTGGTGGTCTAGGGATAGGGTGTCAGACTTCTGTGCTGAGGGTCCGGGGTTCAATCCTCCGTCCCGGCACAGATTTATCTGATTGCCAAACCCTTCCTTCACCTCTGACAAGATGTGTATTAATCACAACTTGTGAATGTGTGGAATGCCAGGCCTCCACCATGGTTCGGATTCCACGTTAAACTGTAGGTCCTCCATTTCATCTCACAATCACCCTACCATTTCACATTAGCGTAAGTGCGTACAACCCGAACGAGTAGTAAGACGCGGTGCTAATAATAATAATAATACAATGCTTTGTCATATGTTCCTTTAGACATATTCAGAAAAACTAACGTTATTATTTAAACTGTAAATTAAAGTAAGGACAGATTTTCTGTAATATATTCCCTGTCCAGGACACCTTTTATAGTTTCATATTCATACTTGAGCCACATTCCTTAAATTACCCTATGAAATATTTAAATAATCGCTTTACATTAAGTATTTACATGTTAAGAGATAGGCAAATTATTTATAGTTCAGTGTTCTAGCATCGGATACCTACATTTTCCTTTTAAACTGTCAATTAATTTTCTCTTACAGTCAATTTACAATTTAATTCATTCATTAATCTCAGATCTTAGAGGAACTAAATCAACTAATATAATTCCCTCAAGCACATCACGTGATTATCGACAAGAATGTTGAGAGGGATAGGGTTTTTACTTTATAAAAAATAATAAATGAGTAGTGTTAATTTAAATAACACAAGTATATGATTTATTCTAAAACAAACTTATTGTGACTATCCTTATCACATTAACTATGTATAGTTTCAGAGAATAACGTGTGCTACATCTTTAATTTAAAAATTATGTATACCTTGCAGAATCTCAGTAATTATTTCAGTAATCTCAGTAATTATTCTCGCGTCACTTCTATCAACTTGATCTCTTCTATCACACGTAGAATATCATAATGTTATTTCCTTGAATACTTATTATTTATTTTAGTGACATTGTTAGACCGCCTTTGTGGTCTAGTAGTCAGATATACTGGCTACAAATCCAGAAGTCCTGGGATCGATGTAAGCACTATCATCACTAATGGTGGCGGCCGCTCGGTCAATCTAACTCTACGGGCTCACGCCATAGTGTTTTTAGTTACTTTATTACTTACTGACTCTGACTCTATGGCATTAACAGTGGCGTGCCGTGGAATGTTGACATGGTAAGCAGAGCTTGTTAAAACTGTAGAATGTGATGTCCTCACCCTCTCAATCCCAATTAGACCAATCTCACATGTGAATTTATGTTCGTCGATACCCGATCTTTGAGTGTTATACTAAGCTATGAGAATAATTGACAGGTACATTTTAAACTAACTCTGCTTAACCTGGCAACACTCCACGTCACGCCACTGGCTACTAGGAAATCGAAAGTCCATTGCCACACTTATGCGCCAGCTATCCCTACATAGAGCTAGTACACAAGATGACCAATTTGTGCGCTTATGTCGTATTATTTTTCATAATAAAGAGAGTTTAAATTATGTTTATATATTTAAATTAGAAATAAACAAGATGGGGAATCATAGAAAAAGACTTCACTCATAGTTTTAAACTTTACGTTAATATTTAACTATCAATATATGAAAGCAAAATTTAAAATGTATGTGTTATTGTAACAGTTAAATATAAATTACTGAAGAAATGTTATATTATTCCAAAAATGTATATACCTAGATCATTAAATGTTGTCATATTTTTATCCAAACGTGTTGTGTGGGAATAAACAATGCGTTCTGTTGTGTGTGAATATTATATTAATCATAACATCCTGCTTTAAATTCATCAAATATAAAGGAATAAAAATTGAAAATACAAATTACCTGAAATTATAACAAAAAACAGACCATTTATTATATTAGTCAGAATTTTTTTAAATATCATTCTCATAGTAATCTCACTAATATCATCCAAGCATTTGTCTAGTTTTTTCTTTTCTTAATCATAATACTTATTTTTTGTTTCACTATGATTTATGTAATTACGACAAAAGTCCTCAATATTTTTGTTGCTTTTGATAAATATGTATTCATCTAAAATATTTTAATATAATTCTTCCACAATTATATCTACATAGTTGCCATATTTTATATTTTTTACTGTAGAGTTTACATCTCTTGCTATGAGTAAGAAAAATTATGTTTATGGCGTGTCATATATTTTGTACTGTACATGAGGCCCATTAAAAGTTTGTCTTCATTTGTAGAGTTCCTCATGTATGATTTCAACAGCTTTAGGGATGAGAAAGAGGTAGGTGGGTAGCGAGGTCTGGGGGGTATTCAACCCTGAACCACCACCCCACCTCTACCCTTTGCTGCGCCAGTGAACCTGTGTAAGCTACAGTAATTATTCTTACTTGTTTGATTACAATATTTCTAACAAAAAACATGACTTTATAACTTAAGTATTTTTCATCTATCAATTATGGAAATAAACCGCATATTTTATGGTTTTAGTTTTATTAAAACATGAACATATTTATACATTAATTTTAAAAACTGGCATTTATACATTACCAGCTACGGTTCTATCCTGATTACGAACATACCCAAAATGCCATGGCCACCTAAATATCTAATGTCCAACGCGCGCTCATGCAACTATCCAGTCGGCCAACTGTTTAGTTGCAACATTGAGAACCATTAGCCAATATGTGAGCGCACGCTCATGCAACTATCCAGTCGGCCAACTGTTTAGTTGCAACATTGAGAACCATTAGCCCATATGTGAGCGCGCACTCATGCAACTATCCAGTCGGCCAACTGTTTAGTTGCACCATTGAGAACCATTAGCCCATATGTGAGCGCACGCTCATGCAACTATCCAGTCGGCCAACTGTTTAGTTGCATCATTGAGAACCATTAGCCCATATGTGAGCGCACGCTCATGCAACTATCCAGTCGGCCAACTGTTTAGTTGCAACATTGAGAACCATTAGCCCATATGTGAGCGCACGCTCATGCAACTATCCAGTCGGCCAACTGTTTAGTTGCATCATTGAGAACCATTAGCCCATATGTGAGCGCACGCTCATGCAACTATCCAGTCGGCCAACTGTTTAGTTGCAACATTGAGAACCATTAGCCCATATGTGAGCGCACGCTCATGCAACTATCCAGTCGGCCAACTGTTTAGTTGCAACATTGAGAACCATTAGCCAATATGTGAGCGCACGCTCATGCAACTATCCAGTCGGCCAACTGTTTAGTTGCATCATTGAGAACCATTAGCCAATATGTGAGCGCACGCTCATGCAACTATCCAGTCGGCCAACTGTTTAGTTGCAACATTGAGAACCATTAGCCCATATGTGAGCGCACGCTCATGCAACTATCCAGTCGGCCAACTGTTTAGTTGCAACATTGAGAACCATTAGCCCATATGTGAGCGCGCGCTCATGCAACTATCCAGTCGGCCAACTGTTTAGTTGCATCATTGAGAACCATTAGCCAATATGTGAGCGCACGCTCATGCAACTATCCAGTCGGCCAACTGTTTAGTTGCAACATTGAGAACCATTAGCCCATATGTGAGCGCGCGCTCATGCAACTATCCAGTCGGCCAACTGTTTAGTTGCATCATTGAGAACCATTAGCCAATATGTGAGCGCACGCTCATGCAACTATCCAGTCGGCCAACTGTTTAGTTGCAACATTGAGAACCATTAGCCCATATGTGAGCGCGCGCTCATGCAACTATCCAGTCGGCCAACTGTTTAGTTGCATCATTGAGAACCATTAGCCAATATGTGAGCGCACGCTCATGCAACTATCCAGTCGGCCAACTGTTTAGTTGCATCATTGAGAACCATTAGCCAATATGTGAGCGCACGCTCATGCAACTATCCAGTCGGCCAACTGTTTAGTTGCATCATTGAGAACCATTAGCCAATATGTGAGCGCACGCTCATGCAACTATCCAGTCGGCCAACTGTTTAGTTGCATCATTGAGAACCATTAGCCCATATGTGAGCGCGCGCTCATGCAACTATCCAGTCGGCCAACTGTTTAGTTGCATCATTGAGAACCATTAGCCAATATGTGAGCGCACGCTCATGCAACTATCCAGTCGGCCAACTGTTTAGTTGCAACATTGAGAACCATTAGCCAATATGTGAGCGCACGCTCATGCAACTATCCAGTCGGCCAACTGTTTAGTTGCATCATTGAGAACCATTAGCCAATATGTGAGCGCACGCTCATGCAACTATCCAGTCGGCCAACTGTTTAGTTGCATCATTGAGAACCATTAGCCAATATGTGAGCGCACGCTCATGCAACTATCCAGTCGGCCAACTGTTTAGTTGCAACATTGAGAACTATTAGCCAATATGTGAGCGCGCGCTCATGCAACTATCCAGTCGGCCAACTGTTTAGTTGCATCATTGAGAACCATTAGCCAATATGTGAGCGCACGCTCATGCAACTATCCAGTCGGCCAACTGTTTAGTTGCATCATTGAGAACCATTAGCCAATATGTGAGCGCACGCTCATGCAACTATCCAGTCGGCCAACTGTTTAGTTGCAACATTGAGAACCATTAGCCCATATGTGAGCGCACGCTCATGCAACTATCCAGTCGGCCAACTGTTTAGTTGCATCATTGAGAACCATTGGCCCAGCTTTTGGCAGATCGTAGAAAACACATCTATGAACATTCCAATACACTTATCTCAAAACCCCACTTTTTTTACTTATCAGCTTCTGGCAAATTACCCCAGATTTGTATTTCAGTGAATAGTTTGCTTTGATTTGAATGAAGAGAAATGGACGCCAAATGCTCCCAGTCACGATTAAGAAAACAGTTCTTCAGAACTATTCAATTTGTAATAAAAGCTAAGAATTTCTGCTTTGATAAGAATTATTAATGTAAAACAATTTGTATCTCATAAATAAATTAAATTATAACAAATGTTAGCATATCATGTTTTCTTATCTCAAAGTAATTGACAGTCTATCTTTTGGGGGGATGCAACCTCTCCATTTGGTATCCTTATAGGTTATTGAATATTCTAAGAGGAAAAAATTCATCAAAACTGCTTATACTCATTATATAGTAGTTGAAATATGTATTTGGATAAACCCGTAAATAGTTAACAGCTTGTAGAATAATTGACCTTTAAGTACTCTTAACTTGTTAGTGAATGTATCCAATATTGTTTCTACAGTTTCAATTTTCTTTTATGGACTACTAGTGCAAATATACACAAGCTGTTTCTATCATACTGATGCCAGGGCTGGTATTTCAATCAAACAACTATTAAGTCGGCTAGTGCGCGTGGAGCTATCAATTGGCCGATCATTTAGTTGGCCGACTCAAAATTGCATGTGCGTACGGGCCTAACAGAGCAACTCATAATCTGGATTCCTCCTCAAATATCAAAAATCCCAGGCTCGCAATCTGAACTGATCGCAATAAGGATTGTTCGGAATCAGAAGGCCGTCACTAACTACACTCACTACACTAACCACTAGGGCTAGGGTTTTGATTATTTTGCATCTTTTTTTGGCAACCCTAGAACGTTGTTCTGATCCTGAAAGTGCAGGTAAGTTTTCCTACCTAAACTTGAATCATGGATTTCTGTCTAGTGCCATTACTTCCTTGAGAAGTCAGCAGTGCTATTAGTGGATCAAATAGATTTGTAAAGAAAGTGTGAATTAGCCCAAATATTGTGACTGGAAAAGTGGGAAAGGCTGTGAAAAAGAAAATTGAGCAAGTTAAAAAAAAAAGATATGAAACGCTGTGCTTAATTGCAGATGTGCTATCAGGGAAATTTTTTCCCTTGGTGAAATTTCAGCAGACTTGGGATAAAGCGAAGTAACTTATTTCAAGTATGTTCCTGTGGTTCCAGTAGAAGTGGAAAAGAGCTTCTCTATGTTTAAAGCTTTGTTAGCAGATAATAGAAAATCATCTCTTTTCGAAAATCTGCAAATGGTTTTTTGCTATGCATTGCAATTCTGGACTGTTGAAATAAAAACCACAAGTTTACCATGTCAAATTAAACTGTCAGAAAATGTAAGTTGAATTTTTATGTTTTTTCCTTGTTTTATTTTATACGGCATATCTTTTGTTGACAAAATAAAAACTTTCAGTTTGGCACAGAAACAGAACGTTAAATTACATTTTAAGGTTTTTACCTCTCTAATAGGACTTGTTTTAGCAAGGGAAAAAAAACACCATTTGTTCTGTCTTTTTTTAGTTTTAAAGTGAATTTTTTAAACTTTTTGTGTCAAATGCGTTTTTAATCGGGCATTTTAGAGCAATTTTTAGGTCATTAAAATCCTAGCCCTACTAACCACACTACCAACTGCACTGAGCTAACTGCGGAAACAATGGGGGATGGCGTCACTATTATTCAACCTGTTACCAGAAAGTAACATTTAGGTGCACAAAGAAAATAAAAACGTATTTAACCTTTAACTGGGGAGGTGGGGTGCGACACACCCCAGGCGCCATTAAAACGTTGATACCGGTGGACTTTGAAGTCTTACTGCCCCCTCCCCTCTTGACTTTTCATAACAAGTGACATTCTGCAGGATCACAAGTTAGTTGACCTTGAACACTTGCTCGGTAAGTACTATTTTTATTCATTGGAGTTCGGGAAACCCCACGTCCCTTGGAGTGTTTTTTTTAATCCCAATCCTTAGTAAGCCCGCATATGTTGCGTAGAGCATCAAACCAACGGATCAGTCGGTCACTACGTGACAAAATGGAATCCATAGTTGGCAAACCAACTACTCAGGAGGCCCCAGAAGAAGGTGCAAACTGTCCAAAAAAGCAAAGAAGATGTCAATCATGTACCCGAGCAAGTGACAGGAAAACCAGGTACAGTTGTGCAAAATGCAAAAAGGTTGTGTGTTTACCTCACGCTAAAATGGTATGCAAGGAATGCTTGAGTTGATAGCTCGTTATTTTTTTATAATTATGAATATTAAATGAAACAAATTTGTTAATTGAATAGTCCAATGCCTTGGCTCACAAAGGTAGCCCAAATTTTTATTTTTTGTAAACATTAAACATTGGAATTTCAAATTTTTCTAAATTTTGAATTTTTTTGGTACTTATGAAAATAATTTTTTTTCCATAAAAAATATTGTTACTTTCATAAACCCCTATTACATCCATATTCCTATACTCCATAGATTTTTAAAAATGTAAAAAAAATTATAAAAATTTTGTTTAAATAATTTGAAAAAAAATTTGTTTAAATAATTTTAAAAAAATTAAAAACAAATGAGGTTCATGAAACCCCACCTCCCTAAGAACGTTCGAAATTCTCACCTTCCCAGTTAAAGGTTAAAATGGCTCATTACATGAAGTTACACCAGATTAAGGCAGGCTTGCAGAAAATTGAAGCATCCCTTGAAACAAATTTACGGGCGCTATTAAGTAGATAAGATGCATTTTCACTTTTGATTTGATTAAAAGTTAATTTGAAATGTACTAAAAAATTGAAACCACACATTAGTACATTAGTATACTCTTTATAAAGTGACAATCACCCGTCATCCGCAGTCTAGTCCACTACGAGAGTAGCGCCTTAGACCATGCGGCCACCGAAACGGGTGTCACATCAGAAATCTAAAGTTGAGGAAGGACCGTTATTTTTAGCTACGAATAGAAGTCACCATTACACTGCTGCTAAGAGTCTCAACTAGTACTTGGTCCCCCCTGCCCCTTGTATATTTTGGTACTCGTAACACCCCCCACCACCTAGATCTCGGAGAAATTATTTCAGGAGATAAGTGGGAGATTGGGAAATGTGTTTTCTTCTCTGATCTTAGGAGAGTGGTGACAACAAATGACGAACTGTTAGGAAGTTTAAATTCCCAGAGGTGATTTTGGTTCATGCCTCGATGTCAATTGTTTTGTGAAAGAAACGTTAGTTCGAATGTTTGGGGATGTTAGTTACAATACCAGGTGAGCTGTAATCTTTCCACCGTGTCAATTGTTTTGAGGCCATTTTAAGATATACCAGGGCTCTCAAACGGGGGTCCAAGGAACCCTAAGGGGAATCAATTGCAAAGTTTCCTGTTTCTTCAACTGGCAGGGTATTCATCACTTGGTGCCATAAAACAAAAAATAAAAATAGTTTGAATGTCAAAGATGACATGTTCGCTACAAAGTTGAGAACTACTACACAATTTCAACTTCTTATTCAAGCAAAACAACATCACACTTTGAATCTATTTCACTTTTATTAATGAAGATAACATTAATTTTCGCATGAAAAGGAAAAGTGAGATATATAATTCGTTGTAAAGATTGTTTCTATATTACGCCCATGTGAATGCAATAAATTTACACTGCAATAAGTTAAACTAGCAAAAATGCGCTACAATTACGTAAACCCTTTTCCGGCTCCCAGTAAAAAATTTTGTAGTCTAATTTTTTTTTTACTTAAAAAATTAAAAACTACTTCTGGTTTTAAAAAAACATTAGTGGTTGCATATCATCAAGTCATCGCATTGCTATTAAATACCTCATTTGTGAATTTTGACCAATGAAAAGGGTCGATATTGGGTCAATAAGGGTCGACACGTTCATATTAAAGAGAGATAAAAATTGACTTCTGGTTTAAAAACTTTACAAGCGGTTACACATCTTAAGGTTATTGCAATTCTATTAAAGTACTCATTTGTAAACTTTGACTAGGAAAAAAGGTCGATATTGGGTTTACAAGGATAGACACTTTTGTATTAAGGAGATAGATAGTAAGCAAAATTTTCTGATTGTGTATTTACGTCCATTTTTATGGGCAGGGGGTTAATGGCCTTTGTCAAATTCTCATAGGGGTCCGTGACCCAAAAACGATTAAGAACCACTGAGATAAATACTAAATTTTATTGTATATTTGAGAAATGTGGCATATTTACCTAGACATCTCCAAAAAAAGATTGTACATCTCATTCTGAACTTGCTTTTGCCTCTAGTCAATAAATTCCTGGAAGAATTTAATCAATTGAGCAAATAAATTAATTACGTACTAAATAATGTTGCGTGCTCAACCGATTATTGGCTCATTTTCTTTGTCCCTATTTAAAGGTCTGGATGAGTCTGTGTTTGATTATGTTGATAATAGCATTTTCATTTAAAATAAATTCTGTGTAAAATCAATCATTGATATCTATATTTATTGTGTGTATTTTTCCACTCTCCCTCCGTGCAAATTCGGTTACACCTCCCCTAAATTACTTCTTAATCTCTAATACATTAGAGTAATTAGTATATAAGCATAATAACCGAGCTGGTACTAAAACGTGGTGTTAGAAAAAATTGAATTTATAAGTTTGTTTACGAGAGCTGTATAATATGAGTTATTTAGTTTTAAAAAAATCAAAGTAGTTCACGTATTTATAATGGTATTTTCTTTGCAGCCTTCTTTAGCTTAACTAGAGCAACTATTGAATTACATACAAATAAAGTTTGTCTGGTAGCCATTCACGGACAGTCGGCCTGCGTTCTCGAAACGTGACATATCCGGCCTGCAGTTCCTCGAAACGTGACGTATCCAACCTGCAGTTCCTCGAAACGTGACGTATACAACCTGCAGTTCCTCGAAACGTGACGTATTCAACCTGCAGTTCCTCGAAACGTGACATACCCTACCTGCAGTTCCTCGAAACGTGACGTATACAACCTGCAGTTCCTCGAAACGTGACGTATCCAACCTGCAGTTCCTCGAAACGTGACGTATCCAACCTGCAGTTCCTCGAAACGTGACGTATTCAACATGCAGTTCCTCGAAACGTGACGTATCCAACCTTCAGTTCCTCGAAACGTGACGTATCCAACCTACAGTTCCTTGAAACATGACGTATCCAACCTGCAGTTCCTCGAAACGTGACGTATCCAACCTGCAGTTCCTCGAAACGTGACGTATCCAACCTGCAGTTCCTCAAAACGTGACGTATCTAACCTACAGTTCCTCGAAACGTGACGTATCCAACCTGCAGTTCCTCGAAACGTGACGTATCCAACCTGCAGTTCCTCGAAACGTGACGTATCCGGCCTGCAGTTCCTCGAAACGTGACGTATCCGGCCGGCCTTCAGTTCACTGTGTCACACCCACACACAGACCTACCGCAGGTGATTGCATGCAGTTCCTCGAATCGGTCACATACAGGAGCTCCGGAACAGGGGAGCCCAGGGGCGCATAAGCCCCCCTTGTTTTTATCTTGGGGGCTGAGACTATCTTAAGCCCTCCCAATATTTCCCAAATAAATTCAAAACCCATGTATAAACATACTAATGTTACCACCATCAGTTTAGTAATAGCAAGTAGCAGGATTCCTGAAAAAAAAATCTTGCCCTCCCCCGTCCCCCCTCACTCAAATAAGGTTCCACCGCCACTTTTTAAAATACTTTTCTTATTTCTCAGCGGTCTTAACATCATGTTACAATTTGGAACTCTGACAAAATTAGATTCTCCCTACTCCCGTAAGACTGCTACCTTTCATGGTAAACGGAGTGTACACGGAAATATATAGAAAACCTGTAAAAGTGAAGTAGTTGGGTGTGGCATGAAAAGTCAAGGATAAGTCAGATAAACTATAAAATGTAATTTTTTTTTGCAAGAATTTGGGAAATGTGAAGTAGAGAGTATTATCAAATCCAGACTATTATTAGTTTTATGATTTCTTTATGATGTTTATGCAAAAAAATTAATAGAAGGAAATTAAAATTATGAGATTTTATATGTGTAGCTCTTATTATAAAATAATGAGAAAGCACATTCTTTGGTCTGGAAAACCTTGGGAAGTAAAGGAATTTTAAAATGTAGGCCTTAACAGCGCTGTTTAGAAGTGTGTAAAATAAATACCAGCAGAAATCAGATGGGAAATTTTAATCAGCCGCTACTTCTAAGAATATATTTCAAAATGAAAGGACATCAGAATGTAGGGCCAATGTTTAATCATTAGCCTTAAATTACATTATAGTGTGTAGGGTATATTTTTAGAGGCTCAGAATAAATTCAAAATGTGATTACAACAAAAGCCTTATAATGGGTTGTTTTACGTACTACTAATAACTGTCTTGCAATGCGAATGATCAAGAATTGTGTTTTTATATTAATTTATTAAAATACTTAATCATTGATCAAATGCATGTCATACAGTTAACTCAATAACTTAGACTGCAATATTTAGTTAATTCATGGATTTGACAATGACTAACACAGACTATCAACAAGTACACACTAAACAAATGCATTAGAGAGAGTAAATATTATTTTATTAAAACACTTAGGCTACTCATTGGTCAAATGCGTTTCAACCACTTATCATTATTTAAAACACTCTTAGATTGTAATTTGTGTTATTTATATATGACGTGTCAGAATAAAGTAATTAAACGCGACACTTTGGATATATGGATATTCTAAAGACAAAGGAGTTAAGATTATTTTATAATTGTTCTGGACTTTATTAAATACCCTAGATTAAAACAACAGAAATGTTAAGAATCAAATAGCCAAAGCTATTATCTATGCTTTTAGTGAGGAAATGTCCATGCCAAGCTAGGTAGAGTACAAAAAATAATTACGTGAACACAATTGTGTGTATATGTGGTGTATGGGTACATATATATTCTAAATAATATATGCCATATATGTATTCTATACAATATATGCCATATATATCGTGTATGTTACTGTGAATATACTGAACTCGTTATTTTGTAAAATTACTGGTGAATGGATAGAATCACCGAACGCTATGGTCTATTAATTTAATAAATAATAGGATTTACCCACACTTACCGATTATTTTATAAATTTCCCGATGCAGCATGGTGAAAGTATATTACATTAACTGTATTATCTACATTTACAAGTAATTTGATAAAATACCTGATATATATGTTGACGAAATTACATAACATAATTTCAAATTAACCAAACCTAAACTAACATAAACTATCCTAAACTATCATATACTAACCTAACCTAACATAAACTAGCCTAAGAATGCTTAAACTAACCTAACCAAATCTATTGTTGACGGGACTTATGAACATTCACCAGTGGCTGATGGTAATTTTATAAATTCACCTGCGATTTTGTAAAACGTTCGGTGAATATGTGAATAGAAAATAAATTGTATACATTCCCCAACTGAACGAGGGGCTTTGTAAACTCACCGGCGACAGTACATTCTCGAAATTGGGTAGTGAGCAAGTTTTTGTATTGACCACTTAGTTATAGTAATTTTAGGTCACTAAGCGGACTATTTCCACTGTGCTGTGTTCTGTTCGTTATAATATACAAATTGAGTTTGCCGCCATCATCTGTCCTGTCTTTCCTGTATTTTTTCAGAATGTGGATACATTTTTTTTAGTCTGAAAATTTTAAATTTTCACTGTCTGTATCATTCACAAAATGAGCCTATATGATTTTCTAAAGCAAATATGGCTCGCAGAAATGTTCGAGGTTCAGCTCGCTGGCTGGAAAAATTGTATGCACCTATAGACAGAGTTCAGCTCGGGGCTCAGTTCGACGTGCGCCTCTATAACCGTTAGAGTTATAGTGCCCTTTAGATACACTGAGGGAGATTTTAATTAAATTGACTTTCCACTCTCCCGTCACACAATTGTTGGTACAATCCCTATAAATTCAACCTTTTTCATCCTTAGCATGTAAGCGCAATTAGTAATAATATGACCCGCCTCACTGGCTGCATGATCTAAGGCGTCACTCTCGCAATAGGATAGACTGATGATGGTGAGAAGATCGGGGTTCAATCCCAGTCGAATACACTGAGAGTGGCTTTTCCACATGGTTTTACACTATCTTTCTCTCTCTCTCTCTTTACACAAATGCTGGTGAGACGCGGTGAAGAAATAAAATGATGGTCGGGAGATTATTGTACCTGTTGTGAGTTAAATTATTTTGTGTGTCGCTTGCTTATATCATTCGCCTTAGAAAGTGCACAATAAGTATTTAAAGTAATAATATTATTGCACGTTTGAGCTACATCATTCGTAGCCCAGTTTATGGAAATACTATCCCGTACTAATGTACTGTTTTTTACCCAGGGGACGCCCGAATGTACTAATCTTACATCCTTTAGATGGAGGCCCTTTCCATGTCCCAATGAGATGAGGTGATGGTGATAGTGAGTATGAGGGTGATAGTGAGTATGAGGGTGATAGTGAGTATGAGGGTGATAGTGAGTATGATGGTGATAGTGAGTATAGAGGTGATAGTGAGTATGAGGTGATAGTGAGTATGAGGGTGATAGTGAGTATGATGTGATAGTGAGTATGAGGGTGATAGTGAGTATGAGGGTGATAGTCAGTATGAGGGTGATAGTGAGTATGAGGACGTGGAACCAGTGGAAGCAATTAAACCTTAATTTAGCCTAACTAACCAAACCATGGTGACCTTTGGGTATTTCCCCTTTCGAGAAAAATACCCAAGGTACCAGACGGGAATCGATCCCGGGACCCCTAAGCTCGAAGGAAGGTGCACTGACCAATACCCCACGAGGCCAGTTAGCGTTTTAATAACAGGTGTTACGATTTTAGAGTCTGAGTTATGAGTGTCTGGGACCTAAGATTTAGTGTAACTCAATTGGAGTTGATAGTCTAGATTCAAACAAGGGACCCCAGAAATTTCTCTAGATTTTTCAAACAGAGCAAAAACATTATTTATCATAATTTTTATTAATCTTTAATGATCTACATCAACGTCAGAGCCAAGTATCCAATATTTTTTAAAATGTATAATTAAATATAAAATAGAATTAGAAAATTTTTACATGTGTTTCTACGAAAACCAAATGCACGCATTGTTAACTATTGTATGATAAATCGTAGTCAAGTTGGTTTTAATTCAAAATGTCGATTTTAAAATAATAGTTATGATAATATTACTATTATTTTGATTTATTCATAGGTTAATTAGTATTTTTAGTCATATAAACCATAAAACACATACAATTATTTTGGGACCATTATGTATTTGAATATTCAATTTGAAATATACTTTATTTTACAAAATTATTAGTGTATTATGTGTGTTTTTACTATACATGATTTGAAATTCTTCCAGCTTGTTTTCCGTTTTTTACAATAAATATTGTATTTATAAGTTAATTTTAACATTTCAACACAAATCTCACGTCAATTTCAAATATTTGAGGTCAAAAGATTTAGTTAAAAAGTGTTCTTGAATTAAAGTAAAATACATTTGTATTTGATATTTTAGCACCATATGCTCTATTTAAGTCCGTAAATGGGACAGTGTCCTTTTCAAGTCCGAAAAAACAGTACCTCATTATGCGAGAAATTGATGGAAACAATCGAAAAACTAAAGATTTTTCTTGGATTTATAAATAAAATATGTTCACGACTTATGAAGGAAATTTTGTGCCCTATATGATACTTTGGTCGCACAAGTCAATGACATTTTCCCAGATAATTAGCGCGTCCCGTCACCTAGGAGGCGCATCTCAATGAATTCCCCTGGTTTGGGGGCAGACGATGGAAACTCACCAAACCACCGCTTGGTCTATAACCGTCCAGCACCGCCAAGTCTGTAACGACGCCCGCTCTTCAAGTCAATCGCTTGGTACCAAGGCGTCGTATAAAATGGATGGCTCAATACGTTGCATAGAACCGATGCGTCAGATAAAATGGTGTCACGACGCCCGCTCTTCAAACAATCGCTGTACAGAACGTGTATAAGGGAAAGCTCAATACATCGCATAGAACAGCGTCAGATAAAATGTGTCACACGCCGCTCTCAAGACTTAGAAAACATAAAATCTGAACGAATTAAGAAATTTAAGACTTTAAAAAAGAGTATTTATGTAAATGAAATTGATTGAATCATGAAAGTTGGTTGACATTATCTAAAGGATTTCAACAAAATCTCTTTTCAACCGACTTTTTGTAGGATTTTGTCTAATTCTTTTTCATAATAATTGTCATCTTACTTTTATGATTATATCCATATCATTTACATACAAACAAATAGTATATATTCTTTTTTAAAGTTTTATTATTTCTTACTTGAAAAAAGATTTTAGAATGTTTTCTAAAAGTGCAGCTCAATTAAGTCACCTGAAGTCTTTTTTCCTACCAAAATGTTATATTTATATAATTAAGGAGGAAAAAATATAATTTAAAGTTGTATAATAAATAAACAATTAAATTTAAAATGTGTTTATAAATGTAATGTTTTTGTTATGTAAAGGTTTAAATCAGTTTTAAGTTTGGTACATATTACGTGGAACACACTAATTGCTGTCAAACTCAAACTAATTTAATAAATATATGCTTAAAAAACCTACTATTTTTATACAAGTATGCAATCCCTTTTCAGAAGCAGTTTTTTAAATTACACCTAAGCTTTATTTCTAGTGGGGAAACAATAGAGTTCTTATATAAATAATAAATGCTAATTTTTTCTAGCATAAGTGACTGTGCTGTTTTCATGTGGTTCTAAAAAGTATGGCTTGACTCGTATATACATACATAAAATAAACATACAGAATAGATGAGTTTGATGTTCTGTCCGGTGCCAACCGGCACGGAACTGTGACGCTTCGTTTCTACATAAAAAATTATAAAATTTAAATCCAAAAGTGATTACATTAACTTAAGTTTATCATGTGTATATGCTAATTATTCAGAACGGATACTAAAAATACCTCTTTTTATTGCCACTAAGCTATGGCATTGCAAGTATGGGCTGAAAACAACTTTAACTACAGTCCAGTTTCAATAGAAAGGGCCTTAACTTACCTGACAACTAGAAACTATACTGATCTATCTACTTCCCCTGTAATGATGTCAGGTCATGTTATCTTCAGCTGTCACCTTTGATAGATATTATCAAAACCTATAGAATGATTCAAATAATATAATAAAATGTTATCAATGTTGATCGTAAGGAAATATTTTGAATTTTCTAAACTTTTTTTTAACCAAAATCAGGGTATACTTACGCTCCATAACATCCAAAAGGATTGAACTGGAAAGTTGGGAATAAAAACAAGAAAACCTGAAACAAAGGTTCGCGAACGTTTGTATTCTGCATCCTAAATGTTTTTTAAGAATGTTTTGGAATGTTTCAATCTATTTTATTCAACTCTAATAGGTGGGAAATCCAGAAAAGGCGTCAATCTAGTCTTGTTCGGTTTGCTAGTGACGAAGAGTTCGGGATTTGAATCCCGGCAGTTTATACGTAGATGCTTGATTTTAAATAGCCTTTCCCTGTTTATGCACGCAAATGTGTGTAAACTACATATTAGTATATTCTACCTTCCTTACCCGACCTCCTTATAAAATATATCCAGATAGTTTTGACGGTTAAAAAGTTGCAGGTCACGTAAAATAGCACGGAAAAGTGGCCGAGCGGTCTAAGAACTAAGCCGTAAATTAAAATCTTCCATGGAATCTAATATTTAAAAAAAAATTCAAATATGAGCAGGAAAATTTCTGCAAAACAAAATATAGTGCTGTCGATTTTTTTAGGACATGAATATTGTGATTTATTTGGTAGATCATAGTGTTTACATTAAAAATAGAAATAAAAATTTTAAATAATATAATGCAGTTTAAAATTCAAAAGAGTTAAATCTTTACCTTGTAGCTACAATTTTAATATACTAACTACTAAAACTTTTTAATGAAACAAAATTGTATAAAAACTATTTAAAAATTCGAATGGGATTGTCAAAACTTAGAAATCAAAATTGATACTACCTTATTAATTTGAAGCAACCGCTGTCACATGCTAGTAATTTAAAATGGGTAGTGAAAAGGTTACTCTATGAGAGGTGCGTGAGCTAAGGCTAGGCTCAGGCCGCGCCCATCAGTTCTTGACACTTTCAAGGAATCCAGAGATTAGCTGGCAGACAGCATTCTAACAGTACTTGTCAGCTTAACCCCTTCTCCTTTGTACTTTTTTCAAAGCATGTTTCGAAATAACAATACCTTGAAGCCACACCTGTAGGTGAGTATAGAAACTATGATTCACCCCAACCCTCACTCTCCACCCCCAAAACTGAAAAGGAGGTCCACTATAGCTCACAATGAAAGCGTGGTGGCGAAGTCCTCACAGAGACAGGGTTAGCTGGCGCCGTCGGGTATCCGTCTGGTTTTGCCATGTGCGGTCTGTGTGCTTCGCCGACGGTTTAGATGTTTTGCACAGTTCCAAGAAGGTGCGGGTGGCCAAAGCTGACTGAGGTGACGCATGGCAATAGGCACTTCGGCTTTATAATACTTTCTATCTACACTGATTCACAGCACGCTGCTAGAGCTTTTTTTATATTATTAGCACCACGTCTTACTATCCGTTCAGGTTATATACAAGCTGCTAGAGCTGAATAATTTATACCCAATACTTAGGGTACCTAAACACAGCTCATGGCCGCAAAAACACATAGTTTTGAGATCTTACTACATTTATTTTATTTTACTTTTCTCTCCATTCTCTTCGCGGAGCACACTTTGGGAACCGCTGCCCTAGTTCATTGGTCAATATCTTATGTCTAGGGGGAAGGGGGAGTGTTGGAACCCCATAGACATTGGTCAAGGTCATTAGAACTTCTCTAGCTCTGCCTGCTGTTTTCAAACAGCAGGTCCTGGACTTCATAGGCTGGATAGGAAGATCCTTTTGGAGGAAAAATTACTTAAAACACAATATTCTTGGAATATGAACAAATTTTAGTTTACAAATTAATAATATTTAGATACGTTATACATGCATATTAATTCACAATTTAAACATTACTATTTACACACTTTGCACAGACAACATTGAATTTAGAAACTAGTCCATATAATCATGGGTATGCGGCGCAGGACTAGCATACCCAGTATGGAGTGGATACATATAATATACATAATAAAGTAAAGAAAATGTCTAGGTCCCAGCCTAACTGAAGTTATCACTATTTCTTTATTGCGCTATTTTAATTAATTATTTCAATTATAGAGTCATAATTTGAGTGATCAAAACATTAGAAACAGTTTGATTTGCTTATAACTAATATACTACACTCATGTTACTTTCACCTACATACAGTAGCCCCATGGCTTCTTTGGTGCTGACTGACAGCTGACCGCTGACGGCTTTTAAAAGCTACCAGACCAAATTATGTATCCCTACGCCGAACCATATGATCTGCAAAAAACATGCGTTTAGCAGCTGTCACTTCTGACAGTCAAAATGTTAGGTATATACCTAAATGTTGACTGTTAGAGGTCAGCTGTGAACTGTCAGTCAGCACCAAAGAAGCCATGGGGCTACTGTAGCTACAAAACAATATACTAGGTTCTTGTTGGACTTTTGTGTAATTTAAGAAATATTAAGCTATGCAAATAAAGGACAAGACTAAATCAAGCTTCTTCATGTTACTTGTCGCGAGACTCTTAATTAAACTGTTGCACTTATTTTTACTTGCCCCCCCCCCCCCATCCACTTAGTTGTGGTGCCTATAATTAAAAAAATACATTTAATATTATTTATTTAAAGATATTGTCATGTGATTAATCCTTAGGTGAATAAATGGAAGAAATGTGTGATTATGACAAATATTTAAAGCATTTGTAATTATTATATATTATTATTATTATTATTATTATTAGCACCGCGTCTTACTACCCGTTCGGTTATACAAACTTACG
This sequence comes from Timema podura, assembly GCA_033556935.1. NCBI lineage: Eukaryota > Metazoa > Arthropoda > Insecta > Phasmatodea > Timematidae > Timema > Timema podura. The sequence continues at coordinate 51,385,910 of JAVRXN010000007.1, read as the reverse complement.
CTAATGTGTAATGGTAGGGTGATTGTGAGATGAAATGGAGGACCTACAGTTTAACGTGGAATCCGAACCACGGTGGAGGCCTGGCATTCCTCACATTCACAAGTTGTGATTAATACACTCTTGTTAGAGGTGAAGGAAGGGTTTGGCAATCAGATAAATCTGTGCCGGGACCGAGGATTGAAACACCTATACCCCTAGACCACCAGGTCACCCCATTTGTAAATAAAATAGGAGATAGTTCTATGAGGAAATTTGGATCTTCTGTTACCATAAATTGTAGTAATCATACATTGTTGTTTTCTAAGTAAAAATAAAACTTAAAAATACTGAGAAAACCAACTTATTTTATGTAAGCTAGTAAAAAATTAAAACTGAGAAACATGGAGAATAAAAAAATGGATTCCTAATAATTAGTGAAGTTTATATAAAATTTGTTTATTATATTATCAGGTCGGATTCCCTTGTAAATTAATATTGAAGCCTGAATGTATAAGCATAGCTAGACATTAATAGTCAATAAATTAAGTAAAAGTTGAAATGAAGAATTAATTTGGATATTTATAGTTTTATTTATATAGCTAATCCTAATTAAAATTGACCTAGCTTACCATTATTCGCATGTAAAGACCAAGTAGTCAATTTCGCGAAAATATCCAAATTCGTTTTATTTCGCGTGTGTAAAATACATTTTAAAATGCTACAATGGACTTTAAAAATATGTTGATACTAATTTTTTTTAATAGCACAGCGACTTAATAACCGTTCGGGTTATACGCTTATGTACTAATTACACAAATGGTTTTAGGGAAGAGGAAGGTTGTATTGTATAGAAAGTATACCCTCATTTGCGAGGGGTGAGAGTGGAAAACCATATTGTAAAAAAAAACCTCAGTATGCCCGACCGAGATTCCAACCTCGATCTCCCCGTCATTGGCAGTCTACAGTCTACTGCTAGAGTAGCGCGTTATACCACGCGGCCATCGAAGCGAGAGATAATCTCATTGGCAGGCTCGGACTGGTCCACCGGCCCTCGAGTTACTCAAGTTTGCGCCTTCGGCCCAAGATTCACCTCTTGGCGAAAAAAAGTTCCAATGATGCAAAAAGACATTTAGCCCTCCGTTGGTTGAGGGGTGAGCGCAGTGCTCACTAATTTTTTTTTGTCTGGCATGTGCGACGAAACAGCGTAGGAACAATGAATCCCAGTATAGCTGCCTGTTGGAATACTTAGAGTGGTGAAAGGGCTGTGAAGGGATGACGCGAGACCTTTAGTCATTGTCATAATTTCATTATGTTATTGTTGTTTTATCGGGCACGCCCAAAGGGGGAGCAGGGAACGGGGCAGTCCACCCAAAGATTCTCCTTTAGAGCAGTAAAAGCATATTTTGTTTTATTACACTACTACTTTCCCAAACCTAAGCGTGTAGTTACTAATTAGCCCGACAGCAGAGGCTTTTATTGTAGGTACCCCTTGACACTTGTTGGTGGTGAAGTTGTACCCTTGACACTTGTTGGTGGTGAAGTTAAGGTTGCAATTAAAGAGAAAGTGAAAGCTATTTTCTAAACTGAGTTTTTTTATTTACTTCAGGCACTGCGTAAGGGGTAGCGGAGGGGTAGAATGGGGGTGCCAGTCTTGCGGACAAGGGCTGCTCTAAGCTTAGTTCAGTTGTGGTATTGCTGTGTTGTTCGTCAGTTGGCAAGACTTGTTTCCTCACGCATAATAGTTTAATTATTTTAATTGTGCTGTGTTATTCGTATATTGTTGGTAGGACCAAGTGAAGTGGATTAAGGTTAGTAGACACACAAGTTTACCCCAAACCCAATGCTGTAGCCAGGACAAAATTACGGGAAAGGGGAGGGAAGCGTTTGGAGGTGAAGAAAATTTAATAAAAAATGACATGCATCTAGAGAAGCTATCTTGAGTATTTTTTATGGTAATTTAGGGGAGGTACTAAATTCTGTAAGAGCTATACATTTTTTAACATAAATAAGCTTACATAGCTTGCATCTCCCTCCAAGCCCAAAAATGTACACAAAGAACTTGTTAAATTAAGGTGTATTCAACCTGGGTTCTTCTAGAATTTATTTCATCTCTCCCTAATATAGCATGAGATTTGATAAAACTAGTACTTGGGGAAAATTCGGTTTACCCCCGTCATCATAGTCAAAAATTGCACACAATACACGTAAAAAAATTCCAATCTGACCAAATGTTTGACTCTTATATCCATAAGATACAGCGATATGGAAAAGCAGTGGCACCGGAACGTTTTTTTGGCCGGAAGGGTGGGGGAGGGGGGCCAAAATGACGTTTAATGTCCATGCTAATCTAGGTTGATTAAAAACGTATGTAAAAAAGTATGTGATCATAACTTCACCACTACCACCGAGTCACTAAATGATAGGCTCTTTTTGTGTATGTATATATACATTTATATATAAATAACATATTTATGTGTACAAAAAAGTTGAAAAAAAGGTCTAAGAAAAGTAAAAACAAAGTAAAGAAAATTTCTCGGTCTAAGTCTTAGAAAAGTGATATTTAGTAACCAATAATATTCTAATTTCATGAACATAATAACTATACAGTCATCATTATTTCAACCTGATCTTTATTGCTCATTTTTAACTCACTTTAAATATAGAGTAACACTGTGATCAAAACATCGGAACTTGTTTGAATTAAAGTTTTGCTTGTATTTTCCTTTGTCCTACATAACTACAAAACATATTAGAAACTCAATGGATTCGTGTGTATAAAATATTAGGAATATTAAGCCATGCAAATAAAGGATGAGACTAATCAAGCCTTTTCAATGTTTACTGGTCGCGAGAATTATGATCAAATCTTTTTTTTTTCCTAAAACTTGCCCCCCACTGTTCCCACAGCAAGATATCGGGGGGGGGGGGGATGTACCCATACCCCCCTAGCTCTGTTGCCTATGTTGAAAAGGGTGTTCTTTGATTGGCAGGAGGGAAGGGGGAGTTACGGTTTGTTGTCTGACCAATGTACAGAATCCCAATATATATATTATTTAAACATCAAAATGGTGGCGAGTGGCAAATTTATTTTCTCGTGTCTTAAATTTAATATTATTTTAACCGTAAATAAGGCTGTATTATAAAAATAAATGTTAATTTTTGAATGGGGCGGGGGGGGGGGAGGGGGGACGACAACTCTCTCCTCCTGGCTAAGGCCTTGTCACGTGCTACCCTAGAGAGTTAAAGATGGCTGCGTTATCTGATATCTCGCGGTAATTTGATTTATTAATAGTAGCTGACAATTTTCACACGTCCATTAGAGATTCTGCCTTAAAATATGAGTGAACCCTTAGCATGGAACGACTCTTCGATTCTCAGTAGTAAGAGCATTGGTGAACTAAGCCAAATACCCTGGCTCTCTTCCCGTGTACAGGTGGCATTTTTAAATTTAGATGCGGCTATAACCGTAATTAACAAATATAATAGCTTTGCTATTTAATCTATTTTAATAAAAAAATAGCTAAATTAAATAAATTATATTGTGTTAAATGGGCCTCCAAAATCGTGTTGCCTCAGGCCTCCCTGAATCCTTCGGATGCCCCTGTGTTGTATTGATGAGCGCTCATCCCCAACCGATCGTACTACTATTTAATACTAAAATTTTACTCAAGTATATTTTTATTTATTACGGTGAATTTTTTGTTAAAAATGGATCAGGAAGCTCAAATTAATCAGTGACTGTTAGCAGGGTCATAGCGTCAGGGCAGACTATGATACTAAGTCAAATTAAATTTAAATTAAGGTAAAATTAAGTTAAGTTAAATTCAAAATATTATTTGAATAATCAAGACAAAGCGAAGTTGCGGAGGCGAAGATGAAATTTTGCAGCAAATGGATGTGGATCTTGCAGGAAGTAAGGACTCGGAGTCAAAGGAACAAGGGTTAGGACTGGCTGATTTTTTTAAAAGGCCTTGCCAGAACAACTTGGACCTTTTTTTTTTTTCATTTCATCCAATCCAACCAGTACAACAGAAGGATTAATCCCTCCTGTCATTTGACAATAAGGTTTTTCATGTCAAACATGGTGATGATCAAATTTTCAAGCGAAACTGGCTAATCTATAATATAAATAACCAAAAGCTATATTGTAGTGTTTGCCTTGCTTTCACTGATGGGTCCTCAGTATTGTGTCGAGGCTTTGACCAATATAGGCATTTGAGCCAAACACTTGGGGAGCTTGAGAAATCAAATGCTCACATAGAATCAGTGAAGACTTACATAGCACACCAACAAGGAAGATCAATTGAAACCTTGCTATTTGAAAAACAACTTGAAAAAAGAAAGAAAGAAATAATGGAACGCAGAAAAGTTTTGTCTAGTGTTATTGACGTAATCAAGTTGATTGGGAAGCAGGGTCTGGCTTTTAGAGGGAAGGAAGAAGGTGCCTACAACCTTGATGACCCTTCTATCAATCATGGAAACTTTTTGGAAATTTTTCTCCTGCTCTCTAATTATGATGAGAATTTAGCCAAGCATGTGAAGAGTGTGATTGAGAAGAGTAAATCTGCACTTGAAACAAGAAGGAAATCTGGAAAAAAGGGAAGAGGCAGCCGGGTCACATTTCTTAGTAAGATGACTGTTACAAAAATAATAAACATTATCAAGCTTGCAATACATACTGAAATTGCGAATGAAGTAAAGCAAGGAATTTTTTTTCTGTATTAATGGACACAACTATGGATATGTCAAGCTATGACCAGTGTGTTATAGTACTTAGGTATCTGTTGGAAAAAGAAGTGAAGGAGAAGGTCATAAGGTTGATATGTGTCCAGTCCACTACAGGGGAATCTTTGTTCAACACATTGGTGGACATTTTGAATAGTACAGGACTTGATGTCGAAAATTGCGTAGCAAATGCATTTGATGGTGCTTCAAATATGAGCGGCGAGTATAGTGGGGTCTCATCCAGACTCAAGAATATAATACCAAACCACCTCCATACCTGGTGCTATGCGCATGTGTTAAACCTTGTAATGTCAGATACTGCTCAGTGTTTACCAGCAACCATATCATTTTTCGGACTACTGCAGCAGACACAGGTGTTTCTCAAGGACTCACACAAGAGATTATCTGTGTACTTACAGCAGAATTCAAGAGTACGTCTAGCAGACATTGGAGCCACTAGATGGAGGTCAAGAAGCGATGCAACAACCAACATTTTTGGTTGTTCCTATTACAGGTTTAACATTGAAGTCACAAATAACACATAACAATCAAAAACAGTGTTTGTAGAACTGGTTGTGACACTTTGTATGATTGGAAACTCCCAACAGTTCAACCCAAAGGTACGCAATGAGGCTAATGCACTTCTCCAGAAGTTTCTTTCATTTGAAACCATAATGGTAGCTATGATGTTTCTGTTAACATTCAAAATCACAACACCACTTTCGGACTAACTCCAAACCAAGAATCTGGACTATGCCCAGGCTTGGAGGCTTGTTTCCGCTGCACATATTTCATTGAGGGATGCCAGGGACCAATTCGATCAAGTAGTTAATGCTACAAAGAGATTTGTATTTGTAATGTCAAAAAAATTAGATGAAAGGATAGAAGAAGATCCTTCTCTGGAAGTGGAAAGTCTTTGCATTGACTCGGAGCTGCCACGTAAGAGACTAAGAAAGGTCAAGAAAATGCCTGGTGAAATGGCAGAAGATGGGGAAATAGGCTCCTCCAAAGAGGATAGATTTCAAATAAAGGTTTTCAATATTGTTGTTGACAAGCTTAGCCAGAGTATAAAGACCAGATTTGCTGATCAGAAGAACCTATATCTAGACCTTGCTTGTTTCGATCCACGGAGGTTCCCTGAGCTTAAGCAAGGTTTACCAGCAAACGCCTTCAACAAAATATGTGATCTATTACCTAATATTGACAGAGGCAAACTAACTGAAGAGCTACAATCTTTTTTACAAGATTGGACCCAGATGTCCTCAACGTTGAAAGAAGAATATTCTAAGGACATGGATTCAGAAAGTGAAATATCAGAGGAAGCTGAAGAAAATGGAAAATTAAAAACATGTTGAATGCAAGAACCTTGCAAGGTGTGCATAACCTGTGTGTATAAAGTTATCTATGACTACAACATGTACGTCTCTTGTACACAGAGCTTAGTAAAGTTTATAAATATCTGCTCACAATTCCTCTAACCAAGTAAGTTGTGAGCGAGCTTTTTCTAAGCTTAAATTATTAAAACACGGCTGCGCTCCAATCTGACAAATGACAACCTAGAAGCATTCCTCATAATGCAATGTGAGAGGGACAAGCTTGTGGCAATCGACAATGATATGGTTATCAACAATCGTGAACAGAGTGAAGAAATGAAGCGACTTTTAGCACTGTAGAAAATACAGACTATCTATCTGAGTGCCTATGTTATTTAAAAAATACTTTTATATTTGGAATAAATGTCTTTTTATTAGTGCTAAAGAGCAGTAATTTTGTTATGTGTTGGTTAAGTGTCTTTTGATTTTTCAACTATGTATTGCCAAAGTTACATAAACAAAAGTAAAAAAAGGTGAAAAATCTGGGAGCTTGAGGGCAAGGTCCAGGAAAATATTTTTATATAAAAAAGTATAATTTTTTCTTTAAATGCCAGATATTTTTCCAATTTGGTGAAATAAATTCTTTTATCCCATGAATTTTCCTTTATATTATATTTATGAAAAATAGCCTATTAAATTCACAATATTTAACAATGCTTTAAGCCACATAGGGGGAAAATGTTATTTTGTAAGTCCTTGCAGTAACTACTCATATTTATTATTAATGAATATTATTGAGTTCTACTAGCACTCCTATAGTTATTTTACAATAGACAAGTACAGTTTTTTTAGTTCATTAAAATATGTTACGCCCTCTGAAAATCCAAGGTCTGCGTCCTTTTGGAGAGCCCAGTCCGACCCTGCTTATTGGTGTGCTAGTTAAAGTTCGTAAAAGACGTCTCGCGATATTTTGGTGTCTACTTATAGGTGAGGCTATTTCAACTACTTCTACATAGTCAAGTTCCTTTATTTTACAATCAATAAGAAACTACAGTGTGTCCAGACACATGGAAAGGTTTAGGTTCAATGCTACCAAGTCACGCACAGAAAGTATCGCACTCATGTCCATCCATTTCACGTGGTATTTGTGTGTTTATGTTCGTACTTTTGGGTTGTAGTTAATGACGGGTCCTACTGGAAGGGAAATATCCTCACATTGAAGTATTTCTGATGGAAATGGCAGTTCTAAAGCTTCAAAACCACTCAAATAGCCGCTAAATTATATTGACTGACTGACGTGATAATATCTATTTTTAAATACTTCAATCTGTCTGAAAATACTCTAGATATAATGTTTATAAAGATCTACTTTGACCTCAAAATTAAACGTCCTTGAAAACGAGATAATTCAACATTTTGTACAATTTTTTTAAAGCAAAAAATTAATTCAATGAAATTTTGAGGACTTAACTCTATTTTGGCAGGTTAACATGACAGATCATATCTATTTTCCTTGGGTCTTTCCTCGTCAAACTCTTAGTTCTTCTATATATTTTTTACATTTCTCCCTCGCTTTTGCAGTTCTTCTATTCTCTTTACACCACCTCTACATCCTCTTCTCTCTGGCCTCCTAAGTCACTCATCTCAACTCGTTGTTCAGTATTTATATATTGTATTTTCCGTTCTTACTATCATCATCTCATCATCATCGACCCCTTTTTCCAACCTGGGGACAGATCAGTGTAGTCAAATGCTCCCTCTTCTTTTATCCTTCCACTATTCTTACTCCTTTAATTGCTTCAATTCTTCTCCTCTCACTATCAACTTCAGCAAGCTGCTCCTCCCATCTCTTTATTGACCTTCTTGCGCTCTTTTCCCTACATAATTTTTTCCATAATTTTCTTTTGCGTCCTTTCTTTCTCCATCCTCATTATATGTCCATACATCTCAACCTTGCTTCCTCTACTATCTCAGGTACTCCCTGTAACTCCACTCTTTCCCGGGTAACTTCATTCCTAATCCTGTTTCTCCTCGTGACAGCCAACATGCGTCTCACAAATTCATTCCCATGGTCTCTACTTTCCTAGTCTCTCTTACATGCAATGTTCATGTTTCTGCTGCATTGTGACAATGGGTACAAATTATGTCCTGTACAACCCTTTCTTACATTTCAAGGGCACGTCTCTTCTCCATAGCATGGTCTCTTACGCACCTATAGAACAAATTCCCTTCTTCTGATAAGTCATTTTTATATCTTCTATGTGTATCCATTTTTATCCAGACTGTCCTGCGCTATCCTTCCTGATTTATTCTTCTTACTTTTACGACTTCCTCTTCTAACGTCTTCAACTTTACACCACTGATGGTATCCCATTCCTCCAATATATATCCATACTCTTCTTTGAACTTTCCAACTTTTCCTCTATGCTTCTTGTATGGACCTCAACGTCTTCATTCTTTAGCTTTGCTACATCTCCCTTCCTTATAGGCTGTTTCTTTTTAACACGTTTCAGCCGTACTCTTATAACTACCACAAGTGGAGTATCTAGCATGGAGGTCATGCGCTTGGCTCACTAACTGTATTTATGGGTGTTCAGGTTCAAATCACAGCTGGGTGCATTGTGGGGAGTTTTATTCGTAAATGTCTGACAGTATTTTTTCTTGCAAATGCAGATTCATTTCCTTGCTAACTTATCCTACGGAACCTTATGCCATTAAACAAAGTATTTGGTAAGCCGTGTAGCCTGCAAGTCTGGATCAATAGTCAAAAGCTTTTAACTCACATCTGGAGTCTGCACTCGATCACTCTTAACAGAGACGTTGTTGTTTCAATATCGGCCAGGTTAACTGGAGGTCCCCCCCGCCCCCAAATAATTCACTTTAAATTGATAAATTATAATAGTTTTATATTTACTGGCCCTATCCCACTACTTTTTTGAAATGAGGGAGCATTTTGCTCGACGTAATTAGTTTTAGAGTAATTTATTGAAATAGAAATAAAATGGATACAAGGAGATGCTATAATAATTATTTATATTGATCGAGTAGGTGCTCGTATAACTCTCTCAGAAGAAAATGCCTAAAACAAAAGAGCAATGAGAGGCACTAAAGAAATGGCGTGTCAGCCTGAAAGTACCTATGATTGGTGTATGCTTACCTGCTTATAGCACAAGAAATACAAATGGTATTAAAATAATTAGACTCATTGGTCGTCTAGGAGAAAGGTCTGGGTTGCTGGTTCCTGTGAAGTTTATCTTTGTTGAAGTGCGTGTTTCGTAAAATGTTACTGACAGCTTTCAGTGGGGTAGGGGAATTGGGCTCATTGGGCTCGAGTTGTGCTCGCCCTCGTGGCGACTTCCCTGACTGCCCTGACTCGTCCAGCAATCCCGGCAGAGTGCCTCCCCGTGCAACGTCTGGAAGGTCTACCCGAAGGGGGGGCTAAATCTCTGTCAAGGTCTTTGTGTGGGAATGGTTGGGGTAATGGGGGTCCCCAATACTTTGACAGGTTGATCATACCGTAAACCATTCTTCATGATGATTCTCTCATCCCAGCAGAATATGTGGAGTGTACATTTCTGTCAGATTCGAGCGCTGACCTGACTCATGTCATAGACATGCTTAGCAGTATGAGTCGTTAGCACGAGTATTAAGGAAAATTAGACAAAGTTGTCCACAGAATACGGTAACGTACTCTTGATACCGTTTATGATTATAGATAATTGCCAACTGGTATTCCTCTGAGATATTGTATGAGTTTGAGCGGTAGTCTTAGTAGTGGTATGCAAGAACTTGACTATGTGGATGCTTTGTTGATACTAGCGTGGGTTTTCTTGCGTCATCATAGGTTAAAAGGTGGAGCGATAGTGTGCTCGGGACCACACTATCAGCCCACTAAGCATTCACTATACGTTTTGCATACCACCCTTAGATCTCCGAAACTGTCAAATTATTCCGCACGTCCTCCTTTTTCATACGCCACCCAATGCTTACCCTTACCGCTATCTCTATCGAGATTGATAATGGCTTGTTCGTTCTTTCACAGTGATCCAGTAGGTAATGTGTCTCTCGCGAAAACTCTGTGAAAGTACGGAATTTTTAACTCTTTAACGTTCTCGTACACATATATTCCGGTAAGGGCTCACAAAGGTAGCGCTTTATTCAGTTTGAGTAAAAACGTAAATACATTCCATTTCCCATTGTGATGTCCTAGAGTGTACGATTATGTCTGTGAGCCTCACTCAATAGTTTTGTGTTTGCCTTGGCACTTTACACAGCTTTCGTGATACCTACGGCACCTCCTACAATTGATACTAATGTGGCAATTAGAGGGAGTATTGGTGATTACCCTACCTTCTTATTCTTCCTCTTCTTCGTTTGACAAATGGTAGTAGGACATCGTTTATTCGCTGGTCGTTGACGATGACGCCCTTTTTCTAGAACACTAACCATTTTAACTTTAGCTTTCATAGCGTTTGCTACAGCCAAAGCAGCGACTTTCTCATCCAACTTTGAATTGGGTGAGAGTAATCTTTTCCCAGATTACTTTGTAAGTTCTCAATTTGCAGTATGATGACCAGCCAGATCCTTCTCTTTGGAGCAACAGGTATCGTGATATCTAGAAGCTAGGTCCAACTTGTTAACGCCGGGATCCCCTCGATTCAAACCTTTTGTCAACTTTGTACCGAGTACAAAATATTGGTATCCAGGTGTTTACTATTTTTCATGCTCTATGTTGGCAACAGTGTCAAGACTTAACGGGGTCCTTGTCACTCCACTTGCAAAGAGAGTGCTTGTTTAGCTCGACTCAAGAGTAGACATGCTCATTCAATTTGTCAAGAACACCTCGCACCAGTACAGTATGAGAAAACATATTAGTTGTAATGGTAAACATTATTACAATTAATCATTTTGGTCCTCCGGGCACGATAGCGAGTCAGTGTTTGTTTTTCCGCAGCTCAAATGCTCAAATGCTCATATTTAATTAAATATAGCAGTTTTTATTCGATGCATTATGGCAGTGTGTGACTTGGGTGCCTTATTCCTCGCAGTTTTGTTTGAAACTTCTTCTTTTCAAGGATTCGGAGAAAACTCAAAATATGAGCTTTAAAAGGTAGGGCGCCTCAGCCACCGGACTGGACTTTACTTGACATGACTGGACTTAACTTGACATGACCGGACTAATGCAGATATGCGCAACAGCGAACAGACTTGAGTTGACTGTGTAGTCTAAAACATCTCAGTTTATTCTGCATTTCTCTCAACATAATATGAATTCCGGGCAACAGTTATTGGATTTAAGTTCTGAATCCGATTCAGATGAAGATTTGTTGGATTGCTGTGCATTATTGCTATCGAAAAGGAAGATAACATGGATACATACATATGTGAAAGAAAGAAATGAGTTAGGCGAGTTTCATACGTTAATAAAGTCTTTGACAGCTGAGCAATTTAAAAACTACTTTCGACTAACCAAATCCGATTTCAAATATATTCATGATTTAATCGCTACAGACATTCAAAAACAAGAGACAAACTGGCGTAAACCAATCAGTACTGAAGAGAAACTTGCCGTCTGTTTAAGGTAAGAAATTATAAAATATCTACAATGATAAAGTAAATTAATTTTAGCAATCTTATAATCAAAAAAGTTCAACTTTGTTCAGAAAATAAGAGCAAATTTCATATGTTACCATTCATCTTCAGATTTACGATTTAAAGTGCGTAGCTAAGAATAAATAAAGCTTTATTGCAAATATTTTTTTATATATTAGGGCCCCACCCATTAAAAAAAGCAACGCAATATTAAAATAAATCTAGCACTGCAGTCATATAATCAAGTTTTTTATTTAATATAATTCTAGTAAATAAAAATTACAAAATAATTATGATTAAATCTTAGCTATGGTAATAAGGTAAAGGTATTAAAGGCAAGTAGCCAAGCATACAAAATTATTGAACCTTTCTGGTGTGTATAGTATTATTAAAAAAGGAAAAATATTAATTAATGTGTTTTTAGAAAATTACTGTAAAGTCTCATCCGTAAGTTTAAAGACTTTCCCGAATGACGTTTCGTTACTGTTTCTTCCAGGTTGGAAAGTAAAATCATTTTCTGCTGAAGTATTTGTGTAAGTGCTTGCTGGTGGCTGTCCCTGAGGTACTTCAAGAGAAATGTATAAATATCTTTCCATTACATCTTCTGCTTCCGACACAATCGCAAAAAATTTCCGCTTGACTGACTTCTGCAGGTCTTTACTTAGCTGTTTCGTTGCTTCATACATCGAATCAAAAAATAGTTTCAGACCATCTTTTGGGACCAAATCACGTTGCAGCTCTTCTCTTCTCTTTCTTTCTGCCTCTCTAATACTTGCCTGCTCTCGAAGAAAGTCAAGGGTAGGATCAGGTTTAGCTTTTTTCGATTTTTTCACAAGAACCTCATTACATACAGTTTCCTCTTCACATTGGGGGTGGCTGTTTTCACTGTCAATGTTCTCACAAGGACTCATGAATTCATTTATTTCCGCTCGTTCGTTAGTATGTCTGGGTCTATCTTTCCTGTATGGTTGCAGGAAGGACATTTGTTCACTGTATTTCCAAGCTTTCGAAAAAGTAGCTTCAGATCCACTTCTTGATGATTTCATGCGTTTTAAACTACTTCTGTAGGCATCTCGTAATTTAATCCAAGCATTCTTTGCTTCATCCCCTACAAAAAACAAACAAAAATAACGAACTTCTTAATCTTCCTTATTGATGAATAATAATAATAATCTTATTATTGATTAATAATAATTTTATTAGTGATAAATCATAATCTTATTAGTGACGAATCATAATCTTATTACTGATGAATGATTCTTATTTTTGATTAATATTAATTAATTGAAATGTAAATATCTTTCTGGTATTTGGCCACAGGGAATTCATTCAAGTCAATGGAATACAGTTACCGGCTTGGTCACAGAAGCGTATCACGTATTGTCAATGACGTTTGCGGTGCAATATGGAATCGATTGCAACTTTTGCAAATGCCAGATCCTACAGCTGAGCAATTGAAATTTTTTGTTGATGAGTTTTAAAATAAGTGGAACTTTGATCATTGTTTTGGTGCATTAGATGGTAAGCACGTACAAATTAAAGCTCCTCCAAATTTTGTGTCAGATTATTTTAATTACAAGAAAACCTTTTCTATAGTTTTATTAGCAATGGTAGATGCCAATTATAAGTTCATTATGATCGATGTTGGTTCTAAAGGGCGTTTTAGTGATGATGGAATTTTTTCAAATTCTTTTATTGGATTTCGCTTAGAAAAGGGAAATAATTTGCCACCAGATGAGCCTTTGTACGAAGGAGGGAGAGATATGCCCTACGTTGCTGTTGCCGATGAAGCTTTTCCTCTATTAAATCATGTTATGCGCCCTTATCCAGGAAATAAGTTAAACAGGGAACGATCAGTGTACAATTACAGATTATCACGGGCAAGAAGAGTAGTAGAGAATGCATTTGGCATTTTAGCTGCTCGTTGGAGAGTTTATTACAAACCGTTTGAAATTTCTGTAAATTTAGTTGATAAGGTGGTTACGGCCACTTGTGTTCTCCATAACTACCTCATGACCACAAACATGATCGAAACTGGGGTTGATATGAATGCAGCAAACAATTATAGTATGATGCGTTTTAAAGGTGTACCTTCAAAAAGTAAGAGAGAAGCTTTTGAAGTTAGAGAGGCGTTTTTGTCTTACTTCATTTCAGAATATGGTGAAGTACCTTGGCAGTGGGACAAAATTTGAGTCAAACTTCCCGAAAATAAAATACTGTAAATCATAACTATACTAAACTCTTGTATTTTTTTCAACATTGTAATAAGCTCATTTTCTCTCATGTAGTTTATATTTTTAATAATGTTCATAATTATTTAGTTAGGAATAATAAATGTTAAGGTTATATTTTCTTGGTTGTTATTTGTTCCCTTTTCCTTATTTGGTATAAGCTATGGTCTTCCACTACGATGACATGTTTAGGTGATGTTACACCATCTTCAAATCTTATTTATAATAAACATTATTAATTTAAATTCATACTATCGTAAAGTTTGTGAAATTTTAAGATGTTATTTGGCTCATCCCACAAAAAGTTTCTTCCAAATAACATCTCAAAATTTCACAAACTTTACGATAGTATGAATTAAATTAATCATCTTTATTATAAAAAAGATTTGAAGATGGTGTAACATCACATAAACATGTCATCGTAGTGGAAGACCATAGCTTATACCAAATAAGAAGGGAATAAATAACAACCAAGAAGATGTAATTTATATTGTTCAGATTATGCATGTTACTAAAGCAAGCAAAGTAAAATGATGATTCTTTTTACAAGTATTTTATGAAAAATTATTTTACTATACAAAATATAAATAAAAATGTAAGTTATACAAATTAGATTTCACTCGCTTGATTTAATGTTCAGTCTAGCTGCTATTTCATCCCAAATTTTGTTTTTCATCCTGGCGTTGCAAAAATTCTTGTTACTTGTGTCATACAATACACTGTGCTCTCGGACTGTCTCCAAGTTGCTCTTCCAAAGACATTTTAAAATTGTTTTAATAATATTAGAACTGTTTATAAAATCAAGTTTTATTATTCGAGAACTTATTTTTAATAATAATATAGAGACACTTTAAATAGAATTATAAATACTTTAAATTTGTACTTTAAATAAAATGTTTAACATGAAAATGGTAGCCGTACGATATGTAAACAACTGTTCATGTGCTGGAGATAGTGTTGTTAAAGAGTGGTGGGGGAAACAGACTGAAGTTAGTTTTCCAATTAGGACCGTACACGACCTGACTCCGGTCAACAGATTATGTCAAGTCCAGTCGAGTCTGGTCTCAGTGGCGCCTAGACAATAAATAAACATTGTATGGAAAATCCCACTGGACTCCAGTCATGTCAAGTAAAGTCCAGTCCGGTGGCTGTGGCGCCGTACCTTTAGACTAGGGCCGCGCTACCTTCTGTGAAAGATTAAAAGACAATGCTGGCAAGATACCGGTCTCAGAAATACCTTTTGAAGACAAGGAACTTAGATCTTCAGATATGTCTTGTCAAGAAACCAGTCTCTTCAAATAAGTGAGTCCAGTACAATTTAATCCCTTCCTGTATCTATTGTAACTACCTTCCTCTTTTCCTTTCATTATAGCACGTCTCTATTATTGTAGTTTTGCTTGTGTTCAAACGCTTTGTTATTTCAACATGGCCACATCATTGATCTCTATAGTATAACTGGATGGACATACACATGCACATTCCAAGGACAAAAGCGTGACGCTCAAGTGTATCGTCTGTTACACTGAGGGGGGGGGGGGAAAGATTTAACGGTTTCTTTAAATGTTCTTATGCGAAAACATGTCTCTGATGAATAAAAGTGTTATTGTTTGAAAATAGTGAAGTATTATACCATACGTTCCTGAATAAACATTTACATTAAAGGATATACAATCCAGTTTTACAGGTAATACTGTACAAATACGAATAAAACCTTAGATATTTCAATTTTTATGTAGTAATCATCAATGTTGTTTACAGTCTGCCAGCACAACACTTATATTTAAAGTTGGTTATTAGCGTGTATATTGGTTTCAGAAACCATATTTTATTGAAAGTTCGATAAATATAATGAACAAGGTATCTTAAAAATTGATTACATTTGTTTGAATGACAAACTTTGAATAGTTGCCATGCATTCAAACTATCACTTAGGTTATAGGCTTGTGGAAAGTATTATTGTAATAATACCTGTTTTTTTAAGTTGGCTCATATCTTTCAGAAACCATATTATATTGACATTTCGATAACTATAAAGAAACAAGTTAGCTAAAAACTGTATTACATTTGTTTGAATGACACACTTTGTGTAGAAGTCTTACGTTCAAATGATAATTTAGGTTATTGGCTTGTAGGAAGTACAGTATCTTATAAACCCGGATTTTAGTAATAATTCCAATCTGTAAGGCTTTATTTCGTACCAGAATACTATCATATATATAATATTTTGGTAGGATGAACGGCAATTTAGAACAGAAGTAGAAATTTCCTTCTGGAAGGTCTTTTATCCTAACTAGACACAAATATAGGGTAGGATTCTGGTACGAGATAAAGCCTTAAAAGTAAGCTTCCTTCAAAAATCATCGTACATATTAGGCTACACCAACTTATTTAAAGAAAAAACTAACCAGTTTTGAACTTTTATATGCTCTTCAAAGCTTTAACTAACATATTTATTTAATTTAACCACTCTCACATTGATGTATCTCATATTTTCAATCAAATTAATGAACGATGTCAAAATGCCACATTGCTTTGTATGGGTAAAGAGAGAAAGAGATACCCGAAAGTTTCTTTCTCTCTTATCCAATTGTATGCAGACGACAGCTCGAAAATTTCAGCCACATATGTCCATCCAGTTATAGTATAGAGATCAATGGGCCACATACACAGATATAAAGGGCCTTGTATCAAGAAGGGGACAAGTCAAAGCTAGAGTCACAAGATTTAAAGCGTATTTTCAAACATTTGATACTCAACAAAGCTCACTAACTCAATTAAAACTGCGACTATCAAAATTAGATCAGTGTTGGTCAGAATTCGATTCTCTGCTATCACAAATAGAATTGATCGATGACAGTGACTTACATTTAAAGGAACGTGAACATTTTGAGAACACGTATTTTGATTTAATGGCATCAGTTGAAGAATTTATTCAAACACACTCCCATGACACCAGTTCAACTACCACAACAAGGTTACAAACAAATATGTCGATCAAACTCCCAACTGTAAATTTGCCTTTTTTTAGTGGAAGTTACGAAGATTGGCTACCATTTTTTGAAGTGTTTAATTCACATATACACAACAATGAGTCACTAACTGATACACAGAAATTTCACTATCTTTGGTCGTCTTTGAAGGGCGACGCCGCATATTCATCCAGTCTCTTGAACTTACGTCAGCCAACTACACAGTAGCATGGAATTTAGTACAAGAACGGTTCAAAACAAGAAAATAATTGTTGAGAAACACGTAAAGGCTCTCTTTGACCTACCAAAGGTGGAGAGAGAATCGCCTACTTCCTTAAGACAGTTATTAGATAGTAAACTAAGACACATCAGAGCTCTCAAGGCATTAAATCAACCCACTGATAGTTGGGACACATTAGTGGTTCACTTACTTGGTTCCAAACTAGACACGACTACGTATCGTGAATGACAATGCATGGCATCATCAGATCAGCAACCAACATTGTCTGACCTTACACAATTTTTGCAGCGTAGGTGTCAGGTACTTGAAGCTATTTCAACTAATCGTCTTCAAACTATCAAACCACAAACAACAATGAATACACATAAGCCGTTCGTGAAAGCGAGTTCATACTCCAAACATGTGGAAACACATGTTTAGTGTCACAGTATGCTGCATGTAATTTATGCAGGGCTCAACATCCATTGTTTCATTGTGAACAGTTCTTGAAAATGTCGATTGAAGATAGGTTCAAACAGGTCAAAAAACTTAATTTATGTCTGAACTGCCTCAAGCCAGGTCATAAATTAGGTCAATGCAAGTCAGGTTCTTGCAAAATGTGTGACAAAACACACAATACTTTATTACACTTTCCTGAAAATGCAACAATGGATAGAAAATCAATATCTTTCAACAATGAAACTAATCAATGCATTGACCCCAACTTGCAGTCACAATCATCAGTGACTGTAATTCATTCTTCAGGCAGTGTCAAAAAACCAGGTCAGGTGCTCTCTCTACAGCGTTGATTGACATTGTAGGTGCTAAGGGGATTTCATTTACTTGCAGAGCATTGTTGGACTCCGGATCTCAGTCAAACTTCATAACTGAGGCATTGTGTCAGCGATTGGGTCTTAAACGAATCAAGGTTTTTACACATGTTACGGGTATAAATGCATCTACAAATGAAGCTACATACAACGCCAACACATCCATCAAATCCAGATTAAATGCCTACAAATCGAATTTAGATTTCCTTGTTTTACCTAAAATTACAGACAACTTCCAACCACACGTGTTGATCTTTCTTCTTGGACAATTTCATCAACAATTACTTTAGCTGATCCTAAATTCTATGAGCCAGGTAAATCGATATTTTGCTTGGAGCTGAGATCTTTTGGGATTTGATGTGCGTAGGTCAAGTTAAACCTTCCAACGAATCACCCATCTTACAGAAAACAAATCTAGGTTGGATTGTGGCAGGGAAGGTATTTCGCGAATGTTCACCACCAACAACATTTTGTCATTTTGTTTCTACACACAATATTGATTTACAACTTCAGAAGTTTTGGGAGATTGAAGAATGTAATGTTACACATGACTACTCTGGTGATGACTTGAAATGCGAAAGACACTTTTCAGAAAACATATCTCGGACACCAGAAGGAAGATACATTGTTAAAATGCCATTTAAGGATAATTCAAGGAACTTGGGGAATTCAAGGGAGCTAGCTACAAAAAGATTTGATCAACTAGAGAAAAGGCTGGCTAGGCAACCTGAAATACTTGAGCAATATTGTACATTCATGCGTGAATACGAACTTCTTGGGCACATGGAACCATTGCAAGAGCAAGACATTTGTTCACCATCAAGTTTGGATTATTATATTCCACACCACCCAGTTTTTAAAACCTCGAGCACAATGACCATAGCTTCGCGTCGTATTTGATGCATCAGCAAAGACTAGTTCTGGATCATCGTTGAATGATATTTTGATGGTTGGTCCAACTGTGCAAGATGATCTTTTTTCCATTATCATACGCTTCAGAACGCACAAATTTGTGCTAACGGCAGACATTGAAAAAATGTACCGCCAAATCAAAATGGATTCGTCACAATTGAATTTACAGAAGATTATTTGGAGAGATAATCCTAGCATGCCTCATCAAGTGTATCGCTTGCTGACAGTAACATATGGAACAGCTTGTGCGCCATACTTAGCAACATGAACTTTGCAACAATTGCAAGAGACGAACAATACCACTATCCCATGGCGTCAGAGGTGTAACTAAGGACTTGTACGTCGGATGACCTCATGACAGGGGTGGACACCATTGAAGAAGCTGTGACTCTTCAAAATCAACTGATAGCACTTTTACAACGTGGCGGATTTCATTTAAGGAAATGGTGTGCTAATGAGGAGGAGCTGTTGGCCAACATTCCTCCAGAAGATAAAGAGAGGAATCCGACTCTTCCAATTGACCAAGATAGCACCATCAATACCTTGGGTCTGCTGTGGGATCACTTTTCAATACTTTAGTTAACAACGTGTTACAAAACGTAGCAGCTCGAGTCACAAAACGAACAATTTTGTCGGTGACAGCTCATATTTTTGATCCATTGGGGTTGATTGGACCAGTCATCCTAAATGCCAAGATTATCCTTCAAGAATTTTGGAAACTAAAATTGGGTTGGGATGAATCGGTCCCAATCAGTTTGCACTCAAGGTGGCAACAATGCCTTTTATCGCTCACAAGTCTCGATAAAATGCAAATCAGCAGAAGAATCCTAGCAGGTGACACAACCGTCCAAATGGAGAATACGCGGTTTTTCAGATGCGTCGGAGTCTGCTTATGGCGCATGTTTGTATTTAAGAAGCACAGACTTAAGAGGTTGCGGTACAGTCAACCTTATTTGTTCCAAGTCCCGTGTAGCTCCACTCAAAAAATCATCGTTGCCAAGACTAGAATTATGTGGAGCATTACTATTAGCGGAACTTACCCATCGTACCCTGGTAGCCCTTAACAAAAACATCACCAAATGTTTCTACTGGACAGATTCAACTATTGTGTTAGCATGGTTGACATCACCGTCATCAAATTGGAATACATCGTGGCAAACAGAGTTGCCAAAATTCAAGAAATCACTGTAATTGAAAATTGGTGACATGTCAGAACGCATGAAAACCCTGCTGACCTTGTGTCTAGAGGTGTGTCAGCTGATCAGTTAGTTCACTCGAGTTTATGGTGGCATGGTCCAGATTGGCTAATCCAGGACTCTAGCGTATGGATGGAACCTATTTGCTCTCTTGAGGTTCCAAATGAAGAGGTGCTAGAGAGGAAGAAGAATAACACCACGCTTGTCAGCATAGTTCCAGACTGTACGTTAATTGATAAATTATCATCGCTTAACACACTTGTACACATAGTTTCATAATGCTTAAGATTCATTTACAACACCAGACATACTAACGAATCACGTCGAAAGGGATCACTTACAGTAAATGAAACCAAGTTAGCACTAACAACCTTAATTAAAATGGTGCAACAACAAAGGTTCCAGAAAGAACTCTTGGATCTAAGATCACAACATCAAGTTAATCAAAGGAGCAAACTTTATTCCCTGAACCCTTTTCTAGACAACAATTGAATCATCAGGGTGGGTGGACGTTTACAAAAATTCAACCTCACACCAGATCAGAAGCATCCAATTGTGCTACCTCAGGGACACAAACTGACAGAATTAATTGCCAGCAACGAACACTTGAAACAACTTCATGCTGGGCCACAAGCAATGCTAAGTGCGCTAAGACAAGTGTATTGGCCACTCAATGGTAGAAACTTATGCAAGAAGATTGTGCACAATTGTATTAAATGTTTCAAGGCCAAGCCCAAAGGCGTACAACAAATTATGGGAGAACTTCCCAAGAGCAGAGTAGAGTCCTCTCGTCCCTTTCTGCATACAGGAATCGACTATGGTGGTCCAATACAAATACTACAAAGAAAAGAAGAGGAAGAACTTTTTATATGCTTCGCTACCAAGGCTATTCACCCTGAATTAGCGAGTGATCTAACTACATAATCATTCTTAGCAGCCTTGCGAAGATTCATGGCACGGCGAGGCAAATATCTTCATATTTATTCTGATAACGCGACCAATTTTGTTGGAGCAAACAATGAACTTCTGGAACTTCGCAATCTACTTACTTCTGATGTCCATCAAACTGAAGTGACCTCCACTCTAGCCAAAGACAGCATTGAATGGCATTTTATACCTCCACGAACGCCACATTTCGGAGGCTTATGGGAATCAGGAATTAGGCTGGTCAAATATCATCTGAACAGAATTTTGGGAAATGTCACGCTTACATATGAGGAGCTATACACAATTTTAACACAAGTAGAGGCGTGTCTAAACTCCCGTCCTTTAACATCATTGTCCAGTGATCCTTCCGACCTTTCTGTTCTTACCCCCGCTCATTTTTTGATATGAGACTCACTGACGACCACTCCAGATCCAAACCTGACATCACTTCAAAGTAATCGACTATCACGCTGGCAGCATGTGCAACAACTTTCTCAGCATTTTTGGTCCAGGTGGTCCAAGGAATACTTAGCCGAACTCCAGCAACGGAAGAAATGGAGAACATATGGCCACAACATTCCAATGGGAACACTGGTTCTCATTCGTGAGGACAATTCCCCCTCGCTCAGTTGGAAACTTGGTCGAGTACTGGAATTACATCCTGGCACAGATAGAATCGTTCGTGTAGTCACTCTCAGGACCGCAGGCGGCTCGCTGAAGAGAGCCATCACAAAACTATGTCCACTTCCAATGGAAGAAAAACTCAGCATAAATGTGTACAGACTTGTGTTTTTTTTGTATTCTGTTTGTGTGTAATAGTGATGTCCCTTTTATTTTGAACCAACTGTTGCTAACTCATTTCACTTGTTTAGTTAATATCTTTATTATTTTTATGTTTCATTGAAAGTATTCTTTGAAGGTGGGCGGAATGTTTACTATTTTTCATGCTCTATGTTGGCAACAGTGTCAAGACTTAACGGGGTCCTTGTCACTCCACTTGCAAAAGAAAGTGCTTGTTTAGCTCGACTCTAGAGTAGACATGCTCATTCAATTTTCAAGAACACCTTGCACCAGTACAGTATGAGAAAACATATTAGTTGTAATGGTAAACAATATTACAATTAAACACCAGGTATATGCTCTTCAAACGGTAATTTATTGATACTTAGTAGTCCACCTTCCTTTCTTCGCTTCATAGCAAATACTAATTGACGTTAATATATATATGTACACTATATAGCCGTGCTATCTGACATGGAGATGTTTAAACAGACAGATTCTTTACCCGTGCGTGATAACGATCATGATGACGGTAAGGACTTATTTCAGAGGCACGGTCCGTTTTTATCCAATTGTTTAATTTGGGAACCTTAAAATTGCGGGAAGACAAATGCTAACTATGCTCAGTTTGATTGAGTAACTGAACGAATTACGGTTCAAGAACGTGTACTTTTACACTAAATCGTTGTACCAGCCCAAGCAGAAACGTTTATCTCGAGTCCTCTAACTTGTAACAGGGATGCGTATTTTCCCTTTTTTGACAACATTATATCACTCCTCCTTCCGAGTCAAGCCGACTCTGTATTCATTTTGAACGATGTCCCTTGCTATAGACATTATAACATAAATGCTTGTTTCAGTATTGGCAGACATAGAGCTATAGACTGATTCTATCTATGTTAGACCTACTCTTAATTCTCTAAGAAGTTGCTGAGAGATAACGCTTACCTGTTCATTCTTTCCAAGATATACGATACAAACTTGAAACATGTCATATGATGATCATGTAAATACAGATAAGACCTTTCAAAAGTTTAAGGAAATGTACTCGTCATGCTGTAAACACAAGTAAGATTTTCTAGTCTTGAATAAAGATCGTGAACTCGATAAGGGACTTTACCACCGCGGGTTGATACCTTTATCCTACCCGATTAATACGCATGTATATTCAGTTTATGGTGAGAAATTGTGGATTGTCATCCATATTAAAATTTGGACATACAAGTATGAATCAGGAAGTAGAGAGGCGGGAGAGAGATATAACTCTACGCCAAAGAGGCGATGTAGGATCAAGGAAGATCATCAACATCGAAGCCCCTACCGCATCAAAAGATACTTGTTACCAAATATTACGCCAAAAAATGGATGCGAAACATAATAACGAACAGATACACGCTCTCAACTACCGTCAAGGATAAACTAAGTAAGCAAGAAGATTCTCTTGTTGAGAATATGCAGGAGGTATCAAAGGAGGCGTGATAGAAAGTGTATAAAATAATTAAAGTTTACAAATATTTGAATTCCTTATGCCCACATTTGAAGAAACTTGATGAGTCTACCGTTACTAAGGGAATTATCGCTATACATTTAGATTCCCTTATTAAGAAATAAAAATATTTATAGAAATGCGACAGCAGGTGGATCAGATCGTAAAAGCTCACAGACAAACTAAATTCTTTAATTCCAAGCTTGAAGAAACAAGAGGATTCATCCGTTGCTGAAGATATGATTGCTAAACGCGTAAATTACTCTGTTAAGAATATGGAGGAGGTATCAAAAGCGATATGACAGCAAGAAAGTGGGAGAGTCTAAGTTTTACAGAGATCTGAATTTCAAGGTTGAAGAAACTATACGATTCTTTGTTATCCCAACAACAAACATGTGACGATTTGTACGATCTAAATTCAAAAGGGCTTATGTATACCAAGAATACATTTGTTGATCTTTATTTTAACTCGCAAGATGTTCCCATATGCAACATAGGTAAGGCAAAGTCAATTTCGGGTGCAGCATCTAAAGACTATCTCGACTCAAAGACGGAAAGAGGTTTCATGTACATATACTTAGAATCAAAACCTACTAGAAATGATTCGAGACATTTCATACTGACGCTTATGAATGAGCCTAAATATATCTTCTTGAAGACAGAGACGGTCTCTGCATTACTGTGAACATGGAAGGTGAAACCATCGTATTGAACCTTAAACCTATCGAATGGCCAACATTCAAGATGATGGAAGGATACCTGCTATTTTTCATACTAAAGAGATTTTCGTCAGTACCTCCTACGCT
This sequence comes from Timema podura, assembly GCA_033556935.1. Classification (NCBI taxonomy): domain Eukaryota; kingdom Metazoa; phylum Arthropoda; class Insecta; order Phasmatodea; family Timematidae; genus Timema; species Timema podura. Next base: position 51,361,944 of record JAVRXN010000007.1, on the reverse strand, counting down.
GCATGTTCAGATGTGTCATACGTTCGACCAAATATATATTTAATACGGCGTATGTCATTGTTTATACATTCGTACCCAACATTATGTAGACAAAGGTTGCAGAGGATATTACTATCAAAGCGAGTAAAGTATGTAAATGAAAGTATAAACAGTTACCAGATGCGCGCCACGATTCTGATATCGTAGCGGGGTAAACCTTTACACCGATCATGGAAGTGCTATACCATAGGTGAAGATGACTGAGAAGGAAGAGTAGGAGGGAAAAGAAGTCTCGCCTGAGAGATTGCATAACGGTAATTTATTGCATACTTATCTTTATATCACCTCAAGTATGCCCTGATAAAACTATAGTGTACGCTACGTGAAACACGACCAAGCTCAGGGATACACATGTTCTGTTTTATGAGAGTGTCAGAACTGTAATTCTCAATACTATTGTAACTCCTTGTACACGGGAACTTAAGAATTATTTTTAAGAAAAGAGCCTATGGATTACATCGAGGAGGAGCTAATGATATTAAAGTACATACTCGAGGAAACAAGCGCACATTCAATCAGGAACAAACCTTACAAGCCACGCACGGCAAGTCACACCCAGAATCAAAATAGATAGTTTTCATAAAATCTATGTCCCAATATGAGCTTAAGGGAGAAGGTCTTGGAGAGGAAGAGGAATAGATTATACCTATGGGGATGATCCAGACGAATTGGTCAATTGATTAAGACTTTTGCACCCAGCGACAGAAGCAAGTCATTTCAGCACACGATGGCAAGATTATTTCCATCATCGAAGAATCACACGAGGCTGGAATCATTGTCTAATCATGTATGTAAGGAGGATGTTGCACGAGGATTTAATCATCTAGCAGTATGGATCTTGCCAGAAGGCATGTTAGCGTACGAGGATTAAACGAGTTTCTACAGGCTGATCTGGTTGAGATTATACAGTACTCTCGAGCAAATAATGGATACAAGTACTTTCTCACCGTCATTGACGGTATTCCAAAAGGGCTTGGGCTGTACCCATCAAGACTAAGATGGAGAAGAAGGTCACTGTAGCTATGGTGCAAGTCCTTAGATAGGTAACTGCTAAACTGTTGACCCTTTGTACGTCATCTGCAGACAGATAATGGAAGCGAGTTTTTTCACGGGGATTTTAAAGCTCTCATGCAAGAAAGAAGATAAATCATTATTCGGCATACAGCAACGTCAAGGCAAGTGTCCTCGAACAATTTAATTGAATGCTCAAGATCATCACGTGTACGAGATTCATGTATAAAGCTTCGTATCGATGGCTCGATATGATAGTCTTTACTCGACAAGTTTAATCGAAACAATACATTCTACTATAAAGTTGAGATTGATAGACGTTAAGGATGATAATTTTGTACGTACCTCATATTTGGATGCTAAAACAATAATATACAGAACAAGTTTAAAGTCGGAAATATTGTTCGTATAAGTAAACTATAAGGACGTCTTCGCAAAAGTATATACCCCAAGTTGGTCGGTAGAGTTGTTCAAGATACGTAAAGCTGTCGAGACAAATCCAAGGACTTTTCTACCTATCCCTGTAGGATTCAATGCTAAGAATCTTTTAAACACATCACATCCAGACGTTTATCACGTAGAGAAGATCATCAGACGTGCTGGAGATATGGCCTACTTCAAATTGCAAGGTTTCGACACGTCACACATTTCGTGGATCGATGTGGCCTACATTGTCTATGGAGGGGAGAACAAGTTCCTCCACCACTCTCACTGAGCATATAAAGGTGCGCGTGGGTATAGAGTTTCGCCATATTCGAGATGTTCACACAATTGGATAAATGCTTTGAGGATTGGTTGGGAGTAGAAATTTGTGACGGTGTAATGACGTATTTCATAGAGAAGGACGAGCGCAGGTATAGCAACTCGTGAAACGGTTAGCTCCACTGGCTGGGAATCCACTATCCTGAGCCCACCAGTCTATCGAGAGCTGCTGTCCATCTCCAAAGTGGATCATGGAGACAGCCCTGAAATCATACGCTTGTGGCACGTCGAGGAGAATCTTCTGGATGAACACAAGATGTTCGAGGCGTTAGACTGGGAAGAATATGACCGGATCAAGTGCTTGCGGGAGTTCGAGAAGTACAAAACTTGTAATGTGCTTAGTTTTGAAAAGGAGGCGGAAGAATAAGGTGAAAGTTATGCTTCCAATAAATAAAGCACTGTTCAGCTCGAACTTGTGGGGAGAGTGCTTCCACCGGGGACTAACTTTGGTCGTGCGTACAGACGTCGGTTAAAAGTCTTGCAATGAGGACTTTTATATCTGGGAGGGGAAGAGTACGAGTTTTTTAAAAGATGAAGTGGGAACCGACTGCACCATAGACAGATTTTAAGATTACATGTGTGTGAGAGAGTGTGAGGTACGCCATATTTTATTTTTTGTATTAATGTTAAGAATATATTATATGTATTTAAAGAAGATATACTATTTATTCAATATCGATCCCAATCCTAATATGTAAAGATTATAAATGTTCAAGGGAGATGAACCTATACCCTTTATGCTTGTTAAGAATGTATACTATTTATTTACCTCAATCCTAATATATACCTAACGATTTAGAGCATGATCTGGATGAAGATTGGAAACAGGCTTAATGTGAGGGCATGGTCTGGATAGAGAATGTAAGAGAGAATATAGAAGAGAACCATGCTTATTGCGAGAGAGTATGATATGGATGAAGAAGAAGGTGCGTGGAGTGCACGCTCGCATGCATGTTAGGTCTAACGTCACGACACTAGAGTTTGTGAGGAGGAAAGGGGCGTTGCTGTCGTAAATGCTGCCACATGATACAATTATAGGGCTTTATTTTACCACCACTCATAGTAATGGGCGAAACTGTTGTGAAGGCTGCCACATGATACAAGTATAGAGGGCTATGACGTCACAACAATGATTGGACCAATCAGGACCCGTATTCCGAGTGTGCTTTTGAGCATCACGAGGACTTTTTCCTTTTCGAGTTTAACATTTGGTATTCCTTAATCATTTGAGACCATTCGAGACACAAACAATTCAAACTGATCACTAACACTCGAAGGGGTCAACCCACTCGAAATATAGAATTTTGAGGGGTTTAACAGTATTGATGAATAAAGATGGCGCGTATATTACATTTGCTTGCAATCCAAGAATTAGAAGAACGTCAACTTGAATTAAATAAACCATTTTGAATCTTTAACGGTAGGGATAATGCATTTGCCATTAGTTATATAGAATTTATCAAGCTATTTAGATTGAATAAACATATTACAGGTTATTTAATTGATACATTAGAAGACGTGATGGAGGGACAATCCCGAACCTCTGCATTATCTGTTTTTACAAAGGTTTGTTATGATTATTATTTTTCTTAATAATAATACTAAAAGTGTTGTAATAAAACAAACATTTAAGTTTATCACGCTTTTAAGATCTTCAATAAATTCCAGAAGAATACGTTTTTGTTCAGAAGTAACATTTCTTTTTGACACAATAAAAGTATTCTAATAAATTTATTTACAATAATAAGAAAATTGGTTATGTATCACAGAGATAAAAATTGTCCACATTGGAAAATATTTAACGTTTATCCTGTGCTGGGATTGGTTGATCTCACTGGAAACTAGTAGGTTGTATGAGAAATTAGTGTATACAACTTAAAGCAAATTTGAATTGTTGTTTTCTCGACCATTCATCTCGAATACGAACGATTTTAGTTCAGGAATACAAAAATGTTTTCTCGGCGTTTTTGAAGCGTTCGAGAAGGCTAGATTCGAGTTCAAAACGAGAGATCTCGGGAATAAGGGTCCTGAAGCGTTGCATCAGCTTCAGTTGAAGGGCAGGGGCGTCATTGTTTAGCGATTATTTTATTCTTACATACATGGGTTTTGAATTTGGGAGGGGAAACATTAGGCTTTAGCGACAACAACCCCCCCCCCCTTTCCCCGGTTCTGGAGCTCCTGGCCAAGATTAATGAGCTATCTTTGTTTTCTCACCTATTTTAAACTTAATCTTCAAGGCAATTTTGGGACTGTCAGTAAATTTCATCACGCTAAAAAATATTACCCCCTGCCCCTAATGTCACATATTGTCGCAATTTTGTGACCTCCTTTCTAATATCACGCAAATCCCCCTACCCTATTTAAATAATATTTCTAATTGTAGAGGCTATAAAACCCTTTTATTGAAACGTGTTAGTACGTGTTCGCCAAGCTGGACGATCAAAGTCGATCAGTCGATTGTTGTTTGTTAATACGTGTGCGCAGTCGGGTATTACAAAATATATTTTGTTAGTTGTAATGTGACGTAAACATTATTTGATTCTTCTCCACTTCTTCACGCTTGGTTCGTCAAGAATACTCCTACTACCCACTTATCACCCTTTACGCCACCACCCCCACTACCCCAGTACTTTTATGAACACCCTTTTCAAGAGAATTTTCGAACTTTCTATAATTTTTCCCAGGTTAACTACTCTTAAATTAATTTATTTTAGAAAAATAAAGATACAATATTATTGATAATGTAAAATAGTTTCCCGATACCAAATTTAAGCAAAACCTTGTAGCTACTTTTTTTTAAATTCAAATTTTACAGTAAATTAATATCAAAATGAGTTTTTTAATAAAGCTTATTTATATATATATATATAATTATTTATTAATATGTAAAAACTTAACAAATACTAATTTTAGACAAAATCGCTAAGGCCATTTTTTAAATTCGAATTAAAAAAAAACAATCATCGGTAAACAACTTTTAAACAAATTTTCCCCCTCAAATCAAGCAAACAGTTTTTATTAAGTATGCCAAACACTCCCCTGATTGAGATATTTTAAACAAAATCGTGAGAGCCATTTTCGAAATATTTCTAATCTTCGAAAATCACTCATCAGTGTACTAACTACCTGTTAACGAATTTTTACCAAAAAACCAAGTATACGGTGTTATTAGGGAGGTCAACCGCTTCATAGATATATATTTTAAACAAAATCGTTAAAAATACATTTACGAAAATTTAATATTTTGAGTTTTCAAAATTCTCTATCACTAAGCTACCCTTCAACAAAGTTTTGCCAAACAACCAATCATACATTGCTACTACTCATATAAAACAAATCCTATGTATGCATTTTAAACTAAATCATTAAAGTCATTTTTGAAAAAATTTAGAAAAAAAAAACCCACTCATTTGTAAATTATTCTTAATTTAAGTACTAGGTTTAAAATAAAAAAGTCTTGAGGCCCTATAAAATCTAAATATCCAGTAATAACAAACAAATTCCATTTAACAGTTTTGGATCCATGGCCACGGACAGATGGAAATAAAGCATTGTAAAATCCACTATTTTGGGTCTGGGCTACATAAAACGTAAAGATTCGTCATTAATCAAGAGATCTTTTTTTTCTCGACTACAATATTTTCTATTGAAATGAGAAAGTAAAAATTATGTTAGAAACTTTTTTTCAATTGTAATCTCTTATATTTGACAGCCTATAGAAAGAAAATTTGGTAAAGTTCTGCTATAAAAAGCATATGAGTGTCTTTGAAATTACGTAACGACTTTCACTTCTTTTTCTTGTATTATACTTTCTATTAATTCACCCTTCCTCCTTTTTAAATTTATTATGGGCACTAATAATTCTCTCAGCACTTGTCTCTTTTCCGCTCTCACTTCAACATTTCGCTATGAAGGCTTAGAGCCCATGGAATAGTCATTATAATGCGGGTTTGTTTGAGAGAGGGGAAGAGAGAATATAGCCATTAGCCAAGCCAACTCCTTTTGTTTGATCCCTAGGGTTCGGGTACATTCGGTACAAGGTTCCAGGTTCGGCTACGATCGTATATTGGGCTCTACACGCCATTAGTGTACAATGCTCTATCATAGAAGCTTCTAAACTCGACCTTATAGACAGAAAACATCTTTACTTTTTTTTTTTACATCGTCTCTGTGGTATATTCTGTTTTACGCTTCGTCGTGTTTCTCTAGGATCAGTGGATTCAGTGGACTGTGCCACTTCTTCGGTCACGGGGGAAGAAGGAAGTTGGCTAGATAATATGAACGAGAAATCCTAAACAAACGAACCTACAGTAAAGTGGGAGGGGGATTAGGCGTAGCCTAGATTAAAATACACAGTTGGTAACATCGTTTATGCCTAAAAGATAAGTGATAGACGCATGTCGGTTTCGGATGTTTAGATTTTGCCAACTGTTCTAAATTTCAATTTCACGTGTTAATGACCATTCAGCGATGATTGTGATATCTACCGGTGAGTGTTACAATTAATTTGCCTATTATAAATTATCCAAACGGTTTATTCAATTTCGACATTAGAGTCGAACCGGTTTTTAGCTGTAATCAAATTGGTTAATCAATCAACCAATTATAAAAGACCTTACAAAAAGTTATAAAACAACTTTGTTCAATTTACATGTGAAAAGCATTATATTTGTTTGAAGGGCAGTTAGTGTGTTATCGACCTACACAACCTAGAATCCTAGAAACGTTAACAACGTGACGTCGGCAGACCTCTGACTAAATAACCGACGGCCATTTTGAGAATTTTGTTTATGATTGCTGATTGGTATTACAAACAATATAAAACATCTTTTGCCATTGTACATTTTTTTGTTTGACAGTTGTTTGCATTTGGCACATGTAGCTTAGGAACATTGTTGAAAACACGTTTTTGTCAATATCATCACCAACCACATCTAAACGGACATTGATGTAAACAATAATAGTACAATAAACAATAGTGTATTATATTATATAGGCAAATTTGTTTTTGAACTTTTCAAGAATTGGTTTACAATGTCGGTACGTAAAACTATAAACTCGTTCGTTATTTTATATATTTAAATATTAAGGTGTGTCGTTGAACTATTCCATTATTAAAATAAATGGCATAACCAACCATTCAAACGTAAACTATTTTGATTATGGAAGAAAAGTTTAGGACCTAAATTTGTTCGAAATATCTTAACAATAGGCCTACATAGCCTCTATATAGTAAGATTTGTCTTGGTATCTTCGTATAACAATTTACATCTATTTGAGATTAAGTACGGCGACTTACAATAACCCATAAGCCTAAGTTTACTTTTACTTGTGTGGAAATGAATACTATCGATAAACAACAAATTAATACAATGATTTATTTTTAGGTTGGCCATGAACAGATCTGGAGTTCAGTCATCAAAACTGGGTAAGAATTAAGAAATATACATGCTTGGCCTAAGCTTACAACATGTTTAGTTTATCAGATTATCAAAATTTACCAGTACGTTAGGCCTATTTTAATGGTTTTTACTTGTGTATAGTATAGTATCTAAATAAGTTTGGGCTCCTTCAATACAAAACATTTTGTCAAATGCTGCAATCCAGCATGATGTTTCCCTGGCACATTTTATATATGATTTCCTAATTTATTTGGCTTTACTTATTTTATTTTAATTCACATATCTAACCAAACCTCATTATTAGTCACTATTGTCAGACCTTAAACATGTTATTTAGGCTTTAAATGTTTATATTTTTTGTTTTATTCACATACATAGCAATCCGACACCTTAGCTCAGCCGGTGGTAGCATGTCTGCCAACTGAGTTAACTGTCCCGGGTTCGATTCCCGACACGGCCTAAAAATTTATCATTGGTGAAATATGGGTTCACCTTTTCACTTTGATAAATTAACGGGCAGGGACTGAATGTTGTGATTGTCCTAGTCTTTAAGTTGGATTATAAGTCACATGAAGTTACGACAGGCCTAGCAAGCTGGTAGCGGAAAATATATGTCTTGAATAAAAACTGCCACAGCCTGGAAACAGTTATTGATGTTTGAGTTTCACTAAAAAAAATCACATAAATAACACCATTCCATAATATTGTTCCGATTGGCAATTTTAGCATCTAATTTGTAAGCACAAAACTGACATGTTCATTGACATCTTAATGAGTGAATATCACTTCTTAACACACACACACATACCTTATGAATAAAACACTTTAATGATAGGTCCACATGCCAGTTATTATAATATTAATAATAACCTGCTTCGCTGGTCACATGGTCTTACACGCTAAACTCGTTGTTATACTAGGCTGCCAATGATTGGGAGGTTTGAATCTTGGTCAGGTGTACTAATGAGTGGTTTTCCCCAAAATAGTTTTCCACTTTACCGCCATGCATATGCGGATACACTTTATTTAAATTTAACTCTTCTAATCATTCAAACCATTAGCGTAATTAGTACATAAGTACTACCCGAACAGGTAGTAAGACGCGGTGCTAAAAAAATTAATAATTATACACATATTATTTCATTATTGCCAAGAATTGTGAAAAATAATTAAAATAAGGAGAAACAGTAAAAAAAAAGTTTATAAATGACAAAAATACATATTTTAATTTGGTAAATCTACACTCAAGAGACATAGAAAAGTTGTTACCTTAATCGCTAGGGATTGTTTAAGACATGTGTAAATGTAGGCCTATGTGGTGCGTTAATATAATGTCTCTGAGAAACAGTGATTTGAATAAAATAATTTTATTTACGGGTCATTCCATGTTAAATCAACAAATGGGCTTTACCACACCATTTTTGATTTGGATGAAATTTGGTAGGTGATTTGTACCAATCTTTTAGACTCCAAAACAATTTTTTTTATATAAAAAACTCCTTGAGATATAGGCTATTTTTTACACCACAAACAAGCAAAAAATGCCATTTCGGGGTTCTTTTCTAAAATCTGCATTAAGTTTATTTGAACTAGCAGGGATGGCAGCTAGGGTTCATTTGAAAGCTTAAAGAATGAACTTTTTTTTAGTTTAGACGAAATTAGAATCCGAGTTAAGGCTAAGCATAGTTTTTTAAGCTTAAATTTTCATTATTTAAACCGATTTTCTCAGAATATGGGCTTAAAAAATATAATGAAGGATTTATAGTAACAGGCCAATATTTTTTTCTGTTACAATGTATGAGTAGTATGTGCAGAAAAAAATAATTGAAGTGTTACTGATAGCCCTTCAACCTAAAATAATTGCTAGAATTTGGAAAATTTTTAAAAAAATTGCTTTTTCAGAGCCCAAAAAAGTCATGTGGGACATGTGTTAAAAATTTGAAATTGCCAGGATAGAAAGCCCCTATAGTGTACTTTAAAACAAAACATATTTCATCTTGTTACTTCAAGGGGTTTGAAGGTCCTTTGAAGTAACAACAAAACAACGCTCAATCACTATTGAAGACGGGGCTAAGCAGAAAGGATAATTTGCAATAGGCCTAATATTTAGTTAAAAATTATAAATAGTTAATTAAAGTTTTGTGTTGAAAAATTACATTACATAGGTAACTATACATAAAATATATAAATAATAGTAGCCTATTATTTATTATAAAAAGTTTAAATTTGATAGGCTATGTTTTAATAACAATAAATCTAGGTATTATTGTCTATAGAGTAATTTTTTTAAATACTTTTTTTTAGGGTTGTTATGTATGCGAGTACTAACTGAGGTCACATTACAACCGCGAATATATTAAGGCCAGATCACGGCCGGTTCACTCGTAACACTGACGCTACAATCTTTTGTCTGTCATGGCGGCTGCGCACTTCACTTGTTTCTCAGTTGTTTACACTACTTTCTGGCACACACAAGACTTGTATTATACATATACTACAGTCCTCCCCTCACAGTTAAATTATACCCTTTTTTTTTCTCTAAACTATGCAGTTCTTCCCCCATTCACTCATTTCACTTTTTAGTCAACATAACGAGGGTTTGGCCCCTTGTCCTTTGTGGCCTCAACAAAGGTGGCTCATGCATCCTTCCTCTGAGTTGCAAGGAGAGTGGCTGATGTGGGTACTTGATGTTAACTGGTGTAAACAGGGTGCTTGTTGTTGCTGCTCCTTACAAGGCCTTCCCGTTTTTGTGTTGCTGTTGGTTTTGTCCGCTGGTTTGTCCAGTTTTCCAGGACTTCTCTCACTGTGGTATCATCTCATGGTGTCATTCCAACAATGGGAGCTGGTCCTGGTCTGGTTCTTGTTGCACTGGTGTGTCCTCCCACCAGAATAGCTGTACCGGCATGTACTGTTCTCTCTGAGAATATTGCTGCTTGTCTGTCTGGAGCGACTCTGAAGCCTGTCTGAGCTGGTCAACATGCCTTCTCTGTCTACGACCATCCTTGTTGGTTACTTCATACATCCATTCCCCTAAAGATTTATCCATTGTGCCCTGGGTCCACTTGGGATGGTTGGCTGAATATTCCCGAATCCACACTGTATCTCCTAGGTGGAACTGTCGCTTAGGGTGTTTGTTTGTCTCCTGCTTTCCTTCCCTGTGTGATGTGTGGTCCGTATGGAGCATTTATAGAGCCGTTTGCAGTTTACGACCCATAAGCAATTCTGCCGGAGTCACTCCGGTGGTTGCGTGTGGGGTGATTCTGTGGCTAAAAAGAACACTTGCAAGACGTGTATGCCAATCTCCCTTGACATGTTTTTAGGCCGTTTGTTATAGTTTCTACGGCCCGTTCAGCCTGCCCATTACTTGAAGGGTGATATGGCGGTGTTTTCACATGTACGACTCCATTTTTCCTCAAGAATGCAGCAAACTCGGCAGACACTAACTGTGTACCATTGTCGCTAACTAGTTTGTCTGGGATTCCATGTCTCACGAAAATCTCTCGCATGTTCTTGATAAGTGATCCGGCTGTCATTGAGCTTATTGTGGTGGCTTCTATCCATTTGGAATATGCATCCACTACCAGTAGTAGTGTGTGTCTTTCTACTGGTCCGGCAAAGTCAATGTGAATTCTGGACCACGGTTTGTTGGGGTTTGGCCAAGGATGAGTTGTAGCCTTGATTGGGTTATGTTTAACTTCTTGGCAGGTATCGCAGCCTCATACCGTTGCTTCTACTTCCTTGTCTATGTTTGGCCACCACATTGAACTACGTGCTGCATACTTTGTGTTTATGATTCCCAGGTGGGTATTATGGAGCTGCTGTAGAGCTGCTGGTCTTAAGGAGGTTGGTATGACAACTCGAGATCCTCTAATCACACACCCCCTTAGAGTGTTCAATTCCTGGCGTTATGTCCAAAACGGTGTTAGGTCTGGCCCAGGATTACAATCTGGCCACCCAGTTTCGATTAATCTTTTAACCTTGCTCAATACAGTATCGCTTTCCGTTTCATATGCCACTTGGGATGAAGATATAGGTCCTTCACCTGATATATCTAGTAAGTAAACTCCCAATGGCTCTGGGTAAGCTTGCTTTTCAGTGGGTTCTGGTAGTCTGCTAAGAGCATCTGCATGCCCCACTTTCTTGCCTGGTCGATACTGCAGGTCATAGTCGTAGGCTGACAGGATTAATGACCATCTGAGCATGCGAGGCGAAACCACTGCTGGAATGGGTTTGTCAGCAGCTAAAAGTCCTAAAAGTGGTTTGTGATCTGTCACTGCTGTAAATTTACGACAAAGGAGGTTTTGTCGAAACTTTGTCACACCATAGACAAGAGCTAAGCCTTCTTTGTCTATTTGTGAATAGTTGCGCTCTGCTTTGGTGAGCGTCCTAGACCCAAATGATATTGGCGTCTCAGTCCCATTTTCCATTAGGTGGGCTAGTACCGCTCCAATTACATAAGGGCTGGCATCACAAGTAAGGACAACAGTTTTGATTGGGTCGTAGTGAACCAAGACTGGTGCTGATGTTAGGAGCCTTTTAGCTGTGCACATGACCTTGTCTTAGCACTCCAACTTGCACACCAACTAAAGGTCTACTGACTTCTTGAAGATGTCACGTGAAGGGTGGAAGGCAACAGACCAATAGCATTGGAAAGGGGGTGGGGTTGTTTCGGAGACATATAATCGTTCTAGGCAGGGCTGTGGTGACAGAAGCAATTTTGGCTGGAGTCGAACACTGTAAAAATGTACAGACTCCAGCATAAAAAAATATGTATAGTTACCATACCTACATGATAATATATCATTTTAATTTTATACTTTTGAATTGGTGAATTTACTGTTCTACATTTAATATTACTAGGCTAATTAATATTTGTCAGACATTTTTGAAGGAGTCTGACAGTAAAAATAGAGGAGTCGAAGGCTTACCGACTCCACAGCCCTGAGTCTAGAAATAACAAATATAGAAACCTAACCTTGGTACCGGTACTACTCGATGTGTCAATATTAGGATTATTGGATTATTGGATTAGGCAATAATTACCCAACTTGTGAACTGAGTAGAATGACTCAAATTCACATTAATTAACCATGTTACTCATTACTTACATTCACATTTATTTAGATAAAAAAATCACACGATGACTACCGGCTATGCGAACACATGGCACTTCTTAAACTATATCCCAAAGAATAGTAATTATACTTTTACAAAATGTAATAGTCATCTACAAGAGCACATTTTACCATTGTTCGAGCAAACCCAAGTCTATAAAATGATTGTCTTTGTATCTTGTTTGAATAAATCTTTAGCATCTACTAATTAAATTACACGATGTAAGCTCACACAAGTATCCATCCCAACAAAACTGTTGACAAGTGCCACAGCCATGTGTAAAAGTTAGCTTAGGCCTAACACAGTTATCAGGATTCTTATGCTGTCATATAGATTGTAACGAAAGGTATATGAGTCAACACTCACATGTTTGTCAATATCTATGTTTCTCTTGGGATTTATATTTTAATTGAATAATTATTCAAAATTATCATCATTATAAATCTAAGTTAGGTATTATTTTATTTGCTGTTTTCTTGAGTGTGTAGGTAATAACAATGAGATATATAAATATAGTGATAGGTTACAAAGAAAAGTGTATGTTATAGTTAGTGTGCTTGCTTACTTATTACTCAATGGCATTAGGAGGGTCATTCCAAAAATATACCCTTCTTTTGAAATTTGTTTTCCAAAATATATTTTTTACTATTATTTATAAAATATGTTTTTGACCGAAATGATTATTTATTCATAAAAAAGATTATATAGTCAGCAGTACACTTTTAATATATTTTTAGATTAAATTACATAAAATACATGAACAGGCGAAGGAATATGTCCACTGTGTTACCCCCTTATAAAAAATGGCCCAGCTACCAAAACTACAAATAATGCATTAGTTTTATGATATTGGTTGATCAAATAGAATACGCAATCAAACTAATAGTGTTAGTAATCACTTAAGTTACATTTTAAACCAAAAACTCAAACACAATGTCCCCTGTGTTACTATTTTTCCTGTTAGAATGTCTTAAACTTAATATAAGTGAATTATAAAAGATATTTTTTTTCAGTTGATATTTTTTTTTGCAAATCATAATTATTTATACTTTTAATGACTTATTGTTTTACATTTTTATTTATAATACTTTTTCATAAAAGTAGAATAACATGGCAGTAACACAGTGGACAAATGGTAACACAAGAAACACAATAAGTAACACAAGGGACACATATTTCTAAGAGGCTTGGATCTTTATTATTATTGTTATTATTATTCGCATACATAACTAATTCAAACATGGATCATACTTTTTATAAAATATCATGTGTAATGTCAAGTAGAAGTTTGGGAACACTTTGAAATTACTTCTCATAAACATCAACTGGAGTATTGAAGTAGTAGTAAATGTGGTCACCTTTCATTTTTAGAGTTGGTATTTCAGGTCTTAGAAACATTACCTTGATATCACCCTCATCCTCAACTTCACTTTGTGCCACTCCTACATATTTATATTTAGTTGCATTTCCTTTTCCTCCTTTAATCTGAACTAACATGTACACTCCACTAGCGACATTTTTTGGGTGGGGCTCTTTCAATGTAGACAACTCTTTAAAAGAGGTTTCTTTATTGAAAGAGTTAGGCTTATGTAATTCCTTGATTATAGGCCTATCATTTGGTTCCGAAAGTTCTTCAGTAGAGGTTGCAGAGTAAACATCATTATAAATACTAGCTTTCTTTTTTTTTATAATGTAGGCCGCCTCCTTGATTTTGATTACTAACAATACAAGAATTATATGTCTTGGTGCCATAGCAATTGCAAAACCCTTTATTACTAAGCTCTTCACAGTAAAAACTAATATCCCGATAGTTGATACACCCTTTTTCTTTTACAATTAACTGATGTAAGCACATAGTTCCAGATAGCACTGGTATGGTCAATGAAAATGTATTGCGGACTCAATCAATTTCTTCCGCAGTCACAACAAACAACTTAATTGTTGTTTCCTTTTCCACCAATTGAAGGAATTGGTGAACATTAGTAATGTCATTACCATGGGACACAAGTCTGTCAGCTGTTCGCTTTAAAACTGCTCCAATTCCATCAGCTGCTCCTTTGCCATGTCCAGCTTCAAAAAAAGACCATGTTCCTTGCTTGAATCCATTTTCAAAAAGTTTGTGACTAAAAAGGTAAAAGTTTTGTTTTTGTCTGTACTGTGTACATGGTCCATCAGAAAATACATGTAGTGTGTCCATATTAGGCTCATTTGTCTTTATACAATTCATTATAGGTGCAAGGTGGGCCCACATTGCACTAGGATTGTGCTCATTACTAGATGACACTGCGCAGAATGATTCTGGCTCATGTTGATTACAATATAAAACACCTGTATGAAGTGTGATTTGATTTTGTGATGCCCTAAAATGGTGGCCCTGAACTTCTTCTGCAAGCTTACAATTGTAATTCTCGCTAAAATCGATGTGGATAGCAGCTTCATTTGGCTTTAGATTGTCAAGACAACTCCTAAAGGCTTTGTATTGTTTGTGTATATTGAAAACATGTTTCTTAAAAAGGATCATTTCTTGGTGAAATTTTGTTGTAAATGTGCTTATTGGAACATTCAGTTTATCCTTTGAAATTTTCTTAACTTTCATTACCTTACCTTCCTTGTCATATGTTTCTTCTTTCCGGACCCATTCATACCATTCCACTTCTGCATTTTCTGTAATAATGTCAACAGGAACACACTTTTTTGCACAAGTATTACATTCATTGTACATACAGTCTTTAGAATCTATATTACAAAGTCATTTCAACTAACAAATTCACGTCATTGGTTTTGATAGCACACAGTTTTTTAAGGGCCGATACTTTGTAGATAATATTGCTGTGTAACTTACAAGCACAAGTATCTCATTTATCAACTATAGGTGTTGATACATAAAATGGGCGATGAGCTGTAAAAGACGAATAAGAAGAGTGTCCTCCTTCCTTTAAAAATTTACTATGTAAATTCTTCATGGTATCTAACATGTACCTTTTCTGTACTTTTTCTTTGTGTTTTTTGATGGTTTCCTTTTTGCCTGAACTAGCTCTGCTTACATCATCTCTTAAATAGAACTCTTGTATCATCTTAACAGTTTTAGACAGCTTTTTTTAGCTTTGGTCGCCTTTGTAATTCTGCACTTTAGGCCTAATGCTTCGAAACCTACCTCTCGAAGCACCCTATATTTCTTGAGAAATTTACTCCTAATAATTGCTTTTAAGCCTTCTTTTTGACTCCTTTTTTATTTATTTTGTACTCAGATGACATGGCGTGTGTCAATGTATGGTACTTGAACAACTGTTTTGATTCCTGGTGTTCTAACTCCTGATAAACTTTTATCCAAAAATGCTTTTGTTTTTGAACGTGGGGTCAGTTATTCAATTTTGTGGCTTTCTCTACTATTACTTACTCTGTAAGCACGCTTTCTGTATTTTTCAATACTTTGCTTCAACTTTTTATTTTCATTTTTAAGCTTCATGTTTTCCTTGTAGAATTTTGTTCTATCCCGCCTTAGTTTTTTACGCCCTCTTGTTGAATTACTTCTTGAATATCATTTACTTTATTTGGCAAGGGAGATGGGATTATTCCAACGGTCTCTTTACGGGATTTAGCAACACTTCTCTGAAGTTTTTTGCTAGCTCGCCACTTTCTTCTCGCTAATCTTTTTTCTCTCATTGACATATCTTTAACCAAATGTTTTGAAGAGTGATACCTTTCTCGTGCTTTTCTCTTGGATTCTTCTTCTTTGTTTTTATCTTTCTTTCTTCTTTCTCGGTACTGCTTTTATTTCTCTGCTGCTGTTAATGGCATTTTCTCTACAGAGAACAAACAATGTAAATAAGCACTTATGGTTACCAGTTTAGATCTATAAGTGGTCAGGTAAATATATATTAAATACTAGTTAATTAAAGATAGGGAGGGCCTAGAGTAATCAAATTGTCTCCTGTGTTACCTTCTTGTCTCCTTTGTTACCATGTACAAGGTAACAAAGGGGACAATCTAACTTCAGAATTTAGCCATAATTTACGAGACCTGATTATCCTAACAATGTATTTTATTAGTACAGGATATGTAACTCATCATTATGTAACCTCCTCCACTCAATAGCTTCATCCCTTTTTGGACCAAATATCTTCCTAAGCACCTTGTTTTCGAACACCCTAATATTTTTTTAGTCATGTAAGATTAGAGACCACGTTTCACACTCATATAGAGACCAACCAGTAAAATTACTGTTTTGTATATTCTGAGTTTTACATTCCTGTACAACAGGTGAGATGTCAACCACTTTTCTGACTGAGTAATACTATACATTTCTTGACTATTCTTTTCCTAGTTTCCATTTTAATATTGTTATTGCTAGTTAAACAGTGAGGGAAAGCCATAACATGATATGTACAAAATACCGATTTTACAGGAACAGGTTTTTAAAGTTAACATATGTCTATAAAATCAGTTAGTGAATATATTATTTGCATAATTATATGTTATATTCTTAACTATGTTGTTCTTTGTTTTTTACCGATCTAAATCCAATATTGCTTGTAGGTTGGTAACAAAAAAATAAAGAATAACATATCATGTTTTGACAGTATAGAATTTGTTATTTTTCTAACACATATCATCTTTTGGTTATACTGAAACATAGGTTATTATCAAGGTAAACATTATAGATTTAAATAAAAATTGTCAGCATTGATACAAACAATAGTCCTATAAAACAATTTATCACTTGTTCAATGTTCAAAATAAATCTGTGAAACACAAAATATAATTTGGATCATAAACTTATTCAGGTTCATCATCATCATCATTTGGAATATTTGAAGGTCCTGTATTTAATGTATTTGTTGTTGTAGTAAGATTCTCATAAAACTCGTGATACAAAGGATCAATCAACTGTAGAAGAGACAGTAAATCCTTCTTCTTTAACGGATTTATGGGTACAGGTCCTGAATAGGTTTCAGGAATTTCAACCCTACTGGGTTTTCCTCTTCTATTTCTTTTTAAATCAATGGTACAAAACTCCTCTTCATCGAAACTCCACTTCATCGTTTAGACTGTATTTAAACTACACCATACCAAATTCTTTCTCATACCTCATCCACCTTATTTCCAACGTTAACTTTTCCTTGCTCAGTATCAACAGTCCTCTTAACTAGCGATGTTGAAGGCATATAATAAAATAATAAAATGTCCCTCTTTTTCATTTCCACAACCTGCATTGGAACTTTACCTCTTACAGATTTGACAAAAAGGTACCAATCTTGTGGTACTCTTATCTGTACTTCAGTGTCTTTCCCGAGCATGGTCAGTATCACACTCTAAGTGAGTGTGTCCTGGTTCTAGATATTTATGATCAATAATCTTAAGTGATTCATGTGAATAAACTGACATGGATAGCATAGCTGCCATGTTTATTTTTTTATTCTGACCTCCACATGTGTCTGAGTACAGAATAAGATGGTTCACTGAGGATGGAACTTTCATTATAAACTTTTGTAAGTAAGAGGCAATCTGATCAGAACCTCTTTCTGCAAGGGCCTCGTGCACATGTAACAATAACACTTCCCCTCAGAACAATCCCTAATAGTTTCATTAAATGTCCACAGTTGTCTTTTATAAAATACTGTGTTGCAACTTAAATCTGGTGTTGGCAGACATTGTTGAAGGTCGAACACAAGAACTCTGCTATTATTATTGTCCTTGACAGATTCTTTGTCCATTGCCTTTTGAGTGATGCTTTATCTGCTGTTTCTTGATGAATCTTCAACTGTTCACATAACGCTGTATGTTCATCCCCCTTTGAATACTTTGATTTCACCTTCAACTCATCACAAAGACAACATTTGTCAATGTAGGGCCTCTTAAACTTATAACCGAGCTCCTTGAACACTTCTGAATATATTTTAACCAAAGCTGAAGTTTCATTTGTCTTTTTCATATCCTCCACGTAGAGTCCATGCATTTTAAGTTCAAACCAGTGGGCAAATATAGTTTCTGGGTATGCTTACGGGAATAGTGGCTAACATATTTTGGGAAGCTTTCTATGTGTTTCCTGCTAGTATCTCTTTGTATAGTTTGTTTTTTGCTACAATAATGTTTTCCTCGGCCATCAGGTAGAACCACTCCGCTTTTGGAAAACCTTTTTTTTCGATATCAAACAATCTACTTTTTCTCTTGTTATACCGTGAACGCTTTGAAACAGTTTCTTACAAACATTTATTTTTCTACTATCCACCTGAATATTAAACTTGACTGTGATTTGTCTATCTTTAGAGCTGCTCGCATCTTTTCCTCGACCCTTAGATGTACGAACTTTATCAGATATGTCCATGGAATCACATAAAAACTGGTCTTCTGCTAAAGACGAATCAATATTATGGAATGCTTCAAAACATTCCTTTTGTATATTTTGTGCAATTTGGACGACAGCAGGCTTCCATTGCAATACATATTTTAGCAGGTTGTTTTTCACCCTTTCGATTGGAATATTTAAGTCCTTTGCATTTTCTTCTTTTCATTTCAGCTCGCTTCTGACCTCTTTTACATTTTATTGGACTATCAGGCTGAACAACAGTCTCGCTAAGTATCTGTATTTGGTCTGGAAAATAATTTTTTGGGGCAGTCATTGTGTTTGATTGATCTACAACTATCTTTATATGGTTGCTGACATCATGATTACACATTCTGAATAATTTTTACTGTAAAAAACTTTTCCCTTATCTGTATATGATGATTTATTCATATTTGAAATTTTGATTTCATAGTCCAAGCCAAAGTTTTTAGCTGAGGATAATCGCTTTGAAGAAGTAATTAGTTTTTCCTTAGTTACTGGTGTCTCACTATCAGTACTACTTCCATCTGAACTTGGGATGAAAACATCCGGAGTCTCCTCTAATAATATCGATAAGTTTGACTGTGAAGACTTGTTGGAGCAGGAATCAATAATTTTATCTATTAAAAAGTCAAAAATTAAATAAAGGTTTGTTTAGTTAGGTTTCTTTCTCTTTTATAGCCTTAACCCTTTTGCTGCGTAATTAACTATGACTTCTTATCTTCAGAAATGCTAATTATAGGTCAAAAATTCAAAATCTAAAAATTTGCATGATGATAATGATTATGATTAGATAATGTGATTTTCAACTAGTAATGCATTTTAAATATAATATTTAGCACCACGTTGTCTATAAATGCATAATAATATTTATTTTATTTCAATAAAATTTTATGCGTCACATATTATTTATGTCACATTTTACCCAAATGCAATGTGATTCTTTTATTAAAACCATTCTTTATTTTACTTGCAACCCCCACAATAGTGTCACACTAATTGTTAAATAAGGATTTTACAGGCCTAATATTCGCCTAATATGGGCTAAATGTAATAAAAAGAAAAATTGTGAAAATTAGGTTACATCAATACAACATTAACAATTTTGAGCTACATTTGGGATTTTCTCAGTGATGTGTAGTCTATAAAATAATATATTTGTCTTAGGCATGATTTCAAAATAGGAAATAGGTCAAGAACAAAAATTAAATAGCAATTATAAGAAATAAAATAAATTTTAAAACTCACTAAAGTATTGAATTTTCCAATTGCCCAACCAACCAGTAACCAGAGTCACACAGATCTTGCTCAAAGTTCAATCATACTCATTAATTTTGACTAAACATGACATTTTAGATTTTAGCATTTATTTGAGACTAAAAACATGTTTTCTTATTAGGCACACATACTGTATCTATACACTTATATTACACATTTTTCACAACTGTCACCAAACTGGTTTTCATGTTTCACTCTCCACAGTGGCAGGTCTTCTTGTACACTTTCTTTGTATGGTATGTTTGGAAGCAACCAATCACACACAAAGCTGGTTTTTCTGGACAATCAGGACAATAGAAAGTTGTTTGTTTATGCTTACACTCCCCTTTTACCTTTCTGGAACATTTGCCGGGTATATATCAGAAATACTCAACTAATAAATCCCTCAACAAAGTTTTTCGCCATATAAATATTGCACCTGTGCTACAAGTAATTAAATGTGGAAGTAAACAAGCGCTACTATTGTTATGATTTAGCTGCTGGTAAATGACATTTCTCGAAATTAAAAACCAGGTGTCAGAGGCGCACGTGCATGCTAGTATTAAAAATTGAGCGTTCTAACACTCTTGTGGCTATTTCCAACTGTTGCAGCAAGGGTGGATAAAGTTTACACATCGTGGGGTAAAGTCGATTTCCGCAGTCAATGGGTATAACTCTGAGATCGGATATATCCGATTAACGCAGCAAAAGGGTTAACCTAGAAAATGAAGTCATTAGTGTTCATTCAATTGACTACCTGTATGGATATAAATGCTGTACTAACCTTGTTCGTCTTTATTTTGTTTTAAAGCCATTTCTAATATTCTTCGTGTTCTTTCTCCCATTATATTAATATTTTATTTTTAACAGAGCACTTTTATAATGATTATAACTAACATACAACTCATAAAGAGCTGTGAAAACAAAAGAATGACGATAATCAACATGGTGGAAGTAATAATTAAATGGTTTGTTTAATTATTGTAGTTATTCGATAATATTCGTAGCCACTCGTGTTTCTGATACATATTTATGATGCGATATCTCAGATAAAATAAGCAAATTAGATAGATACATTTATATTTTAATTTCACTGGAAAAGCCATGAAATAATTATACTAATACCATATATACAATGAATTTCTATTAATTACATCAATATGTCAGTTTAGAATTAGGTCAGAATATAAAACATCTAATTTGTCATAATAGGGCTGTTCAGCAATATAAACATAATGGTCTGGCAATATATGACATGTGAATATGTCATGCTATGACTGGTCCGGCAAAACATGATATATCCCCCATGTCATGTTATGACCGTTACTTATTTCAGCTGAAACTACATATCAACATTTGACTACTGGCTTAACTTGATACTCCTTAGGAATTAACATATCATCTTTTGACTCTTTAGCTACACATATCAACCAAAAACTAAAAATCGAGAAAATGTAACATACCATGTTATGGCTTTCACCCACTCTTGTTCCTAAATATTAAAACTCATTAACCATACCCGGCACAGTAGGGCCTACTATTTGATTCTTTGTGGAACAGCTCTAAAGATTCCAATAGTTGTAAAACTCGCGTTTCAAGCTTGATAATAGTGTCAGGAAGTGTTCCAAAATGTGTGGAAAGGATCGATCACAGCTGTCCTGCAAGAAAATACATGTATCATCTTTATGAAGCAACAATACCAGTATAAAACCTAACTCTTTTGAACAAACTTTGCAAAATATTATTTTTCCATCAGTTGTCAGCATAGAGTCCTCTTGAATAATCATAACAATAATGATGATGATGATGATGATAATAATAATAATAGTAGTAGTAACAGGTTTTCAGCCTGTGGCCGGTTAGTTTAGTAAAATGCCTGCCTCCATCTTCCACTATCCTTGCATCATTCTTCCTCTTTTAATTTTTTCTATTCTTCTCCTCTCTCTTGTACACTTTCTGTTATCTACTCTTCCTATCTCTTTATTAGCCTCCCTTGCGGTCTTTTTCCTACATACTTCATCTCCATCATTTTCTTTGATATTCTCTCCTTTTCTATCCTCACTACATGTCCATACCATCTCAGTCTTGTTTCCTCTACTTTCTCATGTACTCCCCCTGCTCCCACTCTTTCCAGAACAATTTCATTCAGTGGTAGAGCGTTGGCGTACTAAGCCAAAGGTCTCGGTTCAATTCTCGTGTTCAGGTGTTGTTCAATTTAAAGAATATGATATTTAGATGCAACTATAACCGTATTTAACAAATATAATAACTTTGTTATTTAATCCTGATCACTCAGATATGACTGACAATTTCCACATGTCCATCACAGACTCTGTCTTAAAATATGAGTAAAGAATGACCCTGGGCATGGGACGACTCCTGGATAGCTCAGTGGTAAAAGCATTGGCCTATTAAGCCAAAGGTCATGGGTTTGATTCCATCTAGCTATTTTCTAATTTAAAGAATAAGTTATTTGGATGCGGCTATAACCATAATTAACAAATATAATAGCTTGGCTATTTAATCCATAAACAAACATTTGTTAAATAGTGTTGTGCCTGAATAGTGTAAAGGCTTTCTCAATGGGTACAAATAACATCTGTATAGCAAAAATGATGAAAGGTTGTAAGCTGTTGAACTTGGACTCTTAACAGTTTCTCACTACAAGCTCTTCTAGCGTTCTGAACTGAACACTAGTCGATTGTAGCTTGAGCTTTCAGGGGATATTCAACACAAGCTGTGACTGATGCGAGAATTAAACTACTGCTCACCTGATCAACACCATAGCTATATTGCAAGCTGCCTCTATCTCAGGCACGACTATCCTGCCTTGCCATTTGGACCGTAGTGGTCAAAGCTTGAAGTTTGAATGTTAACAATATAAGCAAATAATTAAGTAATCATAACTTCAATATAATTTACACATTTAATGTGTAATTTTATTAGATTATATTTATTTAAGGGCCGACTTCAACTGGCATACTATCCACCAATATTTTCTGTTAATTCATATGCAGACAGTCTCCAACTTACAAACAAACAGGATGTGTCCCAAAATCCGTTCATAGCTCTGAACCATATGTCCTATAAGCGCGCTGCTACAAATGGGGAGTGTATTCCATGGCCAACAGGACTTCTTTCTTCTCCTGGATGAGTATAAGGTGGATTGGAATGTTCGGATCAATTCTAGTTTTGAATAAAAAGTGATTTTTGATGTCGATGTCAGACAGTCCTTTTATTCATTATTACTGTAGGGGGGTCATTCCAAAAATATACCCTTCTTTTGAAATTAGTTTTCCAAAATATATATTTTTACTATTATTTATAAAATATGTTTTTGACTGAAATGATTATTTATTCATAAAAAAAAGATTATATAGTCAGCAGTACACTTTTAATATATTTTTAGATTAAATTACATAAAATACATGAACAGGCGAAGGAATATGTCCACTGTGTTACCCCCTTATAAAAAATGGCCCAGCTACCAAAACTACAAATAATGCATTAGTTTTATGATATTGGTTGATCAAATAGAATACGCAATCAAACTAATAGTGTTAGTAATCACTTAAGTTACATTTTAAACCAAAAACTCAAACACAATGTCCCCTGTGTTACTATTTTTCCTGTTAGAATGTCTTAAACTTAATATATGTGAATTATATAAGATATTATTTTTCAGCTGATATTTTTTTTGCAAATAATAATTATTTATACTTTTAATGACTCATTGTTTTACATTTTTATTTATAATACTTTTCCATAAAACTAAAATAACATGGCAGTAACACAGTGGACAAATGGTAACACAAGAGACACAATAAGTAACACAAGGGACACATATTTCAAAGAGGCTTGGATCTTTATTATTATTGTTATTATTATTCGCATACATAACTAATTCAAACAAGGATCATACTTTTTATAAAATATCATGTATAATGTCAAGTAGAAGTTTGGGAACACTTTGAAATTACTTCTCATAAACATTAACTGGAGTATTGAAGTGGTAGTAAATGCGGTCACCTTTCATTTTTAGAGTTGGTGTTTCAAGGATTTCAAGAACTTGATCAAACTGCACATATGAAACATCATTCTGTTCAATTCTATAATTTCTACCACTTTCATCAACTACTCTTAGGAACATTACCTTGATATCACCATCATCTTCAACTTCACTTTGTGCCACTCCTACATATTTATATTTAGTTGCATTTCCTTTTACTCCTTTAATCTGAACTAACATGTACACTGCACTAGCAACATTTTTTGGGTGGGGCTCTTTCATTGTAGACAACTCTTTTAAAAGAGGTATCTTTATTGAAAGAGCTAGGCTAATGTAATTCCTTGATTATAGGCCTATCATTTGGTTCCGAAAGTTCATCTTCAGTAGAGGTTGAAGAATAAACATCATTATAAATACTGATACACAATTCCCATTGTCACGTCAAAAGTCTCTTCCCAGAGTCACGTCAAAAGTCTCTTCCCAGAGTCACGTCAGATTTCTCCCTCCTTTGCTAAGTTCACGTCATACTTCATACGTTCCCAAGGCCATGCCATACACGTCAAATACCTTCAATGTGTGTCAAATCCCTTAAATGTTCTTCAGGCTTCAAATCCCTTAAATGTTCTTCAGGCTTCAAACCCCTTAAATGTTCTCCAGGCTTCAAACCCCTTAAATGTTCTCCAGGCTTCAAACCCATTAAATGTGCTCCAGGCTTCAAACCCATTAAATGTGCTCCAGGCTTTAAACACCTTAAATATTTTCAAGGCTTTAAACCCCCAAAATGTTATTTTGACACAAGGTTTTGACACCCCTTTAATATATTTTCTTTGGCTGACTAACCAACAACCAGACTGAAGTGTTGGTGTTGCCAAGCTACTTACTCTCCCCAACCCTCATTCCATGCAACATAAAGGATGGTATTGTATTTAGAATCTCTATCCCTAAATTAGCTGAACATAACAAATAACTGTTGAGAGCACTGGCTCCCAATGTTTCAGTTTAAACTCCTCTTCCACTTTTCCCCTTAAGGTGCGGCAGAAGGGAGAGTAATTTTACAGTTTTTATAGCATTACTTTTGTTTGGCCAAAATAAATCAAATATTTCTCCAGTATCAACATAGAGTTTATTTTTCTTCACATGCTAATATCAACAAATCTTGAATCTCTGTCAAGGGTGTCCTGGAAGTTTGTCAAAACTTTTTCTCTTTATTTAAAAGGTTTTTGACAAATTTTCAGGACACCCTTAACAGATATTCCAAAACTGTTGATCTTAGCACGTGCAGAAAATTAAAATCTATGTTGCTACTGGAGAAATATTTTATTTATATTGGCCGAAAAATTTCAATTCTATAAAAACTGTAAAAATGCTTGCGCTCCCTTCGGCCGCACCTTAAGTGAGTAGCAAATACGTGTGTGATTGCTTGGAATTGGAACTCCACCCCTTCCCTCTAATTTAGTGCAAAGGACAAGGCTATTTTTAACTCATTACACAGATAATCCCCACCTACCCACTTGGCTAACAGGTCTACAGCCACCAAATGAGTAAATTTTCTAGTGTGTGTTGTAATCCATTGAGTAGCAAAGGACATGGTATGTAAGAAAGAATCTTAGATCTGTTACACCATGGATGAGAGAACTCTTCCCAGAGTTATATTAAAATGTTAAAATTTGTGATAAGTGTCGTAAGTTACTTGTTGAGATGTGTAATAAGCAACAGTCTGAAGAAAACACCAATTTTTCAGAAGACAGTTGTGATGTTCTAGCATTTACTAAACATACAGCTATTAAATCATTAAATGATAGTTTAGTTACTTTGGGCGGTATGCCAATCAAGAAAAAATGTATTTCGGAAACTAATTACTGTACAAAGAAACTGCAGAAAGTGAGTGAAACTTTTAAGAGTACATTTTTTACACATGTGAGTCCAAGCGAAGAATCTTCAATATCAGTCACTGTCAGTGCAGAGAGTGAGAAGATTAGCCAACTGAAAGAAAAATTTACATCAACATCAGATAGAAATATTAAGGTCCAGATACCAACAGTGTTACCTAAAAGTTGGAGTTTGGGTAAAATTCAGCTGGAGTTTGGAGTAACAAATTACATGGCAAGAAATGCAAGAGAACTTGTAAAAGAAAAAGGTGTTATGTCGTCACCTAATCCAAAACAAGGGAAAAGCTTACCAAGAGAAAATGTGAACATTATTGAACCATTTTATTGTGATGATGCTGTTAGCAGAATTATGCCTGGGAGAAAAGACTTTGTTTCAATGAAAATAGATGGGAACAGGTGTCATGTTCAAAAAAGACTCCACTATGTACTCTTAAAGAGGCTTACATGCTGTTAACAGATAATCATTCAGAAATTACTGTGGAATTCTACAAGCTTATGATCAGTAGCTGCAGGATCCAGGAAATGACTGCAGAAGAAGATATGCCAATTTCTGATTACAAAGATTGTTTATCCAGAATAATTTGTAGTCCGCATTTACCAAAGCGCTAATTCGGAAACTGTGAATACTGTCCAGGGTATAGTGAATTATGTAAAAAGTTTGAAAATATCTATGACAGTAACTTTGTTGACATGATAACATACTAGCAGTAAGTCATAGTAGACCGTTCAAACTTGGAAACTGTTTCGAAACCGGTGGATGAATTCTTGGATTTCCTATTTGAAAAACTTAAAAGTCTTCTTAGTCATTCTTTCATTGCTAACGAGCAAGCTAATTTTTTTCTGAGAAGAAAAAATCTCTGCAAGAGGCTGAGTATTTAGTGGTTTGTGACTTTGCAGAAAATTACTCATTTGTTCTTCAGGACTCAGTACAAGGGTTCCATTGGAACAATGCACAATCCACAATTCATACATTTGTTATTTATTATTTAAACTATTCATAAGAACCACACACTGTTAAACATGCAAGTTTTGTGATAATCTCAGAATGCCTTCAGCATGATACAACAGCAGTTTATACATTTCAGAGAAAGCTAATCAAATTCCTTAAAACTACTTTTTCGCCACCGAAAAAACTCACATCTTTCAGATGGGGCAACATCACAGTATAAAAATCACAAGAACTTTACACATTTGAGTTTACATCACCAAGATTTTGGATGTAAAGCAGAGTGGCACTTCTTTGCCACATAACTTGGTAAAATTGCTTGTGATGGTGTAGAAGGAACTGTAAAGCGTCTTGTTGCTAGAGCCAGTTTACAGAAGCCCTATGCAGAGCAAATAATGACACCAAGACAGTTATATGAATGGGCAAGTCACAATATATAAGGAATGACATTCATGTTTGTGACAATAGAAAAACATGAAAATGTACAGATATTTTTGCAGGAGAGATTTGCAAACTCTAGATTCATTCCTGGAACACAGAAGCCTCACTGTGTCATTCCATTGCGATCAGGGAAACTGATAATAAAGGTTTAAGGTTTATTCTTCAGCAGAGGAGTCAAAACTTGAAAGTATCATGCAAGTCAAAGGACAGCTAGAAATAGATGACATACATGGATCTATTACTTACGCATATGATGGACACTGGTGGTTAAAATGTGTTATCTCTACGGTGACCATATTTCTGACAGTGAAAATCGGGACAACTTGGCAACATTTTTCAAAAGTAGCATAAGTGCATAGGCATAAGGGATAAGCATAAGTAAGAACAAACATATTCCAAGATTTTTTATTTTTAGTAATTTAAAAAACAAACTAATATGTCATAGCTATAAAGAGATATGGGATACGTAAAAATGGTAGTCAAAACTACTGGACTCTTCTTAATCTCTAAGACAAAGTGGCACACAGTAACAAGTAATGTTAAAGTTTAAATAATAAGAGTTTTGAGAAAATTATATTTTTACAAAATATAATAGGCTATTAAAAATTAAGAAGTTTTTCTGTTTTTTTTCCTAATTCTACTCATTTTCAGTGTTCCTGCTAGATAACGATGATGGTTTGGGTTCCCTCCAATCATAAATTATCCGATGAGGTCAAAGCTTTTAACACTCCGTCAGGCGCAATATATTGTAGAACACGATCGGGCGCATTGAGCCTGGGAAGCACACTTTGATCTACTAATTTTTTCTACGCATGTTCACATTTTCTTACGAAAAAATTGTCAACTACAAACACCAAAGAGGAGAAATAAAACAGTTTGTCATGTTTTTCGAAAATAACATAAGTTTATTTGAGAAAATGAATATACATTTTTCCATGAGCTATAATAATGAAAATTGCATTGAATTAGAACAAGAATATAAGGAACTAGAAAATTGGTCATTAATCTGATTCATCATCGATATGTCCTTCTACCTCTCTTTTATAGCATTGAGGACACATGAAAACAGCATGTGAGAGGCAGGTAGCAGTATGGCACTTTTTGCATTCATATTGACTTAATCTCCTGTGATGAGTTTCTGAGGTGCAAGTTTCACATCTGCGTCTTTTCGGAGGTAATTGTTGTTCTGTTTCATTCAGTTGTTCTTGGGTCGGAGCGAATCTCTTCAGTTTTTGTTGAAGGTTCGACGGCATCCCAATTGACTTGAGACTTCGTCGAGCAAGTTGACCAAGCACAAGTTCGTTAGAGAGTTGTTTTATGAACAGTCTCCTTCTTAGATCTACAAAACCATTACCGACATATATGACCTGGGAATTGATTGAAGCAATATTTAGTATTGTGAAAAAAATTACCATGGGCCACCGTTTTGTGTTTCGAGACACATTATATGCACCACACATTTTGTCTACAATATCAACTCCCAACTTAGTTGAATTATAGAAACTGATTACTTCTGGTTTTTGTTTCTCGCCAGTAGAAACATCAATTGATTCGTCTTCATGCAATGATGATACAAGGAGGACATTTTTGTTCTTTCTTGGGACATAGGATACCAATGTATCACCATCACTACTGAAACCAAAAATACTAGAGTGTTGTGTTCTGGCTTTGGTGGCTATGAAATCATTTGGTAGCTCTTTCCTGTTTTTCCTGATGGTTCCAACATAGGAGAGTTTCTTTAGTTTCAATTCATTTAGAAGACTCACTTGTGTGAACCAGTTGTCGGCCGTTATGTTTCTTCCTGAGCCAAACAAAGGTTCCGCCAACCTTTTCACAAAATCTGGTGCTTTGTTGCTTACGCAAAAGGGTCCTTCGTTCTGCTTTCCCGCATATATTTCCATGTTGAGCAAATAGAACATTTTCGCATCTACTAGGGAGAAAATTTTAATCCCATATTTACTTGGCTTGGAAGGGATGTATTGCCGGAAAGGACAATTGCCACGAAATGCTGGGAGCATTTCATCTATCGTGACGTTTTCACCAACACAGTAGCTAAATTTACAATTAGTCACAAATTTTGTGAATATATCACGTATTGGTGCGAGCCAATCCAGTTCCTTTCTAGCGGATCTTGTTTCTCGATCATCAAATCGAAGACACCGTATGAGAAATTTGAATCTCTTGATACTCATGACAAGACTGAACTTGGCAATGCCGTAGCCATCTGTTGCCCATAATTCCTCGAGGGATAGTCTATTCGCTTTATAAACACCAGCCAAGTAGAGTAAGCCAATAAATGCTCGTATTTCAACTAAATCTGTATGTTTTGCATCCTGTTCTCTGGAAAATGCTTCTTTGATATTATCTATGTACTGATTAGTATACTTTACAATATCATTTAGAATGTCCTCTGTAAATAAGCAGTTCCAACATTCCACAGGAGTTTTTGCTGTTTTTGCTGCTCCAATAAACCCAGGTAAGTGAATCAGGATGTTTTGAGGTCTCCTACGAACTTTGCTTTGTCGATGAGTCTTATACCACTTTGTGACTTTATCTTTTCCCATATAAAAGTCGCGATTTTCTTCAATTTCGTCTTCATCTTCACTGCTACCCTCTTGTTCAGTTTCCGATCCCTCTTCACGCTCCTCAACATTATCTTCTGAATCAATGTCGCTTTCGTTTTCAAAATTTTCATCCCTGAATTCCTCATCAGACGCCTCCAATAAACGGTGAATTTCTGCTAGGTCTTCGGGTTTATTTGGATGACGTATTGAGGGGGCGTGGCAAACTAAAGAATTCGAGGTGTGCCTAATAGATCAGTTGCGCCCGACGGAGTGTTAATATATTTTTGTTTTTCTTAATGTTCTCATACATTTCTGTAGACGACGTTTGTGAACAGTTCTTTGTACCACTAAAAGTGCTTTAACACTAGCAATAGCCATTGAGGACTTTTCAGCACCCCAAAAGTTATTTATCGATGAGAATGCCCGCTCAACTGAAGCATTGGTTCTTGGTAGGGAAAGAACAAACTCCACAAACATCTTAAGACTATGAATAGTTAGTTATCTCATCATTTTTCAAGTCCTGGAACATAGTCAACCAGTCGAATAGTCGAAATCTTTTGTTTTGCCCATTCTGTCAAAGTATTGTCTGAGAGGTATGAGTTCAGCACACTTAGTTCGTTGAACAAACCGTCAAATGAAATGGGTGGCATACTTTCTTGAATCAGAGTCCAACTTTCTTCTAATTCTACCCATGTCAGCTGTTTCTTTAAATCCATCCAACATAGTTTACTCAAGCTTTCTACATTTGACTTCCAAAGATCTAAATAGGTTATATAGTGGTCATAGAAAGAACACACAGTATTTTTCAGGTATTGTAAATCACAGCCTTGTACCGCAGCGTTTTTTCTTTGGAGCTCTTTAACTTTTATTAGTAGAAATGAAGATTGTTTTCTGTCAACCAAGTTTTTATGTAAAATCAAATATTCACGTGCTGCCTCTGTTGCTGATACTTTATCTTCTTCCATCTTTTTTTACAAATTCATTGAAAAGTGATGGAACATTGTGTAGGAACCATAGGCACAATTCTCTGTTTGAGTCTTCAAAAAATGATTTTAACACCACAGGAGGGTTTGAGTGGCTCCATCATTAGTAGAACACGCTCCAAAGCAGGTAGAAGTCTAAGCCATCGTGTGTTCAAATGATACAACAATTTCTGGTACTCTATGTCAATATATTCGCAGAGCTCCTTCAGTTCTGCCACTCGCACAGTGTAAATGTGAAAAAACTTAAACATTTTCACAATTATTACCTCGCCATCAACAGGAAGTGTATCGGCAGCACTGTTAATGCAGTTATTGACAACATGCGCCATGCAACCTACACCAATTAAGGATTTTTTAGTGATTGCTGATAATTTACCAAAGAGGTTATTGCAGCCTTTTCTTTTTGCACCCCCAAAATTCGTATTGGTGTTGTCTGCAGACATACCAACTAATTTCTTGACCAGTTAATTGCGACTTGAAACAGAAAATACATATTCATTCAGTTGATCACTTGTTTCACCTTGTAATGTGTCGAGCTCTAAAACTTTGACATTTATACCAGTAGGCACATGAAAATATCTCACAACGATTGGTACTAATTTTTCAGCACCATGGTTTGAGCTGTCAACCATTACTGTAAAACAAGACGTTTCACTCAATTCTTGCAACAACTGTCTTTGACATTCTGGAGCTAGGACATTTTTTACCATGGCTTCGCTTTTTGTTTTTGCAGCAGAGTATTTTGGCTCAAATAATATGGAAATAAGTTTAGATGTGCAATCTAACGATCTAAAACTAATATTGTGTTTTATTGTGTGAAACGCAAGAGCTGCCTCTTTTTATACAATCTCATTTTTGGCTAAGTCATTCTTAGTAACGAACTTACTCATTGAAGATGTCATCGCAACAGCATTTACTCCAGTCAGGTGTTTTTTAGTCTTCAAGTGACGCTTGATGTCAGAGAGGCCACCATTAGCAATATTAATCTCATTTGGACATTGAGTGCAAAATGCAACATGTGGGCTATGTTCACATATCTTTAAGAAGGGATAGTCCTTTTGTAACACATCATTAAACGAACATTTCCTTTTTTTCGCTTCTTTCTTTGCGATTTGCTTGCTACTACCACTCATTCTTTGGGAAAATAAAGACAGAACACCAAATCACTGCACAAAATGCAAAAAACCAAAACATGATGAAGCGAAATAAAAAAGCACACTGTCACTGACTGTCACTATTCAGTATAAAAATAAACCTTGAAAGGTCTTGAAGAGAGGAGGGGTAGCAACCCCCACCACCACCACCACCGGTCCAAAGACAAAAACACACGGAGTTTATTCAGATACTCTCAATAAAAGTAAAATATTATAAATGTAACGATTTCAATATTTTTACTTTACTGTAGAAACTTTTATCATCAGTCAGACAATTCATGACATTTTGGTCGTTATTCGGGACACAGCCCTTAAAATCGGGACGTATGGTCTGATGAACTCAAAATCAGTTTTCTACATCCACATGGACCAGCTCCATCATTTGTTTACCCACAAGTTCCTGATATTTTAGTAGTGCATGTATCATCACTTCTTAGAAAAGTTGACCCCCTGACCACAACTGGTAGAACAGTCAACTGGATACATATTAAAGAAATAACTAATATACCTATGTGTTTAAAAG
The DNA here is from genome assembly GCA_033556935.1 of Timema podura. Classification (NCBI taxonomy): domain Eukaryota; kingdom Metazoa; phylum Arthropoda; class Insecta; order Phasmatodea; family Timematidae; genus Timema; species Timema podura. The sequence continues at coordinate 51,329,524 of JAVRXN010000007.1, read as the reverse complement.
TGTAAACATTTCAGGTATGTTTATTATTCTTAGTACTGGTAATATATTTGTAGGTTTAATTAATATTACATTTAAATAACATTAATTAACATTTTAGCTTTCTAGTCAATTAACTTCAAGGAACAATGGACAAACTTGTGTGACGTAAGGAAATTAATGTAAATGGAAATTCCTGTTTTACTGAATCTAACATAACTCCTGAACCCATTTGCATCCCATCTTCAAATGTTGCTTAGCTAATAAGCAACACCTTTCCAAAAACACTTTAATCACTTCTATAGGTGCCCAGATTACTGAAATATTCAATGTTAAAGTTAACAAGATGGTGACAAAATTTGTCGAAATCGCAAATTTTGCACCTCTATAACTTCATAAATAAAAAGGATGGACATGAAATTTTACATAGGCATATATCTCAAGTGGTTCTTTCAATATGTCAAATTTTTTAAAAAATTAAAAAATGTGAGGTTGAGGATCTTGTTGACTTGACATGGAATGACCCTAATGTCATGTCCCTGTCCTTTACGAGGGATAATAAATGTGGAACTATAGTCCGGTCCACTCTTACTCTGCAGTACAGGTCTTATGGAGCGTGCAGTTGCAAGATCTCACCCGCTCGAAACAGATGGACAACTTAGCAAATTATACAAACTTTATACATGCTATGGCAATCAATTTGTATTATTCTGTTTATCATCATATTAATGCCGCTTTTAATATACACTGTACACTGTCACCCGTGATGAATAGGTTGGAGATCGAATCCTTTCAAAGATGGTCTTCCCAAGTATATAGGTTTATACAAAAATATTCCCTGTTTTCATGTGAATGTGTGTCCAATTTTATAGACAATTACCTAAGTCATCTTTATTATAGTAAAAGCTAAAACTCAATGTTAATAATAAATTAATACACATTAGTTTCATAAATTAAAATACCGATAATTATAAAGGGGGGGGGGGCCTTTTAAAAAGCATTCAAGGCAAATTTAAGCCTTCTCTGTAAAGTAAACAACGTATTAGTTTAAAACCAAAAAATCTATATGCTTCATCGCTGTCCCCGCACAATTGTGAAGTAGTGTTGAGTAGATGGCCCAGGTAGCTCAAAGTTTTGAGAGTGAGTAGGGGACCTATGAATGGAGGAGATGACATAAGGGATGATGAAGATTATGAAATTAATCTTATTAAAAACTCCTCGTCATCTTGCAGCTCATCTGCTTTCCACATGTCATTCTCAATTTTTTTTTTGACATGATTTACATAATTGAACTAGTTTTCTACAGAAACCTTTTCATACACGGCAGCTATTAAAGGCCTCATATCTTTAACCTTAAAACTAGTATTGTTCATTTTAATAAATGTTTTTACCTGAGCCCACACCATCTCTACAGGGTTAAGTTCACAATGATACGGAGGTAAACGAATTGCTTGTTGATCCACCGCCTTCGCCATCTCATCCACCTTATATTTTTCAAATTTGTGTTTGTGTTGTGAAACCAGATACAGCATTTCCTATTTCAACATTTCGTCATCAACATCAATGTTCTTTTGGATAAGCCACTCAGCTATTTGAGATTTACGCCATGATGTGGTCGGGACCGCTTCACACCTTCTACTGTGATAGGCTGCATTATCAAGTACGATAACAGCTCCTTCTATTCAGGTGTATTAGCGAGTAATTGTTCTGAAAACCACTTTTCATAAACGTCACCAGTCCATTTCGTCATGGGCATCTGCTATGTTTTTCCTTGCACAAAAATGTGAGCTCAGCACCTTCAACAAAGCCATTGCCATTTCCACCGTGAACCTTCGCAAAGTGTGGTCCGCGAGCCCGTGGTGGCTTCAGTCCCATGCTTAACCCCTCAAGAAATGCTTGCCGAGAACTCTGAATGGTTGTATCTTTCCACTCCTTGGAAACACTATGTCTAATATTCTTCAAATACTTATGACGCCACCTAATAATGTCATCCCTTTCAATGAAAGCACTCTTGTTACCCCTCCGTTGGTACTTACAACCCATCTCCTGCAAAAATCTGTATAAGGTAGTTCGTGAGAAATTTGGCAGTGTGTCAGCTGCACTTACCCTCGCTAAAAATAATACTTAATTTAGGGGGCAAGTTGTCGAACAGCAAGGAATGGACAAGCTGACCCACACCACTTTGTATGATACTGATACAGTGTGTGTTCATTCTTGCATTTTTTTGTTTCCCTTTTCTCTTTTGTTTTCTTTTTGAAGAAGTCTGCAAAGGAACACATTTTTGTTCCTCTCTTAATGCGTAAATAGTTCTTTCGAAACATTTCGTGGCTTTACATGTTTCCCTAACTGCTTTGTTGATATTCATTGTCTTAGTAAATTAACTAAAAACATTCATTACTATTTGACGTTCTTTGTTTCTCAGTATACCTATGTTATGCATTTTTCTTGTTAACATTTCCATGATAAATTGTTTAAAAAACTAACACGAAACACTATGAATCACTAATAAATAATATATAAAATTATTATCCCATGTAAAGTAAAATATAATATGATCAGATGTTTGATAAAAAAAAATACGATTAAACCACCAAACACTCTTAGCACTCTGCCTGCCCACGACAAAATAATGACTGTAACACAAGAATAATGGCTCACAACTAAAGAGAGGCTTCTTGGATAAGTTTCAAACAGCTGTGCTTTATTTTTCTAAGAGGACTGTCATCAGTAGGATTCATTGGTGCGAAGCTCAGCAGTGTTATATTTATGTTTACACGGAGTGCTACCTGAAGACTGTGTTTTGACTTTCAACATCGGACTGATTTAAATCAATAATATAATGGAGTAAAGGATGAGGAAAGTGGCTAAGAAAATGTGCACCAGTATTTTCCCGAAATTCTGGAAAAGTAACTTGTTAAAATCAACCTCAGATAATTATTTTGTATTAGGTAGATGTACTTTTTGAACACGCTGATTATATCAACACATGACTTACAAACTACCCTAATACTAAGAAAACAAAACACCTAGTCCCCTATCTGACAATTTACTAAAGATAAATCTCAGACCATCCCAGGAATGTAACCCAGACTCCTATCTCAGTTGGCTCACGCGCTACCGCTAATGCCAATGACTTAGACCAGGACTCGAACCCGGGCCTGATTACTAACGATGACAAAGTGTAAATGCGAGTGTAAAACCTTAGACTGATCAGCCACCCACCTCTATGGGTAGCTGGTTTCTTAATTCAAAAGCGTAGTATAATAAAATTTGGAGTTGCATATAAAATATATTCTCAAATTTTTAAGATTGTCTTGGCAAGTACAATAAAACCTTGTTTATTAAACTAAAATTACAAACAAAAACTAGTATAAATGTATAAGTGACTGAACCTTGTATTTTGTGAAACCAATATTATCAATTTTGATGTGAACTAACGCTTCAGTTCTCAACGCTACAACTGTATAACATTACTCTGCTCTTCAAGACCAGGCAGAGTGTAAAGGGAACTACACCCTCTTCAACTTCAAAATGCTACCACACATAAATGGGGGACACTGTTGTCCCACAGTTTTTTTTGTTTTGTTTTTCAAAAATAAATTTGAGCTTTTCTTATAATTACTTAAACATAATGTACCTATGCAAAATCAAAAGAAAAAAAAATTCTAACAAGACAATTTTTTCATGTTTTACTTTAAATATTTCAGGCGATATAATACTTTTAATTTTCTTTTTAACATTGTGTAAAAGATATTCCTTTCAGACTTTGCAGAGGTTGTTCATAATTATTATAACAGTTAACATAAAATTACTGGATTTTCCACACAATTCTGACGAGACTTATGACGTGATATATTTGTAACCTCATGAAACTTTGACTCAATGCTTATTTTCATATTTTGAAAAAAAAAAAAATTTAAAAACATCAATGGTGGTTTAAATTGATTTCACAAGATGCATAAGTGAATGTTCTTTAATATGCCTTGCTTATTTCATAGAAAGAACGATGTTAAAATTTAAGATACAAAATGGCAACTCTGCTTGGTAGAAAAAGGACAGCGCTAACAGAGAAACCAATGGGTTGGAAAGAGATGGTAATAGTCCATAAGAGCCTGTACTGCAATTTGAGAGTGGAACAGCCTATAACACAGATTGACTTGGAGGGTCTAATTACCTCTCTCTTCTCCAAATTCAAAATTAATTCCCTATATATATATTTATTTTGGAAAGGGCACAGGTGTAGGGTCCTGACCTAACAGGAATGTCCTCAGTAACCACTATATCATATTGGAGGATGTCACATGTTCCCCACCTCAGAGTGATCACATCCAGGAATGTCTTCATCAAATTATCAATACAGTAATCATTAGATTCCTAGACACAAAATGAAACAGGACTATTATAGATCGGCTACAGAAGGCAACAACCACCCTAGGAGTAAACTTAAATAGAACTGCTCTCACTTTCAGGTCAAAAAAATAAATAAAAAAATATTTCCTAATATTATATCATAAGGAAGACGGAAGAACAAACATCTTCCTTTTCCAAGATATTCCTTCCATCTTCACAAACAGATTAGCTTGCCCCTGCACTGTCATGACATCATGCATCATCAATAACAAACTTCCTAGACATCACATCTTCAAATCTGTTATTATTATTATTATTATTATTATTATTATTATTATTATTATTACCCGCCTCGGTGGCGTAGTTGGCTAACGCGCTAGTCGTGTTGAGCTCGACCGCCGAGGACGGGGAGATCGAGGTTCGAATCTCGGTCGGGTGAACTGGGGGTGGTTTTTCCTAAATGGTTTTCCACTCTCCCTCCACGCAAATGCGGGTTCACTTCCTCTAACTTCAACCCTCCCAATTCCTAATCCATTAAAGTAATTAGTACTTAAGCGTATAACCCGAACGGGTAGTAAGACGCGGTGCTAAATATTATTATTATTATTATTATTATTATTATTATTATTATTATTATTATTATTATTATTATTATTACATTCTGTAAAAAAAAAATCAGGAACCAGTGTCTACCAGGACACATCTGGGACTTGAACCAATAGACAACAAAATACAGGGAAGGGATGGAAGAGGTGGCTCTCATGAACAAGGTGAACCAGGACCATCGGCCTGACTACACGTCACACGATTCCCAAAGGGCAGTGACTTTGAAAATTTCCTATTTGATGACACTTAAAACATCTTATAGTTGACATATTCTTGCTGCCCAAAATTTTCGACTTTGGCTTATTCCGCACACAATTAACAATCAAGGACATATTATTCCCACTTGTTGCTCCAGCCACTATAGAGGCAACAAAAGGGGGTTTCATATTTGGACTACTCACAGGATAAGTCTCTATCTAAATACTCTTTTTCATTTGACAGAGATCCTTCAATTTTGGATGGGAAGCTCCTTTGGCATTGTGAATTTATATCAATCAAAATGACAAATATTGCTCCTAAAAAATAAAATGTATAATATTTATGTGATATATATATATCATATAATAATATTTTAAGTTTTTATTTTGAATTGAGAGCCGGTACATTTTTACCACCCTGACTCCACCCAAAATTGCTTCTGACTCCACAGTCCTGGTTCTAAGAGCACTTTTTCCTAAACGGTTTCTCATTTTTCTTTAGCACAAATTTAGGTAAATTTACTCTAAATTCTACCTTGCTCCTAAGCCATTTATGTAAAATGTGAATATCCCGAGGGGATAGAAAGGCTTGGAAAGTATAATATTGATATTTTTAGATATAATTTTACCAAGCCAAGCATTAAAATGCGTTTGTTTTCCAATAAATGTAATATTTTAGGTTGTATTTGACCCTGGTTTATTGGTAGAGAAGGCTAACGCCATAACTTGGCCAGATAAATAAAGGCCGTCGTTGTTGTTGTTATTATTATATGCCTTTGTTAAATATTATTACTACCGTTTTATTCTTATTCTTAGTTTAAATTAAATCCATTTAATAAATTTTGCACTCAAACCCAAGAGGTAGGTTACTATATTAGTATAGCTCAAAAACTATTTTATTTTTCTCTTTTTAGGTGAATTTTTGTGCATTTTCTCTTGGATTCCCTACTATTATCTACTTCCATAAATTACGTAATTAATAACCCTTGTGTTAAACGTACTTATAAAAAAGAACTTTCATATGAAACCATAAATATACAGCATGGACACACAAAATGTTTTCAAAATAAGTTCTGGAAAGGTTACAAGCGAGCCTACAGCCATAAGATGAGGGGTTTGAGGAATTGAAGGAAAATGAACAGAAATCAGTGAAGGGCTAACACCAAGTGATATTTAATACAACCACTAACATAAAGAAAAGAGCATAGTTGGTCCAGTTGGTATATTCATACTAAACACTAATAATTCCAACTGGAACCAAGAGCATACAAGAGTCATGGTTGTATGGTGGCTGGTGCACTTGAGGATGTTTTACAAACTAAACTCTCAGATAACTCTTGTGTTAAAATGAAAACTAAAAAACTTTTAAAACATAGAAAGCCAAGGTGCCCAAATATCATATTTTTAATGTTTCAATTCACGATGATGAATTAACAGGGGGCTGGATGTTGTGTCTGTTCTAGATTTATTATTATTAGCACCGCGTCTTACTACCCGTTCGGGTTATACGCATGTTCTAGATTTAAGTTGGTTTATAAGTAGCGTGCTGATATAATCTGTCGGGTCAGAATATGTACATCAAATACCTCAAATAAATTAAGAAAAAATGCTTTAAAAGAATTGTAGCCCTAATATAAAGGTTGCAACACATATTAAACTATTTCTTGAGATTAAGGTTTGAAAATTTTACAAGAGAAAACAAATCTTATTTCAAACATTATTTTGACAGTACTTTTGTAGTACGGTATCTCACTCACTAATTTATAGTAATTTTAATACTGTGGTTACAATTTGGAGGAAAAAAATATAAAGTTTAGTAAAAATATTTGGCATTTATAAGGCACTACAAAAATGGCCACACTTAAGAGGTGATAAAGGTTGAGCATTAAATAATAAACCAGCCCATTTTATTTTGACGAAACTTGAAGCACAGCAAGATACTCACGACTTTAATATATATCGACCCCTACACTATATGATACAACGTCTGGTTCAAGTTTTATGACTTATGTACAGTATGATTTTCGTAGAAACCCATTATTTGAAAACTGGATACTCATGTTGCCACATTGACAATAATAAACATTCTTAGTCCGTTAAATTAATGGTGTATGGATAAATTATACAGTAATCCATAAGGAAGTATTATTAGAAGCTTTTTATAACTCTATAGATGAACTTCATTTATGACTAATAAATCAAATAAGACAAATTTAAAAAAGAGTGTCAAATTTGAGGGATTTTCAATCAATGTGGGGGGGTGAAAGTCAGGATTTAAGTTATGTTGCTATACGTGGGGCTGGATGGACTTTTCAAGCAAGCTTTAAATTATTTAACTTGCCTTTTTTTTTATTGGGAAATCACTTGTAGGTACTGTCTTATTAACAAACTATTCTAAAATAAACATTGTTGAGTACCTTCCTTAACATTTTCATGACTATAAAACAACTTATTTATTGAAGTTAATTAAGATTTTACTGATAATTCATTATAATTAAAATACATCTTAGTTAATGTGGTACTTTTTATGTTGAACAAATCTGTGAGATTGACATTAGCATCTTTGTTTTCAGATGAACACCACCTAGATATCCACCAGAGAAGTTGGCAATCTGAAGAGGAATCAGAACCTCAGCCGACAAGTAAGATTCTTCACGTACGTACTAATACTCTTCATGTACGTACTACTATTCTTCATGTGTACTAATAGTCTATATCAGGGTGGTCCGACGTTTTTCATCCCAATGGCCCAACCCGAATATCAATTTGCACCGCTGGCCGAAGATATATTTAGTAATCCCATCAACTTAATATAGGCCTCCAAACAACACTTAATAAACATATATTTTATTTTTGGTTGGTAGAATCTTTCAAGTGCTACCTCCAAAAATAAGTTTATTAATTTCTCAAATTTGTATTATGAAATATGCACCCACACATCCTTTCACAAAACAACTTAGCAGATTAATATATATTCATACATATTTTTATAAAGCAAATAAATGCATAGTAAAATGTAATAATAACCTTTTTAAATAAATATTTTTATTTGAATCCTTAGCTATTTCACATCTGCCACCGAGGATTTCCCTTTAATTTTCCCCCAAGATACTGTGAGGGTCACATTTTCACTGAACGCAGGCAGCATTTGGACCACACTGCTCTACATGAACACTCTATTTTCCCTGAAAAATAGCAAAATTACCTTTCACGCATAAGTAGCGTGTGATATAGGGTCATAGTGTAATCTGTTAAGGTAAGCCCGCTACCTTTCAGGGTTAACAAAGTGTATACTAATACTAGATTTATGCCTATGTACTAATAATTTTCATGTACTTACTAATGCTCTTCACACTGCACAGGGTCACTCTAGGTGCTTATTTATTTATTGGCTCAAATCAGAGTCAGTTTGTTTTTTGCTCAATTTTAATGTTTGATGGGAGTGTGCTCCCTCAAGACATATTGATTTTCTTTTCATAACACAACACAGCACAACTAAAACACCATCCATGTGGCTTTATATATAATAGACGTTGAATAATTTATCTTCGACAAACACAAATCAGGCATTAGAGATTATCATAAAGGACTAACATGCTTATGATTTCCATGGATGTCAGAAGTAAGGATGTAATGGAAATGTGGAACTTCTAGCTAAAAGACAGGACAAATCATTGAATTTGTTACTCTTGAATTAAATCACACTAAAGGCAAAAATTGTAAAAGAGTTAGCTTATTTTTGTAATACAGTTACCTTGCAGTATTTAAAAGCATATATATTTCAAAGAGTGTTTGAAGAAAATAAAACATTGTCAGTGGTTCGCAAACCTTTGTGGTTCACGGCGCCCTTAGTGTATCATGATTTTTTCATGGCACCCAAAGTCAGAACATATAACTATTTCAAATTCACAAACCATATATCTAAAAAGTATTAAATAGGTACATATTTTGAACAATCAAATTATTGAATAAATAAATCGTAATTAGTGGGATGGGTGAGCCTGTTGCTCACTGCACATCTTCTCAAATCTTGGAATCAAACTGAACACAGCCACCCTCATTTCCTGTTCCACGTTTATTTTCAAATGATACTTGCTTGTTATCACAGCGACTGCAGAAAACCCAGCTTCGCACACATCTGATGTCGTCCATGGAATTAAGATTCTCTGAGATTTACCACTAAGCAGTGGATATTCTTTATTTACTGATATCCAAAAGTCAATTCCATGCTGTCGAATTTAGTCTTCAGTGTATTGTCGCAAGACAGCTCAATAAGATTTTATTCTACAGAAGTAAATTCAGATGGAGTTTTGGTCCTTAATGGGTCTTGAATCCATGCGAACTTATCAATATCATCTTCTTGAAAGTATTTTTCAAACCATTTGATAAGCTGTGATAGATGCTCTTCAAAAACAGATTTTATTTTGCGAGAGCAAAAAACTTCATCGGAGATCACAAACTGATGTAACAAGAGGAAACAATCTTTTCCACCGTCTTCATTCATTTGTCTTCTCCATAGCTTTAATTTTTTTCTGAAAGTTGAAATCTTCTTGGCCCATTTAAAAATGTGCATGTTGCCTCCCTGCTGGGGGAGATTCAAAGCATTTACCTTTTCAAAGATATCACATAAGAATGCTAGTTTTACCTAAAAAAAAACACGAAGTGTTGGGCATACTCGTGTTTTACCTTTTCAAGAAAAGTGTACATTTCCTGCCGTAATACAAACGTAGGGGACAATACATTGCCATGAGAGCCATCATGAAGGCCAGTAGTACAACAAAGATGTGTATTCAGCTCCCATGTCCTCACACAGTTTTTTGAAAAATCTTGCTTTCATTGGTCGAGTTTTTATAAAGTTTACCACACTCGCCACACATTCAAAGACCAGATTCAGTGGAAGATTCAGATGCTTTTATACGATTGCTTCTTTGTGAATGATGCAATGGGTACACAGTGAATCCAGAGCTGGGTCATTCCATATCAACTCTACCAATAAAAAATTCATTTTGGATCTCATGGATTTGATTTATTTTTAGTATATTTGTACCTGTTTGTACATGTGATCTTCCCTTCCAGCCAGTTCAGTTGTGGTCTGGCTCTGTATCTACTTCAGTTTGTTTGAACCATGTTTAGTGAAGCTTTCTTATTTCTTTATTGAAGCTATTTATTTTTTAACTTTTCTGCAATATTGAAAAACATTGACAACCTCTACAGTAAAAAGAGCATCATTGTTGTGAAGCTTTATTAAGCTAATTTCATTAAATGTACAATAGTAATTTTTTAATAAAAAAAATTGAATTTCAAAGGAAATACAACAAGACTCTCATAAAGAGATACTCCATTTACAGCAATTTGCAGAAGGCTAATAAAGAGAAGTGGTAGATAATACATATTTTAGTTGAACCTAAATACCACTTTGAACTAAATTTATTAAACCAATGGAAGTAAATGATTGTATGGTTTTACTAAATTGTGAAATCAAACCACACTTCATGCATACTGCAGTTAGGTATAAAGAAGCATAGTGAGGGGAGGAAAAAATTCCTCTTGATAATTTCGAAATTCTTGTCTTTACTAACTCACTATCCTCTTCTTTTTTTAAAAGTTGCAACAGTTTTTTGACCACTTATTTTCCTCTTTGTTTCAATTTATTGGTTTAGTAAATTTAGTTCAAAGTGGTATTTAGGTTCAACTAAAATAGGTATTATCCGCAATTTTTCTTATTAGCCTTCTGCGAATTGCTGTAAATGGAGTATCTCTTTATGAGAGTCTTTTGTTGCATTTCCTTTGAAATTCAATTTCTTAAAAATTAAAAAATTACTATAATACATTTAATGAATTTAACTTAATAAAGCGTCACAACAATGATGCACTTTTTACTGTACAGGCTGTCAGTGCTTTTCAATATCGCAGAAAAGTTAAAAAATAAATAGCTTCAATAAAGAAATAAGAAAGCATCGCTTAATATGATCCAAACAAACTGAAGTAAATACATAGAGCCAGACCACAACTGAACTGGCTGGAAGGGAAGATCACATGTACAAACATGTCAGGGCTTGCATGTTTTGAGCAGTCCCTTTGACAAGATAGACCACCACACACTACTTCTCACAAACCACCCCCTTCCCCTTCCCCCCACACACACACACCTCTGTAATAAATACTCTATTATAATGTATTGGATTCATTTAAGTTCACAACATAATTTCACCAATATAAATTGTAGACAAATGGGCATGAAGAGTTTAATTTCTTGTCACTGTTAGCAAGACAATTTTAAGTTTTGTATGATACCATTGAGATACCACCTTGAAATTTGTACTGATTGGCTACAACATATGTACCTTAAAGATGGGTGTGACATACTTTCGAGTCAGGAATTTTAGGAACTGATCAGGGGAAATCAGGGAAAAAGTCTGGATTTTCATTGGTCATGTTGAGTGGACACCATGGTGAAGGGAAAGGGCATTGTATTCTTGAGAAATCAGTAAAGGTATAATTTGTTGAGTATTTACTTTATAATCTTCATCCTTATTGAAGGCTATGCTGTAAAGAGATCACCATCTATAATTTAACATGAATCTAAGACTCTAATTCTGCAAGGTGGGTCCAGAAATTAAGGTTCAACTAGCAATTAAAAAAGTATTGCTACAGGCTATGTTTACAAACATACTTGATTTTTCCACATAGTCGCCTTTGACTTATACACATTTTGTGGATTGTGGCGCCAGGTTCTTTATACCCATGTTACAGAAATTTGCCGCCAGTGAGTTTAGCCAGTTAAATCACTCACTCTTGTCTTCAGTTGATCATCATTCGCAAAGCGCTGAGATGGGAGCCATTGCTTTAGGTCCAAAAACAAGTAGTAGTCACTTGGCGCAGTATCAAGACTGTACAGTGGGTGGTGAAAAACTTCCCAGCCAAACTCTTGAATCACCTCAACAGTTTGAGCTGCAGTATGAGGTTGCTTGTTGTGTGAAAACACAATCCCAGAGGACAGAATTACTCATGATGTGTAACTACGACCCTAATCTAGAGTCGGTTACAAATAATATAAAGGGAGAGTATCATAAATTCTAATGCAAAGTAAGAAAAATATCATTCAAGTAATTTATTTAAAAAAAACACTTTAGATTAAAATACAGACGTGTCATCAATTTGACTGCAAAAGATAACTGACAAAACACCCAACAAAATGATCAAATATTGACTAATCATTAAAGAGAACTGAGCTCGAAGCATTTCAATATACAAATATTAAAAATAAATCATAAACATCTAGAAAGCAAAGTCCAAAGTCATTTCATTACAGGAGAAGCTCAAAAACAACATTATTATTCATTATATTTCTCTAGTTCAAAAGGTTAGATGGAAAGATTCCAGCATTAAGTTAAATTTGACAGAAACAATACGGTCATAATAATGGTGAAAGATATAGCCCGAAGTTTCCATGCTTACATGACGGTGACAGATGAGTCCAGTCTAGCACTGCCACTTAGAGAATGCTCATTGGGTGATAATTGGCCAGTATATTTTGTCAATCACAGCATAAAATAGTGACAATGAAGCTCTCTCCAATCACAGTATAGGATGTCTTGGAACATATACCCTCGGTTTCCTTAGTTCAAATCACGTGTTCCAATCGGAACCGACGTTTCAAACTTTAGTACAGCCCTCGGCCACATGTTTCGCTCTCCGAACGAAACTTCTTGATGTGGTGGGCGCTCTTGGCTCGAATGGCGGTAAAGCTGGCTGTTGCCTATGTCCACGGCAGGTCACACAGCGACCAAATCCCAGCGCTTGACTCTTGTTCTTGGTTCCAATCATGCAGACAGTGTGCGGCCAGCCTCGCGGTAGAAGTTGGTGCTTGCTCCATTTTGCCATTCCATAGATCTCCCGCAAACTCAGTTCAAGAGGCGCGGCAGCACGCTCCTCGGGTTATAAGCCGGAATCCAACCGCCTGTAGTAGCAGGATCACTTGGGCATTAAGAGGTGGCGGAAACTGTAGAGCCGAGCCCCTGCTATTAGGGTTGCAGAGTCGCCAGCTGGTGGCACAGTGGGAGCGGTAGACTGCAGGGGCAACCATGTTGAAGCAGGTGCAATGCTTCAGGTGTGTCTCAGTTTATTCAGGGTTTGACAGTATGCAGTATGTATAAATTGTTATCAATTTTGACATGGGTATAAATAATCTGATGCCACAATGCACAAAATGCGTGGAAGTCAACGGCGACTATGAGGAAAAATAAAGTATGTTTGTAGACATTTTTAGCCTTTGGTAAATAATAATTTTGTTTAGTGTTGTTTTTTTTTAATAATTGAAATGAATTCTGGACATGCCTTGTAATTTTGAGCACTATTTTCACAATAAGTAGCCCATTAACTATTAAAGGAATATTCTGGGTTTACAAATTTACATTAAATCTATATTTTCAGTCAATTTTTATTTTAGAAAATATTAAACCACACATAAAATAATCATACGGTGCACCTTCCAAACTTTCTCACTCCTTTACCTCAAAATCTAAACATTTACTTATAACTAAAAATATGTGAAATGAATTAATAACATTTTTTAGCCAAAAGCATACTACAGTTCAAGGCATTGTTCTGTTGCCACAGTTAGGTGCTAATTTTGCTCTCAGCTATTAATTATGTAATCACTATACTAATTTACCCCCTTTTCTTTGCTTTTGTTGTTTGTTAATTTTTAAGGTTATTTTTAGTCTCCTCTACAAAATTGCAATTTTCTATCTCGTCAAGTAGTAGTTTATTCTTTTTATTAGTTTAGTAAATTTCAAGAGCCAGTCCCGATATTGGAGGTTAATTTTAAAACTTTTCTGAGTATCTGGAGTATATTAGTTGTTAAAGTTTCAACTCCTCATTTCTCACACCTTCATTTAAAAAACATATTTGCTCATAGCTCAGAAATTATTGGTATTATAAAAAGTTAATTCATATAAAAGGTTTTTTTTATTTGCGATAGTCCTACAAATTTCCAACGACAAGTTAGTTATTTCATATCTCAAAGAGTAGTGCCTAGATACAAATTTTAATCAAAATCGTTGGAGCCAATTTGAAAAAATAGATTCTATTTTCTTCCTTAAGAAAACTACCCCTAATTTTAGGGTTATATCAATAATTTCAAAAACTCCTTTGGGAACCTTATATACCAAGTTTTAGCTTGATCGGTAAAATGATTTCGGCTCTAGGCCAATATAAGACATACAGCATTGCCAGGGGCTCATGAAATGTTTATATCCATCAAAATCTCAAATTTGATATTTTTGTAACCACCTCCTAGTGATCATGATAAAGTAAAAATGACACCAATTAATTACAATTGGGAAAACATTCATTTTAATGTTAATGAGCAAAGTTTGAATTGTTTGCTTATGTTGGATGGGGGTGTATATCCTACTTCTGAAACTTTTGTCAATTATATTACAAGACAAAAGATTTAAGAAACTATTGTTGGAGGATTTTAACTGAAGAAGATAGTCTCTGTGGGCAGATTTTCCCCATTCTTGGGTGAGGTAGAAGTCCCCGAGCACTCCAAATCGTACATAATCTGCTGGATCTTTAGTTTGGCAAGTGCCTTCTTCCGTGAATTGAACCGACGGAGTGTTGCCGCAACACTCAGGCAGAAAAGATCATCTTCATCTGTAGATGGTCTGGCTCTGTCGAACCTCTGTATAGCGTCTTCACCCACAGTCAGCTCCGGTAAATCACTACTGGTATCATTCTGTGGAATACACACACATATACTAGTGAAAAAACCAAAATGATAAATATAAAGAGAGTTAAAATCAAATTGAAATTATTCAAAAAACCAATGTCATGAAATACTTTATTAAATATATATATATACTTTCTTCTTAAGGGGCCGGTCAACACTCTTTCACCCATAAAAAAAACATGGTATTACAAAATAAGATTTTGTGACCAAACCGTTCTATGGATTTGAAATCTGCTTTCACCAATGAAAAGGGATTTATATTATCGAGAATGAAGACTCTGTATAACTTTTACTAATCATACTAATTAAATTACACAGTGAAAACTATCACATTTTCAGCCTTGCACTATTTTGCTTATAATGACTTCATTAAGTTAAAAATTCAAAATAGAATTTTACTATATGAAGCAGAACTATTTTTACTTCAATTTTCTTAGATTAGAATTTTTATTTATTGTTCTATTATTTTTTTATATTTTTTAAAATGAATATTTACTTTAACAAGATTAATATGGATGTAAGTATTAATGTTGGAAAAAGAAGAAATCACAAGGTAGATAATATTTTTCTCCTTATTTTAGCTATTTATTTATAATTTTTTAGTTTAATACTAATCTTTAAAAATTTATTTATACAATTAAAATTTGAAATAGTTTGGTAACCGTAGTGTAACGGTGCTTGTAGGAATACGGGAACTACTAGTACCATTTAGCAATTTACAAGGGTCTTCCATTTACAGCCTTGCCACGATCATTTTAGAAGTGACGAGACAAACCATTTATTCCAATATTGTGAAGCTTTAAAAATATGTTCCCACTATTTTAAACCATAAATAGGAATCAATGTATTCACCTGAGAGTGGTAGGTGTACAATTTAAGCATTGATATTTAAAGCGCTAGAATAGACAGACAGAAATCCACAAACCTCTTGTAATTTTAAAACGTTCATAGGCTGAGATATTCTTTTTTGTGCGTGCTGTGTGCGTGCGTGTGAGCTTGGTTGTGAGACCAGTGGCCTCTCCTTTCCTCTTTCTTAGTTCAACCCCCACCCCTTTTGAAAGGTAGCAGGTATCGTACTTTAGATTGAGGTCTAAAGTTGACAGTAGGAGCAGGAAAATATTTATTGATTCAAACCAGTTTTTAAAATGTATGCGTTGCGCGTGGTGGGCAAATAAATGAATATTATTTTTTAACTCATTAATTGAAAATGTTTTTATATTTTCTAAGCACCTCGTCTTACTAACTGTTCGCATGGGATAAATAGCTCATATTATTGTATTCCAAACAAATTAGCGTATAATCCGAACCCGAAAATATGAACATTAGTTAGTAACAGTAGATCTATATAATTGAATACAGACTTATTTTTGTTTTCAAACTATCTAATTTTACTGAACTTAACATTATTTATAATAATATTTATTAAAAATATTAGCCTTTTCACTTTCTCATAGGCTAAAGAAATTATGGTAATCATGGGAATTTTCAGCCTCAAGATTATGATGGCTCTAACGTTCTATGTGGTCCCAAAATGAAAAAAAAACAGTGGACCTTACATATATCTTTTTCCATTTGACTTGTAAAACTTTTTTGAGGCACAATAATAGAAAAATATACAAATGGTCTTACAGAGTAAAACTAATAAAACTTAATCAATTTACATATGTGAATTTTAGATTAGTTAAACAAATACAAGCTTGAGTTGTGAAGACAGTTTTAGAGATGATCATAAAGTATACATAGACCCCCTATCTTTAAATAAAAATATTTTACATTATATAATGTTATAAGCAGCACCCAGAAAAAAAAAAATATGTATACATTATATAATCAGCTCTAAGAAAATTTACTTACTAATATGAAAAGCTATTTGGAATACACATTACATGGACAGAAATATCTTTTTAAAGAAAAAAACCCCAGATTTTTGTGAAATAGTATAAAATATATATTGTGTAACATGAATGGCCAACATAAATAATTAGATATGAAATTATTTCTTTTAGCATTGTGTCCTACTACCCATTCGGGTTATACGCTTATGTACTAATCACTCTAATTGTTTTAGGGTTAAGGAAGGTTATATTTATAGGAAGTGTACCCGCATTTGCGAGGAGGAGAGTGGTAAACCATTTTGGAAAAACCTTCAGTACACTCGACCGAGATACTAACCTGGATCTCCCCGTCATTGTCAGTCTAGTCTACTGCGAGAGTAGCGTGTTAGATCACGTGGCCACCAAAGTGGGTGACATGAAATTAAATGTGTCACTCGAACATTTCACTAATAGTAACTTCCATTATCATTTTTAGCTACAGTAAGCAATTAAAGTAAATTAAACACAACAAGGAAATTAAAATAAATACATGAGATAGTATAGTGAATAAATGGTATGACACAATCACACAAACTTTCTCATATTGTGCAAGTATTATAGCTTCAAAGATAATTTTCAAAATTAAAAAAATATTCTTTGAGTAAACTATCCTTAGGTATGTTTTCCTCATCAAAACAAACAAATCATTTTGTTACTCACAATAAACACTCTTTATTAATAAATTTTAAACCAAATTGTTCAAATATGGCTATTTAACAAAATTTAAATTCTCAAAAGTAATAATTTGTAAACTACCCTAAAATAATTTGTTATAATGGTATCATGGAAAAGTAATCATTTGAATTCAATCTTCAAGATCAATCTCAAAACAATTAAAATTGTGTATCATTCATGGAAGCTAAACAACCCTTAAATTAATTTTTTTAGATAAATAAAGATGCATTAATATTTACAATGCAAAATAGTCCCCCGTTTTCGGTTTTGAACCTAATAACTAGAGCCATTTTCAAAAAAACTAACGTTACAAAACTCAGTAATTAGTTAACTGCTTTTACTAAATGATTTTTTGTCTGGAAAAACAAATTTTCTATATATAACTATTTATGATGCAAAAAACTTAACAATTAACCAATTTGAACCAAATCACTAAAGCCATCTTTTAAAATATTAGTATTTCGAAAAAAGTCATCAGTAAACTATTAGCGGAACTTCTCCCCCAAAACAAGTATACATCTTTTATGTCATCCTCATGAGTAATGAGGTGGACTGGATAGCACTAGCTCAAGATAAGAATAGGTGGTGTACCTTAGTAAGTGCGGCAATGATCTCTCGAGTTCCTAATACCTTAGACTAAGTAAGTATTAGAAAGTAATAAACATTACTTGGTCATATTTAAAAAAAATATATTAACAGGATTAAAATAGTTTTGTTTAATTTGCTATTCAATAGCAAAAAGGTTAATAACCCGAACGGTGATAAAAAGAATACCAAGATGAAAAGTTTATTGAGGACGTATTTTGTATGAAAGATGAGTAGTATTTTGTTCTCATTCACAGATAACACTGCTTTAAATAATGATTGTGAAGAATTTTCAATTCTTTTAACATTCTTTTGCACTTTTAGTTTTTAATCCTGTCAATGACAGACCTATATGTCAATATTACCCAATCCAACATAACAGAACCTTCAATTTGTAGACGCATGAAGGTTAGGCGTCACTCTCGCAAGAGACTGAACTTCCGATGACGGGGCGAAACGAGGTTTGAATTTCAGTCATAACTTCTTTCGTACTTTTATAAATGCCTTGTATACTTTAATGACTTTAATGTATTCATTACTTACTGTTGATACAGTTGATAGCTTATATATTCGAGTGACCCAAGATATTACAAAGACATATTCCCTGGCCTAAGCTCCACTTTTGGAATCTATGCGTATGTCTATATCTCCTCCTTCTCCCCTGCCCCCCTCCCCCCACTATGCCTTAAGACCTGTCCGGGCTAAACACACTTGTAATTAATACTCAAAGGGTGTGTAAAGATGGTGAAGGTAAAGTTTAGAGAAAGTATTCTTATATTTGTGTGGAGGAAGAGTAATAATCGTTTAGGAAAATACACTCATTAAATCCTCCCGGGATTCGAATGCGGACCTTGCTGTGACAGCAAATCAAGCTATAGGAACTTGACGTTCAGTCTGCGTACCCAATGATGCGTCTGATGAGTCCGACTATAGCTTTTTTTTTAACTATTTTAAATTAAACCAATATGTATTTTCAGATGACATTCTGATGGAGCGATTGTGTAAGGATAGAAAAAATTATGAAAGAACAGGGATTTGAACCTGGTCATTCAGCTCTTCTCGCAAACTTCTGTACCTATTGAACTATCCGGGATCGCCTTGTCAATTCCATAACCCAAAAAAACCTCTAAGCGTAATGGTGTAGATAAATCATTAAATACCAACACTTGATACAAGTAGACACATATTATCAGTAAATAATAATATAGATATCTGGTGACCTAGAGGTCTAGGGTAAGGTGTCGGACTTCTGGGCTGGGACCCGGGGTTCAATCCCGTCCGCACAGATTAATCTGATTGCCAAACCCTTTCTTCACCTCTGACAAGACGTGTATTAAACACACTTAGTGAATGTGTGGAATACTAGGCCTCCACCGTGGTTCGGATCCCAAATAGTCCTTTCCCTTTCATCTCAAAATCACCCCTACCATTACACATTAGCGTAAGTGCGTATAATCTGAACGGGTAGTAAGACGCGGTGCGAAAATAATTAATATAATAATAAAATAAATTAGGTATTTCATCAGTTGTAATTTGCGATTTTAATTGTATTTGCATGTACAAATATTACCAATGTATAGTTGTTATTTTTCATTATGTGTTATAAGTAATATTTTAGTAATGAAAAAATTAAAATATTATTGTAGATCTATAATTATTGATCCAATAAAATGTTGTTTTGGAATAAATCAGCATTAGCCTACTATATCATGTTTTAATGTAAAAAGTATACATACTAATAAAATTGTATTTACTATTAAGTAGTGAATAAATTTTATTATTAACTATTAATTTTGAAATTGAATGCACATTCACAGTTATGGAATGGTATAGTTTCAAAGAAACTTTAGGCTATCATTTCATTATATATTTATTCTTAGCACCGCGTCTTAATATTATCATTTTTTCTATTGTGTACTTGTCTGATCTATACCCATTTAAATGCACTAATAGGGTATAGGAAATAGTAAGGTAAAATTTAGAGACATTGTAACCACATTTGCGTGGAGGTAGAGGGGGAAACATAAACAAAAACACTCTTTGTAGACACACACCCGGGCAAGATTTGATGCCTGACCTCCCCATCACTGGCAAACCAAACCATACCCCAATTTGAATATGAATGAACATATCTGAGAGCCAGAAAACTTCCAATTTGTGTATGCTTTGGTCAGGATGAATTTCAATGAAAGACCAAATCGGTTGACAAATTCATTGCCTTCTATTTGTGACAATCTTAGGTACTCTTCCCTAATGGCTCTCGGCAAGGCTATGTACAGGTTTGGACTCTACCCCCCTTCCCATCAATACAGAGGTGATTGCTACCTGAGATAAAGGTTTCAGAGGATTATAGCTTTGTTTTGTTTGCTTGCAACTCAGTCTCACTTTTGGATGGGTGAAGGGAAGGGGGTGGGCTCTAAAGTGCTGGTAGTTCTGGCAACACTGTGGGCTGACTGAGCCACCGAAGACAAAGTATAACTCAATGCTTTCTTCTGCTACCGTAAATTAGGGGCTGGCGCTGATGCGACTCTTCACTTCCAACGACCATTGACCAGGCCCTTAACTCTAGCTGCTACCTGGTTTATTGGAACACCCTCTTATTTTTTCTTGAGATTTTCATTTGATCACAACATTAAATTTATGTTGATAATAAACCAATAAGCTGGAAAGAAAAACTGAATGGTTCATAGTCACTTTTGATAAAATGTTCGACTCACATGACTGCTGGGATGATCCAATAACCTCCTCAGTTTTGACTCTGTTGCTTCCTCTTCCACCAAGTCTCTCTCTCTCTTAATAGGTAGTTTTGTTTCCTCCCCACGTTTGAGGGTGCAGGATGGTTCAATGTTGTCGCTGCTAGCACCCTGATCAGATGCTACATCCACCCACTCGGGGCGGGGGAGGATCGGCAGGAAACTCTGCATGATGACTTGCTCGGCCTTGAAGGTCTTAGAGGGACGCCTGTTGATTGCAAACAGAACATTACACACAGAAACATTAACGTTGAATTAAAATATTATTTAGGTTGCTTAAATTAACAGGAGCAATATTATGATATACCACAAAATAGTAATTCAGAAATGTTAATATTTGAGGTTTTAAAAAATCAATAATTCATAAGCACAAGTTATTTTTGTCCTTTTTAATACAAACTTTGAACTTTCAGAAATCACTTCAAATCATCTTTGCTGCTTGTTGTAAGGAAGTAGGATATATAGGAAACCTGCTTCGGTGGCCGCGTGGTTTAAGGCGTCACTCTCGTATTAGACTAGACTACCGATGACAGGGAGATTGGGGTTCAAATCCCGGCCGGGTGTATTGAAGGTGATTTTTCCAGAATAGTTTTACACTCTCCCTCCATGCAAATGCGAGTACACTTCCTCATTCTTAACTCATTAGTGTAATTAGTACATAAGTGTATAACCTGAAAAGGTATTAAGACACAATACTAAAAAAAAATTATGTATAGGAACACAATTAAATATGAACTATTAATTTTATAGTTGCTATGGTTAAGCACATTAATAACTCAAGTCATCCATATTAATTATAGTGTATTATGCCAAATATAATAAATAATAATCGCTTTTCAACCATGAACCAATTATCTACCATTTTTACTATTTCATTTGTTTGTTTGTCTTTTAGTTAAGATCAGAGTAGATTCAACAGTACCAGCTGTTTGATCAGGCCTAATGGTGATATTTGATTTTAGTATGAAGCAGCAAGAGTATTAATGATCCAATTATGTTGACTCATTGTCTTCTAAATAGTCCACTCATGCCTGTACAAAGTAATTAGGGGCATACGAGAGAAGGAAGGAGGTGCCTTTGCAAGAAAGTAAAATGTCAAACATCGAATTGCCTTTGAACTAACACAAACCGTTAATAATAATGTGACTCACAAGAGAAGCTTAGTTTTGGATCCTTTAACCACTTTGTTTGTGCAATTGAAATGGGTGATCGGTTTGAGTCACTAAAAGGAGACAAAAAAAAATTGTTTAGTTCAGTTTGAACCATTTATTTGTCCTACGCATAGTTCAATAAAAACTATTTTTTCGATTACTTTCCTAGATTTTATGTTACAATATAATGTCTTTGGTGAATATTTTTGTATCAGTAAAGCTACCTGAATGTTCGATCGAAATTCTTATGGCTGAAAACTATAATAACCCACATACTCTCTATGCACGATGAAATCCCAAAGGAAGGTCATGTCCTCTAGCAAAGGCCAGGGGTCCTTGGCAGAGTATGCTTCCTCTCCAAGAGTGACAAGTCTCTTCTTTTCTCGAACAAATCTCTCTCGAAGATTCCTCCAGCGCGTCTTGGTTAACTGGACTGTATCAACATTTTAATGGTGTTCATTAATATACTATAGTATGAGAGAGTTGAATTACTTCCACTAATCACTATCCTAATTCAAAACAGATATAAATCAATATGAACACCTACAATAGAGTTAATTAATACCCCAGGTTCTGTTTTTATCTTTGGATAAATCATTCATTAATTTACTATTTGGGAGCGATTCAATGTTGTGAGAGTTATATTTTCTTCTGCCCTTCAAAATTTATTAAAAAATGTGAAGCCTTCAAACTTTTTAGTGTGAAAGCTTAAGTGCAAGTATTATTAATTTTTCTTAAGTGTAAAATAAAATAAATGGCTATCTTTGACTGCCTTACTCAGCCCATTTGCTAATTGCACTAACAGGCATATAACCCGAACAAGTAGTAAGATGTGGTGCTAAAAAAAGTCCATGAACACTTCATTTAAAATGTGGATTTGATATCCAAAAATCAGGAAGTATGACTGTTTGGGTAATCACTCTTTCTTTGAGACATCATTCTGGCTCCAGGTGTTTTTTTTATTAACTATTTAATATCCACTTTGGTGGTAAAGTGCTCTAAGGCAGCGATTCCAATTCCTTAATGAACCCTATAAATAGTATTATTCAGAATATGAATTAAGAAATGACACAATGAAATTCAAAAGTGTAACATTTAATGGCCCAATTATTTAAAATTATAATAAAATATTCAAGTTTAGTTAATTTAACAAACTTGATTATCTCCGTTCAGTAAAACCAACTTTGCAAAGTCTGGTAACTATTGATCAATTCTTTTAGAGAACTATTTCATTGTTTGGTAAGTTCTAAATGCAATGAATGGACTTGAAGTGATATCGGTTTCTCACTGGTTAGCAGAAGTTTATGATCATCTCCTAGAGTGTCTCCATTGCCATTTAGCGCCTACCAAGGTAATCTCATTGCTCCGAGGATCTGGTACAGCGCACATTTGAAACCCGTGGCCCACTGACCCATCAAATATATAAAATGATTTCAACTGAAAAAATTACAAATACAGAGAAAATCCGTCATGATAAATCCGAAAGTTCATCTGTGAGGGACAGGACTAACCTAGTGTGAGTATAAGTGTATAAGAATGAGGTGATACGAATATTTTATTATGTTTTCAATCCGAATACTGTGGGTACAGTATTGCGGCCTGCGGGACAACAAGAGACAGAAACTTTGGCCCTTAGACATAAATAGGTTGAAGACCCCTGACATAAGGCAACGTTTTTCAATGTGTGCTGAGAAGGTTCAGTGGGTGTGCCACACAAGTGCAGGGGAAGATAAAAAAAATGAGCAATAAATATAAATCTTTAAGTCCAAGATCATCATTTTTCAAAATAACACAAAGATTAGAATTTTAGCTATTAAACTTTTAAACACAATCTTGATATCAATTTTTTTTATACATAATAAAATCCCTCCTTAAAAACTAATGGTGTGCCTTGACAATTTTAACACCATTTCATTGACCCATGAGTTGGAAAAGGTTGAAAATCACTGATCCAAGGTGTCACTTTCACCAATGGACTGATATAATGACAGGGAGATCGGGGTTCAATTCACATTCGAGTGTACTGAGGGTGTTTTTTTCTCCTAAATTGATTTCCACTCACCCTCCATGCAAATGTGAGTACAATTCCTCTAAATTCAATTTATCTCATCCTTAACATATCATTAATACATAAGCATACAGCCCAAACGGGTAATGAGATGTGGAGACAGTCAAATTATTTCAGGCATCTTGGGTGCTATAAAAGTAACAAAACATTTTATTTACACTTAACATGCCTTTATTTGAAGTTAACAGACTTGTGGCTTACAGTGTAAAAGTTCTCCATTAGATGACAAGGCTTGTATTTGTAAGAATAATTAGGGCTGTAATCATAAAATAAATTTGCTGGTAAAAATGTCAGACTTGAATCAGCGGAGAAGGAATGTATCATAAAGGTTTTCATTTGAAATATTAACATCAAGAGCATAGAAAGCTCATTTTACTATATATCTTTAGCAAACAAAAGCTGTTACACACACATATAGACTCCCTCAGGGGGGTCCATTTTAAATTCCAAGGGGGAACGGGGGTGTGATGCCCTCTTCCTCCAAACCACTTTTTTATCCCCTTAATTAACACTATCTGGTCGACACAGTGGACCACCAAGCACTTTAATCGATATGTGAGTGAGAAGAGAGCTGAAATAACTTTTATTGCTTTGTTATAAGCTCATTTGATTTTATTTACTCAAGTGATAACTTAAAAACGGGATATTTCGATTGAATTTGTTTCGTTTAAATAAACGTAAAAAAAAAAAATCAGAAAAAATGTATGTGAAATTTTTTGAAAAAATCTTCCAACCTAAGTTATTCATATTGTGCATTTTATAAAACTCCAATAATAATTGAGGAGGATTAGAAATTTACATAATTAATAATACTCAACTTTCAGGGGAAACAAAATTAAAAAGGAGGGGGGGGAGGTGTGATAGCCTGTTAAACATCTTGGGATGACGCTGATTTGATCAAATGTTTTCCAAATCTCAGACCAAGGGGGCTTAAGATGTCTACCATGATAATAGATTAAACATCAAAAAGAAATTAGATATTAAAAATCAAATTTCAATTTTCTCCTAAAGACAATGATTATGAGTAGAGCTTGGATTTTTATACACTATTAACCCCCAAATATGTACATAACTATGTAACTTTGAATAAACCTTCTTTCCCCACATTAATAACGCACACATATATTGAAATAAAATTAAATTTTATGGATACAAATTTCTGGAGTAAGTCGACTTGTGTCTACAATCTGACATGACACGCGAGATGTGCTATTTAGGCCACTATCTGGCGACACCATATTTTCTCCCCTTCACAGCACGAGAAACATCAGACACAAAGTGATATTATGGCATTGGTAATCTTTTCTGCCGAGCCAGCATACCTTACTTGGACTTAGCTCATTGTCATCCCTTCCCTGGATACATTCCTTTATGAAAGTACAAGTTGCCTGAAAATTAATAACATATCTTTAAAAGTATTTTCCCAAAGAAAGTTGCAAAAATAACACCACAGTAAAAAAAAACACAAAAATATGTAATTTTATGTTATATTTTCGAACATATGTATGATTCAGAAAAATATGTGAAATTAAAATTGCAAATACACCCCCAAACAACTTAATTTGCCGACATTTTCCTTTTCGAATTTCAAACTTAATTATGAGTATTTCAAAAAGATTAGTCACCGCTGTTTAGAATGTGCTCATTCATCCCAGGCTAACCGTGCATTGTGATGTCATCATGAGATCACGTGACCACTATCCATTGATGGAGGCTGGTGGTAAAGGAGTGGAGTTCAAACCTAACTTGCTTGTTTGGTAACTGACCAAGAGAAATTTGTCATATGTTTCTATGTTGAGTTGTGGGTGATGTGTTGCACACGTGCCTTTCTGTATAATATCATTATTTCACACTGAGCCTACCCTTAAAAGTACCTTAAATGATTACACTATGGCTCTATATTATGAGCTACTTCATAGAGGAACTGAGCAAGGTATGCTTGCTGCCTTTCAGGATGAACAAAGTGTGCATCCTGTAAAATATTCAAAAGTATGTTCTGTAGCAGGAGCAGAATATAAGAAAGGATCCTTATGTCATGGGTATTTTAACACTTTTCTACCCGCACCAGTGGATAAGGGGATAATGGTGTAATTCTTGCCTTCTATGTTTTCCAGTGATGAGAGGCTGGGATTTTGTGTATGTATTTATGCATGCCTGGAGGGAGAGTGGAAAACCATTGTGTAAAAGAATACCCTCAGTACAGCTGGCAGGTTTTGTAATCCAAAAAGCCGGCAATCTAGTATATTGTGACCAACAACGTAGCTGGGTCTGGCATCGAATTAGAGCCGATTACAACCTCTGAGCCTGGAACTAAACCCCCTAGATTGCTGTGCATGTTGATTTAATAATATACCTTTTCAGGGTTGCCACTTTATTTCATACAAAATTCCGTGATTTTTTTTCCATATATTTGGAAATAAATTCCCACTTTGTAAAGACTCGAGAATATTATAGAGGAATTAAATTATTTTTCATAAAATTAATTACTGGGAAGTAATGTAATTAGTGTTTAGAACAAGATGGTTTGATCTTGCTGGGGAAATTTTGCAGTTGTTACATGATCCAATAGTATAACAAAACGCTTGGGGGAGAGATGAAACATATATTTGAATCAAGTTTGCTTTGTTTTATATGGACCTACTATTTAAAACTTGAAGTTAGTCTCAAATTCACAAATATTCTGGTATTTTTAAGTTTTTGTGAAATTTCCCGGTTTTTTCTAAATATTAAAAACTTCCTGTGTTTTCCAAGGAGCATTCAACCTACTTCCTGGAAAAACAGGGTGGCCACTAATCGAGAAACGAGAAATATGCTTGAATTTGTCGGCTGTCAGGAATTTAAAGGTGAAGACCTCTTGAAATAGCTTCTAGAGCCATACAATTTTCAAAATTGCCGGTGGTGATTACTTTAAATACATTCTAGAAACATTACATTTAGAAATAAATGCAAGCAATTACCACTTTAAATAGCTTCTAGGGGTATCCAAATTTCAAAATGCTCTGTTAGATAACCACTACAAATATCTCCAAGAGAAGTCTAATTTTAAAAAAAAATTCAGAGGATCTCTCAAAATAGCTTTTAGGAGCATTCAATTTTCAAACATCTTCCGGGTCGAGTTCTCAACCCACCTTTTGACTTGGTAAAGTTTTTTTTTTTTTTTTAAGTTTTCTAATCTCCTCTTTACACAAATAAAGTTCTGCCGATACTAGGTGTACCTGGCACATTTGTATACATCACACTATTAAACTGGTTTTCTAATCTCCTCTTTACACAAATAAAGTTCTGCCGATACTAGGTGTACCTGGCATATTTGTATACATCACACTATTAAATGGTTTTCTAATTCTCTTTACACAAATAAAAGTTCTGCCGATACTAGGTGTACCTGGCACATTTATATAACATCACATATTAAACTGGTTTTCTAATCTCCTCTTTACACAAATAAAGTTCTGCCGATACTAGGTGTACCTGGCATATTTGTATACATCACACTATTAAACTGGTTTTCTCTCTGCTTGTGGCTGAGCACACAATTCTTTCTGATACAGACCTTAAAGTGCAATGAGGGTGTAGAGTAATTCCATGGTTGTACCCTTAGTTTTTTTTAAGTGGAAGTGAGGGGTCCAATTTTGGTGGTTCTTGGCGAAGTCTCCTAATGGGAGAGAGCTAGGACGTTTAAAAAAAAGACCCACATAGAAGTAAGATAAAGTGTTTTAAGGCATAATTAGAGTTGTAGGTGGTGTGAATTGTTTGGGACTCCAATGGTCTACAAACCTAGGCTTTAAACATAGTGGTGTCTTAAACACGCCTTTTACAAAATATTCACTCAATTATCATTTGTTCAAAGTCTCACAACAGGAGAAAAAAAATCCTGTTAACAAATTCATGAAAATTATTTGTTTTTGCCATGAAAACAAGGATCTATGCTGGAGTTTTATCCTAGAGTTTTGAGTGGCCACCCTGAAAAGCATTTGTGAATTTAGGATATTTAACTGCAAGCATTAAATAGTAGGCTTGTACATGAAAGAAAAAGTGAATTGAAAAATTAAACCATGCTGATTCAAACATAATATGTACGATCTCCAACCCTTTATTCCCCATCAAATTTCCGTCCAAGGTCAAATCATCATGTTCTAAACACCGCCATGAGTTGACCTCACAGTTATCAATCTTTGGAAAAAAAAATTAATTGCTCCATGCTACTAGAGTGTCTAAATTGTCTGATCAAATGAAAATTATGTTTCAAAAAACTGTAAAACACAGGTATTTTTGTAATTAATTAATGCAGGGCTTTTAGGTGTGGTCCCTAAAAATCCTTGTTTTTAAAGTTGTTCCCTAAAAGTCCCTATTTTTGACATTTTGGTTTATAAGTCCCTTTTTCTTTATAAAAATATATAATAAACCAATAAAATATACTATAAACTTTTACGAAAAAAATGTAAGTTATGTAAGTTGTTTAGCATTTGTTAATTTACATTTCTTACAATAATTCATCTAACATCTGACTGTTTGAGCACATTCATTTTGAATATGATTAATTTTGGTGCCAGTTCCGAAAACAAATGGAAGAGAAGAAATCAACCAGATTTAAAGTTATTTTTATATTAATTTTTCAACAACAAATGCCAATAAAAACTTAAAGTAAAAAATTGGACAGATTTAAACTCTTTACGATTCATAATCTAATTTAAAAGTTATAAATTCCAATGGGTAGTAAGTAAATTAAAAACAAAAAGTTAAATTTCTCATTTTTGCCGCCCTAGGCAACTGCCTACCCTGCCCCCAGCTACTCCCCCCTAGAGCCGGCCTTGACTTTCAAATGCTATCAGAGAGAGGCATGGGAACTAATTTCAGGACATACCCTCACTATCAAAGGAAGTGGTTTTTTCCACTATCAATCCAAAAATTGTAGAATTTTATTTTAAATCTTGAAAATTTGTTTGTACCACGTAGAAAAATACTAGAACATTTAATTACACATTGGGTGGGTATTCCTTTTGGATTACAAGATAATTATTATAAATACAGACTTTTTGAAGAATCTAAAGGAAGTTTCTAAAAAAAAAAAGTTGACAAATTTAAGAATTTTTTTTCTATAATTTGGAAAGTAGCATTTTAGAATTTCTTTAGATAATAAAGCTTCACCAATTAAAATTAAATTAATACATTCATTGAATTCATTTAACTATAAAAATACATTTAAATGATACATCAACTTTGAAATTTACAACAAGAACAAGAAATAATTTAATATAAAAATATACATCCTTGTAGTCAAATTTACCATAAGCTTAATGTTTAACTGAATTTAGTGCTAGATTCTTTAAAAAAATTAATACTTTCAATGGGTTAACCCAATTAAACAAACACATTGAAATGTTACAAGCTTTTTAAAGCCTTTAGTGATAAGAACAAGGAAAAAAGAAATAAAAACATCCCTGAAGTCAAAATGACTGGAAACACAATATTTTACTGAATTTAGTGGTGATTATTTTTGAAATATCAGACCACTGGGAGTACATTCATGCAGAGCGAGGCGAGGCGAGCCGACTCTTCTTGTGACATCACCAATCCTAGTTCCAAGCTCGGAGGTTGTAGTAGTCTCCGACCTGACATTGGGTTATATAGGGAGGTGGTGTTCCGGATACATATACTCTACATTATACTATCCTCATTCCTATCCTATTAATGTACGCACTAGTGGGCACATTGACAAAGGCGTCAGTTCTTTGTGGTTTGGTGATGATGGGAAGGTCAAGAGTTGAATCCTGGCCGGGTGTATTGAGGTGGTTTTTTACCTCACTCTACCTCCACTCAAATGTAGGTACACATCTTCTAAATTATACCTCCTTCACTATCCCATAAATGTGAATACGCAGATCACCAGGTACTAAGACAGAAATGAAAAACTCTCCTGATTTGGGGTGGGGGGAAAGGGTTTTTTATTTACTAAACATGCCTCACTACATGTTTGCCCCCGACCATACATTATACAACTTGAGTGTAATGTTGTCTTAAGTCATTAGTAGACAATAGCCTACTGATACATTAACCAGTTGTTGTACATTCAGCTAGAAACGTTTTATAAATATGTTTATACTCTGCTGAAGTTGTGGGTGTAAATATATCGTGCTGGATGATCGTTAGTAAAGACTAAAGTATAGAAAAACGATGACACATTACTTATCAATAACGAACTGAAACCGTCCACTCGGCCATACAGTGACCTTGAAAGTGTCGTGAAGGCCTACTTACGTTCCCTTGCTAGCCTGTCGGCGATGTCCTGCCACGCTTCCTCTTTGAGTTCCACGTCTTTATAGTCGCCATGTCTTGGGTCGTAGATAAGTCTGTACTTCCTCACCAGGCCGTTTAGTCTCTTGTCCTCACGAATCTGCCGCAGCTGTGTTGGAACCACCGCCATCTTGTGTCGCGGCGTCTACATCCACTTGCGTTTTACGTAACCCGTTACTCTTGCGTGCGCACGTTGCACTTGCACATACGTCACGAAAAGAGGGGGAGGGAGGGAGGGAACAGAGAGAACTAGTGAGCGTAACTGAGATACGTAATGTGCGTGCAATTCACAGGATCTGGTAGAAATACACACACATATTGTAGCCAAATTTGATTTGTTTATAAGTAAATTCTATTGATTAGATCTATAGAAAGTGACAGCTTAGACACATGATCTGATATGAATGTATATAGTGTAAATTTTAAGCTGTCAGATAAAGGTCCTTCCTAGTATAATTGGACGAAATTTACAATAACCATGTTACTTTTACCTCGCATTTTGCTACCCGTTCAGTTTATCAGCACTTATTTATGCAAATGGGGGCAGGTATGGGGTAGAAGGAAGATGAGAAAACATTAAAGAATAACCAGGGCCGTTTAACGGAATTTTGAGTACCCTCTCCATATTGTTAATTTTTTTATTGGTTTATTAATTATTTAGGAGGTATGTGGTTGAAGGCATTAAGCACTACTGAGAGATTTAAAACACAAAATAAAGAAAAATATCCAGTAAACTCATGATTTTATATAAGTTTGATAATAGTTATAAAAGGGTTTTTTCATTGTTTTTGATTTTTTCCTTTGTACACGAGAAGTTTGGCGCTTTGTTGTGACAAGTTTATATAATAATAATAATAATACTTACCCGCCTCGGTGGCGTAGTTGGCTAAGCGCTAGTCGTGTTGAGCTCGACCGCCGAGGACGGGGAGATCGAGGTTCGAATCTCGGTCGGGTGAACTGTGGCCGGTTTTTCCTAAATGGTTTTCCACTCTCCTTCCACGCAAATGCGGGTTCACTTCCTATAAATTCAACCCTCCCTAATTCCTAATCCATTAGCGTAATTAGCACTTAAGCGTATAACCCAAACGGGTAGTAAGACGCGGTGTTAAATATTATTAATAATAATACTTAGCACCGCGTCTTACTACCCGTTCGGTTTATACGCTTAAGCACTAAATACTCTAATGGGTTAGAATTGGGAAGGTTAAATATAGAGGAAGTAACCCACATTTGCATTGAGGGAAGTGTAAACCATTTAGGAAAAACCACCCTAGTTCACCCGAGCAATATTCGAACCGCGATCTCCCCGTCCTCGGCAGTCTGGCTCAACCGAAACTAGTGCGTTAGCCGAGGGGGGTGGCAAGCTTAGAGACATATTTGCTAGACTCTTATTTCACACGTATCGCGAGACGAAAAATTCTACAACGACACCCTTTAACTTGCTTTTTCCATATCACATCACATCTTTACAATATATATTATTTCTTCATTCCCTTTACCCAACACAGATTGTAGATCATTAGTAATTAACATTAATTAACCCTCTAACACAATCTTAATTAAACCACTATGCAAAAAACACGTCTTCGGTGGCCGCTGTTTAAGACGTCACTCACGTATAGACTGCTGATGATGGGGAGGATCGTGTTTCGATCCCTGTCAGTGTGTACTGAGGTAATTTTCACTAAAAATCATTGCCCACCTCTTTTGACGAAAATGCCAGTACAACTTCTCTAAATCAACTTTCTTACCCTTTAACACTAACTTAATTGCTACATATAACCTAAACATTTAAAGATTCTCGTGGTGCAAAAAAAAAATGTGAGTAGGTACAGTATTTTATAGTAAAGTGCTATAATATACCACCCTCTAACATAGTGAAGTGTTATACATAGTACCACCCTTCTAACATAGTGAAGTGTTATACATAGTACCACCCTCTAACATAGTGAAGTGTTATACATAGTACCACCCTCTAACATAGTGAAGTGTTATACATAGTAACACCCTCTAACATAGTGAAGTGTTATACATAGTACCACCCTTCTAACATAGTGAAGTGTCTATACATAGTACCACCCCTCTAACATAGTGAAGAGTTCCATGTAGTGTTATACATAGTAACACCCTCTCTAACATAGTGAAGTGCTATACATAGTAACACCCTCTCTAACATAGTGAAGTGCTATACATAGTAACACTCTCTCTAACATAGTGAAGTGCTATACATAGTACCACCCTCTAACATAGTGAAGTGCTATACATAGTAACACCCTCTAACATAGTGAAGTGCTTATACATAGTACCACCCTCTAACATAGTGAAGTTAACTTAATAACATATGAAGTTAACATAACTCTCTCTAACATAGTGAAGTGTTATACATAGTACCTTACAAGTAAACATGTCCCCTCTAACATAGTGAAGTGCTATACATAGTAACACCTCTCTAACATAGTGAAGTGTATACATAGTAACACCCTCTCTAACATAGTGAAGTGCTATACATAGTAACCACCCTCTCTAACATAGTGAAGTGTTATACATAGTACCACCCTCTAACATAGTGAAGTGTTATACATAGTACACCCTCTCTAACATAGTGTAGAACTATGTTATACATAGTACCACCCTCTAACATAGTGAAGTGTATAATATCACTAGAATGTTACATCTCCTCTACAACATAGTGAAGTGTTTATAAATAGTAACACCCTCTCTAACATAGTGAAGTCTATTACTAGTACACCTACTAACAAGTGAAGTGTATACATAGTACCCACCTTTAACATATGAATGCTATAATATGTACACACACTCTTAACATAGTTGAATGCTATACATGTAACACTCTCTCTAACATGGTGAATGTGTATACATATGACACATCCTCCTTAACATAGTGAACGTGCTATACATAGTACACCCTCTCACATAGTGAAGTGCTATACATAGTAACACCACCTCTCTAACATGATGAAGTGCTATAAGCTCTAAACATATGAAGTTGTATTACAGTACCAACACCTCTAACATAGTGACTGTAAGCTTCATCACACATTTAACATATAGTATACTTCACCCCTCTTAACAAAGTGAAGTGTTAATAACTATATAACACTTCCTAACATAGTGATGTGCATAATAGTACACCCTCTAACATAGTGAAGTGCTATACATTAGTACCCCCTCTAACATAGTGAAGTTTTATACATTAGTACCACTCTCTCTAACATATGGAAAGTGCTTATAACATAGTACACCCTCTAACATAAGTGAAGTGCTATTACTACATTAGTAACCCCTCTAACAAGTGAAGTGCTTATAGCATAGTATACACTCTCTCAACATAGTGAAGTGTATACATAGTAACACTCTCTCTAACATAGTGAAGTGTTATACATAGTACCACCCCTCTAACATAGTGAAGTGTTATACATAGTACACCCTCTAACATAGTGAAGTGCTATACATAGTACCACCCTCTAACATAGTGAAGTGTATACATAGTAACACCCTCTAACATAGTGAAGTGTTATACATAGTACCACCCTCTAACATAGTGAAGTGCTATACTTGGTATCACACCTTCTAACATAGTGAAGTGCTATACATAGTACACACCTCTCTAACATAGTGAAGTGTTACATAGTAAACACCTCTCTCTAACATAGTGAAGTGTATACATTAGTACCACCCTAACAAGTGAAGTGCTATACATAGTACCACCCTCTTAACATAGTGAATGTTTATACATAGTACCACCCTCTTAACATAGTGAAGTTTATACTAACATATAACACCTCTTAACATAGTGAAGGTTATACATAGTACCACCCTCTAACATGGAAGTGCTATACATAGTAACCACCCTTTAACAAGTAAGTGCATAATAGTACACCTCCTACATAGGAGTGCTATACATAGAAACCCTCTTACATGTGAAGTGCTTACATAGTACCAACCCTCTAACATATGAAGTGCTAACATAGTACGCCCTCTTAACATAGTGAATTTTATACATAGTACACTCCTCTTAACATAGTGAAGTGTTTATACATAGTACACCTCTCTAACATAGTGAAGTGCTATAAATAGTAACACCCTCTAACATAGTGAAATGCTATACATAGTAACACCTCTCTTAACATAGTGAAGTCGTATACATAGTACACCTCTAACATAGTGAAGTGTTATACTGTATCACCTTCAACATAGTGAAGTGCTATACATAGTACACCCTCTCACAAGTGAAGTTCTATACATAGTAACACCACTTCTAACAAGTGAAGTGTATCTTAACACTAACTGTAATGTATATACATAGATACACCCTCTAACATAGTGAAGTGTATACATGTACCGCCTTAACATAGTGAAGTGTATACATAGTACACACCCTCTAACATAGTGAAGTGTTATACATAGTACACCCTCTCTAACATAGTGAAGTGTATACATAGTACACACCCTCTAACATAGTGAAGTGCTATACATAGTAACCCTCTCTAACATAGTGAAGTGTATACATAGTACCACCCTCTAACATAGTGAAGTGTATACATAGTACCCCCTCTAACATAGTGAAGTGTTATACATAGTAACACCTCTCTAACATAGTGAAGTGTTATACATAGTAACACCCTCTCTAACATAGTGAAGTCTATACATAGTACACACCCTCTCTAACATAGTGAAGTGTTATACATAGTACCACCCTCTCTAACATAGTGAAGTGCTATACATAGTACCACCCTCTAACATAGTGAAGTGCTATACATAGTACCACCCTTCTAACATAGTGAAGTGTTATACATAGTACACCCTCTAACATAGTGAAGTGTTATACATAGTAACACCCTCTCTAACATAGTGAAGTGCTATACATAGTACCCACCTCTAACATAGTGAAGTGCTATACATAGTACACCCTCTAACATAGTGAAGTGCTATACATAGTAACACTCTCTCTAACATAGTGAAGTGTTATACATAGTACCACCCTCTCTAACATAGTGAAGTGCTATACATAGTACCACCCCTCTAACATAGTGAAGTGCTTATACATAGTAACACCCTCTAACATAGTGAAGTGTTATACATAGTACACCCTCTAACATAGTGAAGTGTTATACATAGTACCACCCTCTAACATAGTGAAGTGCTTATACATAGTACCACCCTCTAACATAGTGAAGTGCTATACATAGTACCACCTCTACTATAGTGATACATAGTGAAGTGTATACATAGTACCACCCTCTAACATAGTGAAGTGTTATACATAGTACCCCTCTAACATAGTGAAGTGTTATACATAGTACACCTCTCTAACATAGTGAAGTGCTTATACATAGTACCACCCTCTAACATAGTGAAGTGTATACATAGTACCACCCTCTAACATAGTGAAGTGCTATACATAGTAACACCTCTCTAACATAGTGAAGTGCTATACATAGTACACCCTCTTAACATAGTGAAGTGTATACATAGTACCACCCTCTAACATAGTGAAGTGTTATACATAGTAACACTCCCCTAACATAGTGAAGTGTTATACATAGTACCACCCTCTAACATAGTGAAGTGTTATACATAGTACCACCCTCTAACATAGTGAAGTGCTTATACATAGTACCACCCTCTAACATAGTGAAGTGTTATACATAGTACCACCCTCTAACATAGTGAAGTGCTATACATAGTAACACCCTTCTAACATAGTGAAGTGCTATACATAGTACACACCCTCTAACATAGTGAAGTGCTATACATAGTACCACCCTCTAACATAGTGAAGTGCTATACATAGTACCACCCTCTAACATAGTGAAGTGCTATACATAGTAACACCTCTAACATAGTGAAGTGTTATACATAGTACCACCCTCTAACATAGTGAAGTGTATACATAGTACCACCCTCTAACATAGTGAAGTGTTATACATAGTACCACCCTCTAACATAGTGAAGTGTTATACATAGTACCACCCTCTAACATAGTGAAGTGCTATACATAGTACCACCCTCTAACATAGTGAAGTGTTATACATAGTACCACCTCTAACATAGTGAAGTGTTATACATAGTACCACCCTCTAACATAGTGAAGTGCTATACTAGTACCACCCTCTAACATAGTGAAGTGCTATCATGTACACCACCTCTAAATAGTGAAGTGCTATACATAGTAACACCCTTCACAAGTGATGCTAATAGTACACCTGAATATGAAGTGCTATACATAGTACGCCCTCTAACATAGTGAAGTGTTATACATAGTAACACTCTCTCTAACATAGTGAAGTGTTATACATAGTAACACCCTCTCTAACATAGTGAAGTGCTATACATAGTAACACCACCTTCTAACATAGTGAAGTGTTATACATAGTACCACCCTATATTATAGTGAAATGTTATACATAGTACCACCTTCTATCATTTTGAAATGTTAGGTGTATTTTAATAATTTTAATCTATCCATGACATTTATCAAAATAATTTAAAAACTAACAGATTTGTGCACATTGGTGGACACATGATTTTAAGAGGGAAAAAACACTTTAATACTAGTTATCTTATGATTCATTTATTTAAATGAAATATTATCTTATTATTATTTAGCACCGCGTCGTACTACCCGTTCGGGCTATACGCTTAAGTACTATTTACGCTAATGGATTAGGAATTGGGAAGGTTGAATTTAGATGAAGTGAACCCGCATTTGCGTGAAGGGAGATTGGAAAACCATTTAGGAAACCCCCCCCACCCACCACCCAGTTCACCCGACTGAGATTCGAACCTCGATCTCCCCGTCCTCGGCAGTAGAGCTCAACACGACTAGCGCGTTAGCCAACTACACCACCGAGGTGGATTTAAATTGGATAAATTTTTGCTGCAACATTCAATTTTAAGGTATTTTAGGGAGTATACATAATACATAAAACTACTTTTGCAAATCAATTTTATTCAAACAAAATAATTAAATCATGTGTATACAATCAAAATCATCATATGGCTTGATAAGACTACAAATTTTCTGTAATATTCAGTAATTTATATTTATAACTTTGCTTTTCCTAACAAAATCCACACTTATTAAGGGAAATTCACACTGTAGGCCTATTTGTTTGTTTTTTTACAGTTGTTGTTTTTGGCACTAATATTGCTATGCTCATGTTTTAATACTGTTTTTATCTGGCCGTTGAAATAGTGATCATATAGGTACAATTTTAGTTATCAAACTTAAATTGTGTTGGTTTTTCATACCATATATAATATCTTGTTAAAAATTGCCCATTTGATTTCACAAATTAAGAATTACACACTCATTAGATTAAACATTATTAAATTATATTTTGAACCAGACTTCTACCCTTGAAAAATATTGAGGCTACATTTGGAAACAGAGTCCTAACACATTTGAAACATGAACGCCTGCATTTTAAAACAAGAGTGATTGTTTTACTCGGTCCAACCTGTCTTTCACCTTGTTTGGACCACGTTTTGCCGGTCATTACATCCCTACGCATTCATACTGTGAAGAAGACACTCGAGACTTGTTAGTTTCTCCTTCCTGTCTATGTAGTCAACTCAGTGACTCCCCACATAGAAAGGAGCCAAATTAATTGTCGTTTTCTAACTGTTTAAATATTACTGACAAAATGTTCATCTCAATATTCTATTTACCATTGATCCTCCAATATTATCTTTTTGATATGTGGGAAAACCCAATTTTAATAATCTTGTTTTAGGTCACCAGTTGAAGAGCCAACCCGAAGTAACCAAGAAGACAGAGAAACTACCTACCAAGAAGACAGAGAAACTGCCTCCCAAGAAGAAGAAAAAGTTACAATCACGCCTGTGCTGTCTGGACTGTGGACTCACTTTCAAAGAAGAAGAGGATTTTGAACCGCATCTGCGTACTCATATCAGACTTCCTGGAGTGTATGTTGAGCGCATCAGTCAGTCCTTAGTACTCGCCTTAACACGACAGGCCAAACCTAAGCAGCCCCTGAAGTTGACTCTAAAGAAATCAGTGGATGCAAAAGAGGCAGACGATTCTTATCAGGTAATTTAAGATTTTCACCTAAATATTATTTTGGGATTCATACCATCACAAGACAAACAGTGAAAATTGTTAATAAATGAACATTTTTTGCTATATTCAGAATTCACATTTAATGGTTTGGGGTCTGGTTCTCAGGCTATTATGTTGGGATGAACCAATAAGTATAATGGCTCCAAAAATTCAGATTCAAAATTTGAACTTTCTTTTTTTACAAATTTTGAAACTGAAGTTTTTTGTATCTTCATATCTGGAATACCTTAAGTAAGGATTCACGATTCAAAGGGCTAAACCCTATTCTTTTTTCAGTAACCGATATGTCACCATTTTTAAATTTAAAAAAGTAATTTTATGATTGTTTTATTAATAACTCTTTAAATTTTATAAACTGTTTAATTATTATAGAGTTACTAGGCCTTATCCTCCTCCTTGTATTTACCATCACTTCACTCTTTGCCATACTTCATTCCACATTTTTTACTTACTTACTTTTGTTTTCTTTCCACTTTATTCATGACCATTGCAATTAGTAATGGTGAGAGGGCACTCCCCTGCCACATCATCCACCCCTTCTCCATCTTAATACAACTCACGCTGTCCTCTTACATACTCTTTACTCTCATTACAACTCCTCTCCCTACTCCAGCCTTCTCCACATCCATAAATACCATTACCACCTTCCCAAAGCTGTACCTTCTTTCCATCAGCTGTCATGAAGCGAACATCAAGTCTATTGTGATGTATACATATTTGTTACCGTCCAAACCTGATTCCAGGACAAACTAGATCATACTAGGCCAAATTGATACATCCTCAGAGTCTCCGGATGTACTTGTTTAGCCTAGTCTAAATTAGTTAATCCTGAAATTTTGGCCTAACTCATTGGATAATTTAGTATGGCCTACAATTTTACTAGTCCAAACCAGGTTAGGTTATCAAACAACATTAGCGTGAGAATTGTGGATGATAACATAAATCGACCCTGGACATATTTTAACGGCCAATGACAAACTGTGCATGATGAAACCTGTCCAAGATCAATTCATTTTATGGGTTAAGAAGGATAAAAACTAGAATTCCCTAAAAACATCAGGTTATATCTTCTGTTTATCCTACAAGCTGCTGGATGTATTAATTCGGTAAAGTCCGATCTAGTTTGTCCTGGAATTGGGTTTGGACTTTAACATATACATAATATTGATTTCATTAAAGTGTATCATGTTAATTTCTTCCAGTCTATAAATAATTGTATTCAACAATAAATTATAGTCAAACTATTTTAATAAAATGTATAAACATTTGATCATTTCCATGTCAACAAGGACAACGCCATATTGGAGATGTGAACAACTGGGGTGCTTATTATTATAAAGCAATTAAACAATAATAAACTATCAAGACAAGCAGTGTTAGTAACTTTGCATGGCGTGTTAAAGTGGTCTTCTTTCCTTGTGCAATATCTGCCTTTCTTTCTTGCTGTGTTGAACATCTTTTAATCGATTGCATGCTGGCGCCTTTATACCGAATGTGAGACCTTCCAAGCCCTAGCTGGTTGAAGGTCCTTGTTAGAGATGTAGTGCATCTCTGCTGCGTGCTGTCACTGACCATTTGGCACATGTTGGCAGTGTCGCCTTGCTTCTGACACCAGCACAACTCTCGAGTGCCACACTTGAACACTACATTAGCGAAACACTTTATATCTTTGCTCGACAATGTGATATGTAAAGCCCTCCCCATTATGTTGTGTAGACAAATTATATATTAGAACACTTTGCGATGTCTCCATATGTTTAAAACAAGACCCTTATCCTAGAATCACTTGATAGAGTGTAGTTAAAACCTAATTCTTGTTAAGTAATAACTTGACTGTGTCTCACCTATGGCAGAGTAAAACATCTCTGATTTCACGTCCAAGAGATCGCAGGATCTCCATCTAAATGGGATTTTAAAATATATTTTTTTTAACTTTGTACACAGAAGCATGTTTAACTCTGCCCTCAATTAAATACATTTTATTCAAACATTAAAACTTTCTGTAAAACTTAGAATAAAATTGTATCAATATAAAAATAATTTGAATTTAAATGGTCTGTTTTGACCAAATTTACTACATCCTTTTACTTTGTGTTCTAACTTGCATTGCTAAACATTTGTGGGCATGTATTTTGGTTTTACTATTCCCTTTGGTGCACAGTGTTTTGAAATTTTGGGGTTTGTTTTCTTTGTCTTTTATTGAAATCACATTGTTACAATAGAAATGACCTGTTTGTTTCTCCAATCATTTCTAATTCTAAAGCTTTCCCTCCCATCTATTTAAATGATAATGCTGATTTACTGTGTCAGATGCTGGAATGCAATTTATTTATTCTCATATATGTCTCTTGGTGACAAATGCTTAAGAAACAACTTTTATATGTTTTTGTCTTCCTACAAAATATTTTACAATTATATTTATTGAATATGTAATGGATTTATTTAACATTTTCAGGTTGTCTCAGATAGTAAACAACAGACTGTCCTACTAGGGCCTGGCGGTTACTACGCCCTCAACGGGGTTACCTTGGACTCGGTGAAAACGGAGGGTGACTACCCCACCAGAAGTGTGGAAGGGTCTGAGGTTGGCAAGACAGGGGGTGGGGAGGAGGAAGAGAGGGCGATTACTCCGGAGGACAAGCGCCCACCCGACAATGTGGGACCCACTAGTGAC
Source organism: Timema podura (assembly GCA_033556935.1). Classification (NCBI taxonomy): domain Eukaryota; kingdom Metazoa; phylum Arthropoda; class Insecta; order Phasmatodea; family Timematidae; genus Timema; species Timema podura. The sequence goes on along the minus strand of JAVRXN010000007.1, from coordinate 51,288,478 downwards.
GACAATGAAGAGGAAGAAGAAGAGGAACCTGAACCTTCAAGTGAAGATAGCGAAAGCAGTAAGGAGTCGATAGAGGATGCGTGTCGGGAAACAATAGAGCGACTCAAAAGTCTTGGAGCCACTGTTCAGAGAATTCCAGTCCCCCAGCATCATCAGTCACCCACAAAGGATCCTAGCCCACCACCCACCTTTAGTCCCACCCCAAGTGAGTTGTTAGGACCTGAGTTCCTCGCCCCTGAAAGGCCTTCTTGTCCACCCACACCAGCCATGCTAGAGATACACAACCCTGCCAGCAGGGACTCTTCTGTCTTTCCTGAGACTCCCATGATTACCCAGGAGTCCTTATCAGTAAATGGTGACAGAGGGGAAAGTGGGATGTCCTCGGATATAACTACTGGACAAAATGAAGACTCTCATCAAAGTAACTTTTCGTGGAACGATGTAGGAAGTGCCTCTGTTGATGAAGGTATTGGAAGCGATGCACCCAGTGCCAGCCCTAATGATGAAACTGATCCCCTCCTTCTGCCAGACTCCACACGGGTGGAGGCAGAATCGATTGTCACTCCAGCAAAACTTACTGCTGAGGAGTCTTCTACAGGAGAATCACTCCTTCAAGGCTTCCTCTCCAACAAGTCTGAACCAATTTCTCAGCCAGACTCTGGAATGTCACCTCTGCCAACTGTTGAGAGTCTCGGGTTGGGCTCGGAATACATCTCGATAGAACACCTAGGTGAGACTGCGTTTCGTTGTGGTGTTTGTGGTGAAGGCTACACAGAACGAGCAGGGCTGGACAATCACTGCACCCGTGAAGGTCATTTCAAATGTGAGCGTACAGAGTGTGGAAGTGTGGTGTGTAACACTGGCGAGGAACTTGTGTCTCATCAGCAGGCTGCACACCCTTTGGAGGGAACAGCAGAGACCCCATATGTGCAGCAACTAGCACAACAGGTCCAAAGAATCCCTGTCCCTACAGGACTTTCTTCAGACCAGTCTAGGGCTCCAACCTCCATGTATCGTGCCCCTTCCCCTACCACCATTACAGCTCAGACTACCATGTACCCCATAACATCGTACACAAACAGTCCATACCCTCCTCAACAGGCACCGGGCTACCAACAACAAATACATCCTCGGCCCTTCAGCAACTTGGTTCAGCAGCAGCCAGTCAAATCCCCAAGTCCAGGATCCCAAAGACCCGGTCCACAGCCCCAGAAGAGAGCAGCACCATCTGGAGGTTCCACCTCCCCAACAGGCAAACAGCGCCGTATGGACTTCTTGGTAGAAGATCGCAATGATGATGCTGATTGCCATGTTGTTGCCATGCAGAAAAGAGCTGAAAACATGCCAATTATTAGCAATGTCGAAGGTGTGAGGACACCTGACTCCATGATACATCTCACCGAGTCCATCACACTCTCTGTGAGGCAACCAAACTCTCCCATAGGAAATTCCGTTTCGGTCGTCGCTAGCAATGGCCGGGGCAAAAATGATGCCAAGGCTGTGGCAAACATCCTGGCCACTAGAGGTATCACTGTGACACCTGCCGGTGCTGGTAGAGGTGGCCAATCCAGCCCTCAAAGGCCTGCATTGCAACAGCGAGTTATTCCACAATCCCAGCCATCTCCACAGCCTGCCCCCATGGCTGCTCTTAATCTCAACTCTGCCATATCAATCATCCCTGCTGCAGGTTCACAGTCTTCCAGACAACCTCAGATTCAGAACAATCGCTCAGGGAGTACTGGAGGAGGGAACTTTGCAGTGCCCATGGGTCGGAGTCCCACATCCCGGCAGCACCAACGAGAGGTAGAGAGGCCCCCTAGACCCCCCACTGTGGATTTGACCAGGACACCCCCCACCGTCCCCCTCCGGCACCACAGACCCACCCGGTGCAACAACCATACATTGCTAGAGGTCGTGGTCGAGGAAGGCCTAGTCTCAACATGGGAGCTGCTACCAGACACACATGTCAGCTGTGTAACAAGGCCTTTTCCACCGCAGAGAGTCTTGGTCAGCACATGCTGCTGCATCGAGTCCAGGGAAACTGCCCTACAGGTGGGGGCTACACAGACATGGTCAATATATGACTATTTCCCTTACAAATCCCAACAGTTATAATAAATGAACTTTATTTGTTTCTGCTATTTTTTCTTCCATATGTACATTCAGTGTAGCCTAAACTGATTATGCCATGGCCTTATTTTACGAGATAAAACTTGTAGGACCGATAAAAAGCAGGGATTTTTTTCTCAATCTAGGAAAAAAGCTGGAAAGTATAAGAATATATTTTTTTTAATCAAAAATATTGAAATATTTGTGAATTTGAGTTATTACTGCAACTTTAAATAGTACGATTTTGCTTAAAGGAAAAAGCAAAGAAGAACCTAGAACAAATTTGAATACATGTACATGGCCAAACCCCACCCCACTCTCTTTCTCATTGTAATATTAGGCTGAGTAAAAATTGCATTAATTTCCCCATCAAAGTAAAATCATCAGCCAGGTAAGCTTGCTGACTTTCAAGTTGTTGTTTTTTGTTTTGTTTTTTCAACGGGTCCTACTACTCATCAGGGTTATATGTCTATGTCTATGGATTAATTACACTAGTGGTTTAGGGATTAGGAAGGTTTAACTGAGAAGACATGCACACGCATTTATATGGAGGGAGAATGGAAAACCACTTAGGAATAAACCACCCTCATTGCACCTGACAGGGCTTGAACTCCAATCTCCCCCTCTTTGTCAGTCTAGTTTAACACGAGAGTAGCGCGTTAGACCACGCTGCCACCGAAACGGGTCACTTTCAAATTGAACAGAAAATATGTTATGGAGTGAAAAGAGGTTTTAAAGATGTTTTTAATTACTGCTATATATATTTTTAAATATATTATTTTCCTCCCTGTTACATTTCCTGTGTTTATCCTTCATGTTTGATGTTCCTTTATACTTCGGTTATTATAGTTGCATTGTGTATTTTCCATTACCTCCTTGGATTAGAATCTTGACTTTTTTTTATCACATTTGATATCCTTAGTATATGATAATTCAAGGGCATTTTTTAAACTACCTTTTATTCTGCCCTTTGATTAAGCTATTAATTCCTTGTGTTAAACATATTAATTTAATAAAAAATATGAAGTTAGCAAGCTTATACTCTATCTACAGTAGGAGAGGTGGTGACATATAGGAAAAGTTACCGTGTATCCATTCACCAAACCACATGAACTACAAGACCATAATATCTTGGTTTGTTGTTACATTTGACAATCAAAACTTTCACTACAGACAATTTGTTTTTAATTCATGATAGCCAGACATAGAACACCCGGAAAAGTTAGGGAATTCTTTGATGTCAGGTAAATCGGGGAATTCAATCAAAAATAAGGAAAAGTCAGGGAATTTAAATTGTCTAATTCCACACCTAAAAATGAGACCAAAAGTGAGAGATTTTGTTTGTTGATGTTAACAAAAGGCATTGCCTAGATATGTCGGTCTTAACATGAGTATTTGTTTTATTACACATTTACACAGGGACACAAATAATACCTAATTAAATAAGAGATAATTAAAAAAAAATTCATATCCACTAAGAAAAACTCTAAAAATCCTAGGTCGGAATTTTTTTAAATGTCTGGAAATCCTGTAAAAATCAGGGAATTTCATGATACAAGTTTTTTTTAGCCATCTTGTAATTATTTTCAACCATTTTTACAATATTGAAGTTCGAAATTGTGAAAATAACCATTTGGACTTTTTTTTTTTTTTGCGGAAGCGGCTTGAGTGGTTCACTTAAGATTCGGATGGACACCTACTATATAAGAACGATAAAGTTGTGCACGTCATTGCTTAAAAAATATGCATAGTAACAACATGCGGTTTTTTGCATTACATTAAAATTGTAAATTTAAAATGAACTATATTAATAAAAAAAGTTACAAGTTAATATTTACTTTTTTAAAATAAGACGTAATTTCAATTAAATTTAAATTAAATAAAACATGAAATACAAGAATATAGTTTTGAAGTTATCATATTATTATAGAGAATAATATAATGTTCTATCATACACGACAAATATTTATAATACAATAACGGGTACAAAATTCGTTATTTTCAAATTAAATCATGTCTAAACTGTTGAAAAAGTTCAGTAGATTCCCGGTAGATTTCTCTGTCTTCGGAAGCACCTCTCCCTTTCCTCCCCAAACCCCCTTTTGGCATTCTCTTTCTTACCATCTTTTTTTTTCCCCATGTAAACCCCGCTACTCCCCCTTCCATCGAACTATTTATATCCTGTTCAGTCAGGTAAAACCCTTGACTGGACACTAATTGTCTGCCACCTCCAAAGCTGAGCTATTGAGAATGTTCCCTGTGATGTATTTGTATGATCTGGGTTAAAAGTTTTTTATAGAGTAAACTTGATTATGTTTACCTTATAAATAATTTGCATAAACAGTGTTTCCTTGATTAGATAAAACCTATTTGTATAACGTTGGTTTTGTAAGAAGAGAGAGCTGAAAAAGATTTCTCTAAATAGTTTTATTCATGTTTTATAGACGAACAAGAACTTTTCCCACTTATAGCAGACTTATTTTGAAGATATTAAGATTCAGTGGCGCATCCAGGAGTTTACTTAGGGGAGGGTGGGCATTTGTGTTCTAGCTATTATTTCTATCCCCTGAAAATATTCATCAAATTATTTTAGTTTAATCTTTTATTTTAGAGAAATTACACACACACACACACACACGTATATACAGGTTGTTGGAAAAAGGGGTTCAGAAATTATGGATCTTGTTGTACACATTAATATGAGTGGAATGATTTTAATGATGTTACATGACCTCTAGTTGTGCCAATACGTCGGTAAACTCAAATAATAATTATAATACAAATAAAAGTGTCTTGGAAATTATAGGTCCACAAACCTACTCACATAGAGGTAAAGGTAATTTTGTATTTTAGTTATAAAAAATAAATGGTACGGTGCACCACACAGACTTTCTCTCGCTTTTATCTTGAAATAGACATTTACTAAAAACTCGTTAGGATTTGTGAAATGAAATAATATACACTGTTACTTACTCTATGCAAGGGTGGCTCAAGGGCCGTGCGAACCGGGCGGCTACCCGGGGCGCCAAACATAGCTAAACATGACCAAACGTAGCCTGGGCGTGATATCAAAATAATCCTCAAACCTAACAACTTCGAACCTAACGTAGCCTGAGTGTGATATGAAAATAGTCCCCAAACCTAACGTAACCTGAGCGTGAAATGAAAATAATCCCCAAACCTAACGTAACCTGGGCGTGAAATGAAAATAATCCACAAACATAACAACCTCAAACTTAACGTAGCCTGGGCGTGATATAAAAATAATCCCCAAACATATAACTTCTAACCTAACGTAGCCTGAGCGTGATATGAAAATAGTCTCCAAACCTAACGTAATCTGGGCGTGAAATGAAAATAATCCACAAGCTTAACAACCTCAAACCTAACGTAGCCTGGGCGTGATATGAAAATAGTCCCCAAACATATAACTTCTAACCTAACGTAGCCTGGGCGTGATATGAAAATAATCGACAAACATAACAACCTCAAACCTAACGTAGCCTGGGCGTGATATGAAAATAGTCCCCAAACATATAACTTCTAACCTAACGTAGCCTGGGCGTGAAATTAAAATAATCCACAAGCATAACAACCTCTAACTTTAAAATAATATATTACGAGTTTCAAATAGTTACGGAGAAATGATGAAAATTTGAAAATCTGTCCTATGTAAAGTACCCTCAAAGTCATGTTCATGAGAAAATGAAAATGTCCATCTTGTTTATAATGATAAACTATGTTTAGATATCAAATTTAATCAAAACCATTAGAGTGAATTTCGATAAAATAGATTTATTCTCTTTTTGCCTTTCAATAAACTAGCCTTAAATTTAGGGTTAGATATCTAATTTCAAAAATCCCTCGGGGACGGGGGGGGGGGGGGGGGGACTTATTTAAACCCCAGATACAAAGTTTTAGCCCAAACGGTAAAATGGTTTCGGTTCTAGCCCAAACTAAGGTACAAACAGTCAGATGGCCTTGCGGAAACAACTTTTTTTGTTTCGGGGGGCTATGAAACGTCAACATTTTTCAAAATCTCGGTTTCGAATTTTTGACGATCACAATATTTTCACTCCAAGGTGTCGAGACAAAGTAAATTTTAGTTTACAAAGTTTAGTTACCCACAGCCGTTGCTTGCCGTTGGTTTGATCGCCATTGTTGGGGAGGTCAAGGTTCGAATCTCATCTGCGTGAACTGGAGAGGGTTTTTCCGTTAAATGTATATATATATACACCTTTAACGGTTTTCCACAAGTGATTTATCACTCTGGTTTTCCCATCTTTACTCCATGCAAATGGGGGTTCAGTTCCTCTTAGCTACCTTACTCATCTCTACCCAATAAGATTAAGCCGTTAATAACATGTGTTCTGAACGTAGCAATAAAAAAGAAAAGACTTGGTTTTGGACGGGTTATAATCATATTATAGTAATAAATTAATAATTTTAAATGGAAACATGGTTTAGCGAGCTTTATTTAATTTTGATTTTTTTTAGATCATAAAATACAATGTTCTTGTTAGTATGGTGTTCGAAAAAATTCAACAGTAGGGCCGATTTGTAAAGTGAAGTAGGCGTACAGTACGTAAATTATATTTAATTGAAATAAAATTTTAAAAATTACAATTTTTCACCAACTTTGGCCACCTTTTTCTAACTCATTAATTTTTTAAGAGATATTTCCAATTTTTTTTTATCAGGCTATCACCTAGAACAAAGTGTGGTTTTCACTTTGGGTTTTATATCTTCTGTACAAACAAATTGTGGTGCACTTATTTTAATTCTAACCTCCTTATATCATGTATTTAAATAATTAGCGTAAGTAGTGACCGTAAAAACTATGTCACTGAAAAAAAAAATGGCTATATATTTTTTAGTATAGGAAAGAAAATATATATTTATATACTTATTCCTACAGTAATAGATAAACTAAATAAAAATGTAACAATTTACTGTAGATAATGATTTCCCAAGGTAGCTAAGAAATATTATACTTTGACAAGGATTCGAGCCCTAGTCCTTTGACTTTGGACGTCACTCTACAGACCCCGAGATCTCGGTTAAAAACCCGGCATCACTCATTGGAGAGAATAACGGGGATAGATCTTCTTTTGTTGAGCAGCAAGTAACAAAGTTGAAAGGGTTGGGGGGGGGGGGGGGGTTCTGTCTGTGGAATGTAAGGACACTCTGAAAGGGGGGTAAAATAGAGGGGGTGAGAGGGGTCGGTGGGGTGACTGCCATAACTACAGCAGCGCACCTCTAGTGAGGTGATAATACATGGAACTACTTGGACGAGAGATTTGCAAAACTTTGAGATGTCCATCCGAATCTTAAAAATGCTTTTTTAAGTGAGAGTGTTTAAAATGCTGCATTTTCTTTGTAAACTAAGATGGTGAACCAGCCGAAACAATGATTTTGTCATACAAACTGTCTCATTTGTGTATATGCGCTGTTTACAAAATAAAAACATTTAATTTTGAAACTAATATTTTGTATGGTTAGCTCTTTATCCAAGTTTAAAAAAAACATTTATTTTGGTAGCCATGTATAAAAAAAGATGCAAATGTTAATATAATACTGTTTAATTTCATGTACTTTTTTTTATATCTATTACTGTTTTGAGCCAGTATTTTATTCAAGTTAAATATTTTCCACTACAGGCTTGTTAGGCCTGTCGTAGCTTTATATGTCTTATAATATATTTTAAGACTAGTACAGGCATAACATCCAGTTCCTGGCCATCAATTTATTAATTTCATCAATGATAACTTTTTGGCCATGCCAGGAATCGAACCCGGGACCCTAAGCTCAGTAGGCATACACGCTACCGACTAAGCTAAGATGTCGGACTATTTCATATACTATAATATCTATTGTTGCCTTATCCGCCTCGGTGGCATAGTCGGCTAACGCACTAGTTTCGTATTGAACTAAACTACCAAGGACTGGGAGATCGAGGTTCTAATCTCGGTCGGGTAAACTGAAGGGTTTCTCCACACAAATGCGGGTTCACTTCCTCTAAACTTAACCTTCCCAATTCCATTAGCATAATTAGGACGTAAGCATATAACCCGAATGGGTATTAAGACGCGGTGATGAATAAATAAAATAAAAATAAATATTGTTGCCTCATCCGCGAAACAAAAAACATAGTGTAATCAGTCAAGGTAATAAACAGAGTGTACTTCATTGCAGTTTAATGCTTTAAATTTGTTAACATATTTTGATAAAAATAAAATCAAAATTTAGTTTCAGGTGGGGGCTCAAATTGGGAAAACCTTTATTATTGCAACTTTAATCCCTGGCACACCTTTTTTCCAGTAATAACTAAACTGCAATCATTAATGGAAATTTTAATTTAAAACCACATTTAAATTTTGTAAAGTGTTATTCCAAAATTATTTTAAAGTATCTCAATTTTGTGTTCTCATTTTATTATTTGATTTCTTATTTTCTTTTCCAGCACAGCTTTACAAAACTACCTATAGACCGTTTAAGGTGGAAGGTTAAGTAAGTGACAACTAACAGAAGGTTCTTTATTGCAAACATTGGCTGGATTTATTATTTGAATTATTTGATAACACTTTTTGTTTGTAATATAGTACAGTAAACGCTCGATTCTACAACCTTTCATGGTTCATGGGAAAAGGGTTTTTATTTCGAAGGGGTTGTTGTTGGAATTTGGACCGATTTTGACCCAACCTCAACCCCCATATGCAAAAATTGCATTTTTTAGAGAACACATGAGAAAAAAAATACTTCTTGAAGTTTACTGAAGCCCGCTTCTTCTTAGAGCCAATTTGCTTGATGAAGTCTTCCACGTTATAAAATTAGGATCACATCTCCTCGCTAGCGCCCTAGCGCTTAAATGCTCTTGCAAAGATGTTCCATGCTTTCAGGACATCTTTTGTCTTGGGGACGTTTTCAGGCTCTTCTTCCATTTCTCCCTCCCTCTTCTCATTGCTGGACTCCACCTGCCCCATAACTATTTCGATGTCGTTGAGGGTGCCCCAAACTGTGTTGTCATTGTCTGCTGTTACATACTTTTTTTCATACGTGCAGTCTAGGGCCAATCTCTACCACATTTCCTCGCCGCATGGCTGAGTGAAAGTCGGGGTGGGGGGGCTGTAGACGGGCAGTGGGTCATCTGGGTCTTTGGCGTGGTAGCCACATGGGTGGCAGACTCTTTGTCGACTGGTGGGACAAAGTGGGCGTGTTTGAAGTAGTTGGCGATTATTACAGCATGTCTCACATCCCACTTCTGGACCGCCTTGCTCATGTCAGATTTCCACACCATAATCTTCACAAGCATCTTGCGGAACTTTACCTCCACCTGCTGGATCATCCTATGATCCAGGGGCTGAAGTATGCTGGTGTTGTTTTTGGGCAGGAACACCAGCTCGATGTTATTGAGTTTGTTGAGAGCAGGATGTACAGGGAAATTTTCAATGAAGAGCACGATATTCCTATTTGCAGTGCTAATCTTTGAGCCGAAGCCTTAAGGCCACCTCGTGATTCGTGAACACCCCTGAGGTCATCCAGGCCTCCTTATTAAAATCCTAGTCACAAGGCAGGATGTTGCCCTTGAAACCCTGGGGTTTCTTGAACTTCCCGATCACGAGGAACTTCATCTTATCGCTGCCGTCCATGTTGCAGCATAGAAGGATGGTGAGGTGCTCCTTGTTCCTCTTCGCACCCTTATCCCCTTTCACTGCAAGAATACAATCTGGCATGAGGTTGTAGAAAATCCCCAGCTCATCAGTGGTATATACATATCAAGACTGGTAGTGGCTGAGGATGTTTCAGAGCAAGGGCAGCCGTTTACTCGTCGGTTTTGGGTTGACTGATGCGCTTTCACCGGCATCTTTGTGGCTGGATATTATGTGACACACTTTGAAATGCTCCAGCCACACGCTTGAACACTTAAAAGTTCTCTATACCCAACCTCAGGGCAAATGTGTCGACTTTACTCTGCATCATTGGTCCATTTATAGGCACATTTTGCTCTCATTGCTGACTGAAACCACTCCAGCATAGCCCGCTCCAGATTTGTGTGTGTCTTGCCTTTTACAGTGTGACCTTCTGCACTGCAGTCACGATTTCTTCTCTCATTTTGAGAATCGTGGAAAAGGATCAACTTCGGGATGCCTTGACCCAACGCAATCTCCGTCTTTGTAATCTTCTTCTCATCCACTTCCTGGATGATCTCTTACTTCTTCATCGGTGTCAAAAAAGTCCTCTCTCCACTTATTTTGTCAAAATTACAAGTCTCTATCAAATAAAAAAATAGCATGCCTCATCAAAAATTGTTCACAAAATCAATAAAAAACGTAACCAAATCATAATTCAAAAAAACCTAAATCACAATGGCTAGACAAGCCAGACTGTGATGTTGCACCAGTCATGTGTAGAGAAACATTGATGTGGTGGTGTCTATTTTTAAATCTCATAACGCAATGACCAAAATAAGTACAACAAATGTATTTTTCGGCTGATTTCCTTCAAATTTTCGACCTTTTCTTTACCATTTTTTCTTGTTCCCCAAAAAAAGGGCTGTTACTTCAATAGAGACGCTATTCCCAGGGTCGTATAATTAAGAGTTGACTACATTACTAAGCAAATAAAAACTATTTATTAAGAGGTTGACAGTCACTTTTGGCCAATGTTTGTAATAAATGAGCTTCTACTAACTGTCACTTATTTACACTCTTACTGTAGACTAGCTATATCATTGACTATAGCATTTCAACTATAATATACCTTAGCAGTCTCTTGTGCCGAGATCACGATCAATATAACTTAGGTTCACTTAATGTAAAGAAACTAGTGTTTAATCAACCTAACCTAATGTAACGACTCCATCAAAACACAGACAATGAATATTGACCGAGTGTTTGAAAACAAATTGTTTAAAAAATTAAACCCAAGCATTTAGGACTGATTAGCCTACAAGTACTTGCAATATAAGCTTGCTGGATATGAAAAATAAAGTGTAACAAGTGGCTAGGACGTTTTAGAGTTGGCGAAATGCAGAAAATAAAAATATACCGAAGAATTTGGCTGCATACTATAAACAAACAAATGAAGTATTAAATATCCTGTTACTTCACTCGCAACATGATTGCCTGGTTAGAATACATGGTGAAATTTCTCCCTGGACAACTTTTAAATTAATTCAACGTTAAGTTAACTACATCGTGATTGCTTCCATTCAAAAACACAAGGAAAACCAATACATTACATGAAAGTTAAGTGAATATTAGGTTGATTGTGATCTTGGTATTTAAAGTCTTTTATTTTTAACCTGTGATAAGTAACATTTACTTCTTTTTTTGTTAAAATATGTATTATATGTTAATCATCATCAACTGTTTCTAGCCTGTGGCCGGGTCAGTTTAGTAAAATGCCTCCATCTTCCTCTCGCTTCCACCATTCTTCCTCCTTTAATTCCTTCCATTCTTCTCCTCACACTTGAACACTTTTTGTTTTATCCTTCTTCCATCTTTTTCTTGGACTCCCTTGCATTATTTTTCCTACATTCTTCATTTCCAAATTTTCTTCGGCATCCTCTCTTTTTCCATCCTAATTATATGGACATACATCTCAGTCTTGCTTCCTATACTATCTCATGTACTCCCTGTACCCCAACTCTTTCCCGGTAACTTAATTCCTAATCTTGTTTCTCCTCATGACAGCCAACATGTTCCTCACAAACTTCATTCCCATGGCCTCCACTTTCCTATTCTCTTACATTCACTGTCCTTGTTTCTGCTGCATATTGCAATGGTTACAAAGTAGGTCTCTTACACACTATATAACAACTCTCCCTGCTGTCCTCTCATTAAATCATCTCTACATCCACCTTTCTCCTCAACACACTTCCAAGATGTTTTATGTTCTGTACTTTTCTCAGTTCTTCTCCATCCAACCTCTTATCCTCTTCCTTGTCATTACCATCATTTCCCAATTTGCCATGCTAAATTTCATTACACACTCTTTCATTTCTCATTCCATTCTTGAGTTATTCCTGTACTTCCTCTTCCTCTCCCATACCATCAAGTCATCAGCAAACATAATGGCTTTCAGTCTTTCCTCTTCCGAGTTTTCCTGTCCATGGCCATTTTCATCACCGTTACAAATAGTAGGGACGAGAGAGCACTCCCCTGCTTCACTCCATTTTTTATTTGGCACCACTCTGTCCTTCCCCCTCACCATCTTAATACAACTCCTGTTATCTCATACATGCTTTTCACTCTCATTACAACTCCTCCTTCCACTTCTGCCTCCTCCATAGCTTTCCAAACTTAATTTCTATCCATGCTATCATGTGTCTTCTCCACATCCACAAATACCATTACCAAGTCTTTCCAATATTAATACCATCTTTCATAAGCTGTCATATGGAAAAGATTAAATATATTGTAGACCTCTGTTCCCTAAATCCATGCTTTTCCTCTCTCACTTCCTTTCATTTTATTTCATATTCTCTTTTCCAGTATCTTTCATATATTTTTGTACAGTGCCACTTCAGCATTATTCCCCTATAATCTATACACTTCTTCCTGTCTCCTTTCTTGAATACGGGTATTATAACTCCCTTTTTCCAGTTTCCAGGTACCTTGTTCTCCTTCCAAACCACTATCAGCACCCTCTATACCTACTTCACCTGCTCTTATCATTTCCAAATTGGGTTCTTCCACACCTGGTGTTTTTCCTTGTTCATCCTCTTTAATGCGTTGTATTATATGTTTATTTCTTTGTTTGGGTGTAGACACACGAAGACTGAATAAACCTGAAATATTTTCAAGGAATAGACATATTTATTTTACTCTGTTTAAAAAGTAACATGTACTAGTGTTTTTATTACAGATTGTCTTCCCATCTATCAGCAGTGATGGCTGGTGTCTTGTTACCAGGCTTGACGGGACTGTACTAGTAAATTGTTTAGTCTCATTCACTATCAAACTTGCACACGCATTCATCCATTGGCATAACTAGGGCGAGACACCTGGGTGCCAAATTATTTAACAATAAAATAGTAAAATTGGTTATTTTTATTAGTTTGGAACTAGTATTATAAATACAAACATAAGAATTCAGCCAAATCTATAAGAACCCTTTTCAAGGGGTGCAACTTTTTTATTTTCCCTGTGAGCCATCAACCCTAGTTACGCCTCTGCATTCACCCACTACATTAAAGTATTATTATATTATTACTACCATCATCATAATTAGTTATTAATTTATTTGGGTCAAAAGCATGGTGATTGGTAGGGAACAAGTCATGGCTGTTTGGAAAAAGGGGCTAAATCAGAAAGGCTACTTTTCAGGATAGCAAAAATCAGATTCTATCTAATCTTATAAACCAGTAAATGCTGTTTTACTAATTGACAAGAAAAATAAGAACTTACTTTATTCTTTTTTGATAAATTAATTTTATAAAAAGTATTTTTACACGTGTAACATAAACCATTTGCATAACCTTTTTTTAATGACTTTTCCCCACTTTAAATAAACTTAAATAAGAATTATTTAGAAGAAAATAAGGTTATTTTAACATCAATTAGATGTTGTCAAGGCAAAAGAACAAATTATAAAACGGACACAAGTTCACTTATCTCATTTTGTACTTTAAACATCATGAACGCCTATTGGGTTAAGTTAGCATAACTTCTAATAATAAAATAGAATCTACCTTCAGTTCAAAGAGACCTAAGTAGCTTATCTCTATTTTACCAGAATATATCATCTACTGATCCATAAGAGACATTAAAAAAATCTGTTTCTAAATAATTGTAAATGACATAACCCCTTTTACCTGGTCAGAACGTGATGGTGAAGATTGCGATTCTGTACTTATCTCATTTGTAACAGTTTCAGATATGAGCGCTTTTTCCAAGTGCCTGTGAATTTAAAAGTAGGGCTAGAGTCCTTTCAAGCCTGGTTTGATCTGCCAACAACCCATGAACTACCAATGATAAATATTTATAAATGAACTTGAATTTTTATCATATAAAATAAATGTATGGCATACAGCTGTGGAAAAACACATTTTGTTTATTCGTGTCATATATTTATACCACTATATTTTTAAAGTGTGTTAATAAAGATAATCAAGCTTTTCATGATTGCTTACAAGAATTCACATAAAGGCATGCACATTAGGGGTTTATTGCAAACCTCAACTCCTGAGCTACACTCGAGCAGGTAATATTTATATAAATGTTTGTAGCCACCACCTGTTTGTTATTTGCAGTCCGGGAACGCAGCCAGCCATGGCACAGCGAGTTAGGCCACAGGCACAAGCATGGTCCACTAAATGGAAGTAAGTTGGGTTCGAGTCCTGGCACTCCCTTGGTTTGGTGGAGGAACCTTTTAACACCTGATGTGCCTTCATTACGGTGCAAAATTTACACAACTTTTTGTGTGGTCTTTCAATAAATTATCAGTTTATAGTTGTGTAGGTTTTGCTCTGCTATTTCAATATGATTATTCATAGATCTGTTGTGAGCAGGAAACATATCATGATGATATCGTGAAATGGTAATGATTTGGCCTGTACGTTTAATAAATTTATATTTACATTATTAGATGTTAAGTTGTTCAGCCTTTTCTTGATTAAATTTGCTGATAATGTTTACCAAATATGATATTCTACAAACCAACAAAATCTTTCCTGTTGATATGAGAGATTGTTTTTCTCCAGCAATATGTGTTTCTTGAATCTGGGACAAATGTTTGAGTGATGCTATTTGCTGTGTGAGTAACTGGTTTAGTTGCTGAAAGTACAGGCCATTTAGTTGTCTTCAGGGCCGCCTCGAGCATAATTTTAAGCTCGGGTGAACCTTTATTTAAGTGCCCCCACCTCTTTAATGTCCTATAAATCTGAAAGGGACTCATTACAAGATGGATGACTTTCTTATGTTCATGCCCACTGGTTCTAACAGGGACACAATTTGTAATAAACGAAAGAAATTTAGGACATTATCAAATATATTTGAGCAATGTATGAATTTTTTTAAAAGATTATTATTTGTAATTTTTTCAAGACTACATTGGTTGTGTGACGGCCCCTAGAGCCCGGCGCCCTGGGCAGTCGCTCGCCGCTTGGGGTGGCCGCGGTTGTCATATTCATAGTCATAGTTGAATATTAAAGTAACCAGATGCAACTCATTTAGCCTAATGGCAAGAAGTTGTCTCTTATCTTGGCATTGTACATACTTTTTGATAAGATGGTATTTATATGTTGTGACATTGTGTCTTTAGATGTTCCAATTGTCCGGCGCAGTATCCCAACCAGCAAGGCTTGATGCTGCATCAGCAGGCCTGCCGGCGCAATTTGCAGACAATGCAACAGCAGCCAGCGCAACGTCAGCAGCAACAACACCAACAGCCCTCTGGTCTACCAGCTGGCGTAGAACTAGCTGTACCGGTAGTCGACCTCAAGAGTCCTGGTACTGTCAACCGCCTCAGAGCCCTCGGTATCAACCACTACATCCCATTCTCACCGTTTCTCAACAAACCCAACGGTTATATCGGTTTGCCTATTGTGGCGGTGGACGGTAACAGGTTGCCCATCTCTGGCAACATCACGCAAATGGGAGCTACTGCAGTTGTGTCGTTTGGTCCTCTCCGAACTTTGCCGCGGTAAATTGTTATTTCTCAGCTCTATAGACGTGTTATAGTATGTTTAGTGACGAGTCTTGCTAGAGTAATGAAAATACTGTTTTACGAATAGAGAAAATAAGAACAAGCAGAGCTGAAGTATTTAAAAAATGTCTTCTTTGACAAGTAAATTAAAACAATATTGGGACATTTTAGTACATTTAATTTTCACTACCAAAATCTATGAAAAATAATTATAGTAATTTGACAGGCTTATATTTAATTGTAATATAATATACAAAATACTTGCTTTTTATTTTATGGGATAGAGTTGGAAAAATAAATCCCGACATCTTTTAATTTTGTGTTAGATTAAAATGATTTTTTTCTCTAATTATATCAACTTGTCTTTTTGCTAGTGTTGATAAAACATTATATAATAAGTGACGCCCATCCTAGGGACAAGGTGCTACGGTCAGGGTGTTATGGCAGGCAGAGAGTACAGAAAAATACTTAAAGGAAGAAAATGAAAAGAACAAGCTCTAAATAGCCGCTAGAGTCGTAGACTATTTAAAAAAAAATATTATTGGGGGGAAGAGCAGGATGGGATGTTTTTTAAGAGCTTGATTTTTTTCATTCGAGTCAAGGATTTCTAACAGCTCCCGAGTTCGAGTATATTCATAATTTTAAAATGTTAAGAGTATATATTTATTTTAAATGTAAATATCACATCTTTAATTGAGATTTTAAAAAATATGCCAAAACACATGTTCTTAAAATATGAATAACACTCATTTTTATAAATATAAATACGCTTGGAAAAAAAAGTTAAAAAATGAAAATATCTGTTTTTAAATTATAAATAACAACTAAAAATAACAATTTTAAAATAAGAACAGGGCCCCAATTAAAAGTATATGGCCTAATAGAAAAAATAATTAAAATGGCTTCAACACTCATGTCTTTAAGGACATTAAAATTACACTAACAATTATTAAAAAAAGTAATAAAATGATTAATTTATGGTCGCTTGAAAATGTATAATAAGACAGTGTAGAAACACTATACAATAATGTAAGGTAAGTGATAGTGAAGGAAGCCAATCTGAAAGGATAGTTAGGTTAGGCCTAGATATAAAAACACACTTCTCTCTTCATGTCTTCTTACACTCTTTACACTTTACACTTCTTCAAACTTCCACAGTTGCACATTATTTTGAATTTTCAGAAATATTACCTTTTCCTTAATGTTTATTCTTATGAAAAATAAATATTTTCAAAAATTCAAAACAATGTGCAACTGTTGAAGTTTGAAGAAGTGGGAACTGTAAAGGTTTAAGAAGAAATAAAGAAGTGTGTTTGTTTATATCCAGGCCTAACCTAAGTATCCTTTCAGGTTGGCTTCCTTCACTATCACTTTACATTATTGTAGAGCGTTTCTACACTGTCTTAATTAAAAGTTAATACAATCAACATTTTAATAAGCTAATATTTCCCCAAAATATGCTTCAGTAACTTAATTTACTCTTATAAGAAAATGTAAGAATCATAAACAGTTAGAAATTTGAAGTGTTTCATATTTTGTTTGTTATTCCTTAGTGTAATCGTGCATGATCACGTCTTCTGTTTCATTTTCATTCTTCTATGCTCAAATGCACTTGCGCGTTGCACAGGCTCTCACTAGACATAATCTTATTGAGAAATTTATTTCATTTTTATTTTAATGCTTATAAAAGTAGATGCGAATACTTTAAAATTAAAAATAATATTTCTAGCAAATAATGACATAGTAAATTTTTTTATTACAAATGTGGTAAGGTTGGTAAAATATGTATTGCAATAAGCAAGATCATTATTGATTTTATACAGGCTAACCAACATAATTTTATGACTAAACAGTAACTAAACTAGTGCTAGTTGTGAAATTAAACGTATTAATTAATAAGAGTTTTAAATATTTTAAGTTGGAAAACATTCAATATAATCATATATTTTTGATATTTCATTTTTAATTTTAACATAAATTATTATTTCAAAAAGGGACCCAGTAAAAATAGTAAAAAGAATAATTCACTTATTTAGTAATCTATTTAGCTATTTCTATTTTCATTGCTTTGTCATGGCAATACAAGTAAACAACTTCAATCAAGGATAATTCAAAATTAACAACAATATTGAATAAATTTATCAGTCGAAAGTAGTTTTAAAGCTCTATTACTTTATTAATGTGAAAATTGATATTGATTTTAACAACCGAATGATTTATAAGTAGAAATGCCGATATTATCTAAATTAAATAGCCTATGCTTACTATTGCATTTTAAAAATAGTTTATTAAGTACACCAAGCGAAAGCTTGAAAATGACAAGCCTACAAAACTTTCGATCTCAAGCTCAAGCTTAAAGGAATTAGCTCGGCATGAAGCTTGAAATCTGAGTACTTGCAGAGCCCAACTAAGCACCTAAAGCCTCACAACATAAGTTCTGGGGACTTGGGCGTCACTGTATATAACTGTAGAATGTCACAATGCAAAACATTCCAATATCACAAAGCACAAATTAAAGGTGAAAAGGAATACTGTGCCATTATATAAGATGAAAAATATGTCTAATTTAAAATAAAATCAAACATTAGAACTCTTGATATTTGGGATAAATTAAACCTAGAAGATTGAATGTGCTGTGATTTCTTGTGTTAAGTTTTATACAGCATGTATGTATGTGTGTGGGTATGTTTAATGATAAACACTAGTGATGGTCACAGTCGAGTAAAAAACTAGGTCTTTCTTATTCTTTTATTGGCTCTTTTTCTTTAGTTTAAGAGAGTGAGAATCAACCTTACTGGTTGGAACTATTACTTTGCTATTTCACTGCAAAACATGTGTTACCATAGATCTCATTTTCAAAGAACAATTATTTTTTTGCTACGCAGAAATCTCCCTTAATTGTTTAAATATTTTTTTCCCAATAACTAAGTTATTAACCGGTTTAAGAAAGATTTGGTACTAGTAGAAATTTTCACACGCACATATTTTCTTCTAGCTTTCACTTCCTTCCAGATTAAACTAAGGGTCTTTTCCATTTAATCAATAAACAAATGGCATTATTTCAAATGTGGTCTTGTGAAACCTATGTTTAAAATGTATCCCAAACCGCAACTGAACCAAACTTTTAAGTGTCTTGATTTGTGTTGCAGTTTAAAAATAAGTTATCTTTTAAACTTTGTGTTTGACTGTTCATTCATTAAACTGAATTGAAGCTTTTTCTACGTTTTGTTTGGTTTGTACCCAAATAACATAATATTTTAGTTACAAATAGTTATAAAAGTTCATGTTTAACATTTTAAATTAAGCTTTTCTATTACTTTTTAAAATATATATGTTAAATCATCATCATCATATCAATAACAGTTTCCACCTATGGCCGGGTCAGTTTTGTAGATGCCTCCATCTTCCACGACTCTTCCTCCTTTGATCGCTTCCATTCTTCTCCTCCCACTTGAACACTTTCCTCCTTTGTGGTCTACTTCATACCAGCTCAGCCTCTCTCATGTTAATGCTTCATGACAACATTCATTTGTATCTTCCGTGCCCAACATGTTTTGTTCTTTTTTCTCCTAGTGTTAAACTTTCAATTTGTTTTTATGATATATATTTATTGTTGACTTAAACACAGATATTTGCTTGCTGTGAAAGTTTGTGGGCAGTAAATTTTACTTGAGGCCATATTAATTAATGGTTTGCAATGAGGTAGTTATTGAAGTTACTATTATAATATTTTTGTGTGTGTGTGTGAAGTCCATTCCTATATTGTTGTATAATGCTGAAACTGATATATTTGTATAGTAAGTTGGTTCCCTGATGCTGAGTAATGTTTTTAAGACTGATAGTAGCCTTTTCAAAAAGGTGTGCCCAAAGAAGTATTTTTGCTGTGTTAGTTGCTTGTATCAAGCACGCATTGTGATACACAGATGTGTTTTATCAAGTATTTGTGAGTGGCTTGCTGAATGTGCATAAAATACTTTAAACTCTTGGCATCATAACTTAATGTACCATTGGTGTGATAACATGTCACTTGTTATGTTGAAGCAAGATTTCAACACATTTGAGTGAAGTCAAACATTTAAAATCAATATTCTTTGTAAGGGTAAAGCTAAATTGCTTGTTGATTATTTTATATTATTATTAGTTCATAAGTTTTTTGCTCTTATTTTGCGATAAGCATATAAATTACGTTTGTTTAATATTATTTAGGATTCAGAAACAAGATCCAAGTTAAGGCCAAAATATACAAATAATCAGAAAAGGACTGTAATCTCATAATTTATACAATTATTCATATCGTGATTATTTTATAACAGATCATTCAAATTTTAAAAACTAGCTTACTACCTCTTTGCTCTATATTATTAATCATTTGTTTGGTTACAAAAGTTAATAGAAAGGTATTCTACTAATCATGCATTTGAGATAAAGATTGCCAGTATTGTTTGGAGATAAAAGAATGTGTAGTTGCATAGTGGTCTTTTTTTTTTTATAAACAAGCATTATAAATTAAGGTGGTCACAAATATTGATTTTGTTTTGAATATTTTATCCAAAGTGTTGTTTATTCTTTGTTGAATTATTGTGAGAGGTTATAGTTTTGTGGGATAGCCCAAATGTTTGTCTTGACATGATTTGAAAATTATCAAACTAAATATTATAACACTGTAGATACTAAAACTTAATCATTCTCGAAATGTCAGAATGGTTTTTATGTAAGCCCTACTTTGTTTAATAGAAAACTATATTATAGACTTAAACTTTGTTAATTTGCAGAACCTCTGTAAATTTTTTGTACATAAATTTTAGAGTAACTGAATATTTACTATACCTCTTTATTATTTAAAGATGCCTTATTTGAATAATCTTCATTTTAATAATAATACAATGTGTGGAGCCCGCATGATTTATTTTTCATTCATAATATCTTTCTTAGAGGAAAACCTCTTTTCGATTTTTGAGATACTGTATTTCACCATATAATTGTCACCATCGCATAATTGTCACACCCTCTTTTTTTTCAGTCCAAAAATTGGTTTATAAAATTTCATTGCATAATCTTCGCATGATATAGTCTTGTTCGTCATCAATTTAAAAGATAAACAGAGGTAAGATACTTCCTCATTTCCACGAACCACTAAATATCTATAACTGTTGACCTTGACTGCACAGGTGTCTTATGCAATGTGCACCTAGAATTTACAGCGCATGCGCATTGTTAATAAGTATATTTCCTAAGGCCGAGTTGCATGATTTGTAGCAAAGGAAGTAGGCGGGCAGGTGAAGCTCCAAGCGCAAGTCACATGATATGATAAGACTCGCATCTTCCTGCGCAAGCTTAGCTAATGATTGTCTGCTAGCGATACAGTAACATGCAAAGCTTTTTATTTTCCCCTGGATGGATATAAAAACTATTCTGCGGATCTCACTTGAGCTCTTGTAATGTCACAGGGTGTCTACCATCCGGGAAAGCTGGAATTAGCTGGGAATTTGAAGTGGTCAGGAAAAAACAGGAACAAGTCGGGAATTTAGTAAATTACAAAAAATATCCAGGAAAATGTTGTTTTACTCAAAATATTAAATATAAAAAATCAGTAAATTACAATATGATTCAAACTGTCTTTGTTTGTAGCTGTGTAATACATTTTATAATCTTTATAATTCCTAGTACACTGTGTTAATACTAATTTGAAAAAACCTGTTTATTTGAATTTTAAAACTTATCATCCATAACAAAAAGATTAACAAAAACATGGGGGGGCATGGGAATTTTAGGAAATGATCAGGGGGGAGTCTGGAATTTCATTGGTCAAGTTGAGTAGGTCACAATATTCATGTTTTTATATATATCATTTGTTTAATTGTCAATTTTGGTTAAGTGTAAGAGAAAGCGGAAGTATTATTATATTATGTTTCTATCCCTATTTCCTGTAGTACCTTATCCCATATATAACGAACCATTTTTTATTTTGTAAGAAATAATGCAAAATGCATTGATTGTTTGGATATGCAATAAAAAAAAAAATCCAGGTAGATTTATTATTTAGTTTTTAATGGATTATTGTTAAAGAATGTTGGTGTAAACTTACAGTCCTTTTAATGGCGATTTGGAATAGAGCACTAGGCGAAATCGTGGTTAAAATTAGGAGGGATAGCCAGCACACTTACCTTGGTGATACTGGAGTAGAAATTGTTAGGATAGAACACTAAAAAAAACCAATTTTTAAAGACAAGCTTTCACTCCAGAAACAGTTTCATCAGGTCAAGAGAGTAGACTGATGCTCTTGGTTGGACTACAAGGTTGACTGCCAACAGCCGACTATTTTTCAGTTATAATTTTCGCTTTATACAAACTATAATATAGGTTCTTAAGAAATGTTTTTCAACTTGAATTTAACATGATTTTTTTCCCAATACATGAACCCCTGAGAATACAAGGGGTGTAAGTCATAGTTTATATGTTTGCAGCTAGATTACACCACATGCTTGAACTTGTTAAGCCATTTGTTTTGTCAACAAACGCGTTGGTGTGTTAAGTCATGATGTGCTCTGGTTTGGCTCATATTTCTAAGCTAAACATATTTAAGTCTGAAAATTTTAAACTGGAACTCTGGGATATATTGTGGGGAGGAGGGGCATACAAGTAGGAAAAAAATATCAATAAATTGTGACACATCTCTTTTTTTACTTAAGAGAGCACTTTGCATAAACAAATATCTCCAATAATAATCTATTTGCACTACTCTTCAAGAGAAATAACTTATTTTAATAAAGATGTAGGACCATTAAAAATAAAAAACAATTATTTGAAATATGTTTTTATAAAACCAACATTTTACTAGCTATAAGCAAATATTTATTTTTAAATAGAGCTGATTTCCATGCTCTTTGGTGGAACATGATGCACTTTTTTCTTGAAGTTTCTTCAATAATGTTTATTGTTTAATTTAATTTATATAAAGTTTGTGCATTAATTTTTGTGGTGGAATGGAAAATTATTTTTATATTTAATTGCTTTTTGGTTTGTATATCGAAGTTTTGTACTTGGTCAGCAGGAAAGTTTTTGTGGTGCGATACGATTTCAGATTTAAGGCTATTTAACATTTTGTTATAATTTTGTGTAATGGAGATCGAAAATATCTTGGTAGATGGTATAGCGGTGCCTTAACGTGTTGTGCATATGAACAGTGATGGAGCATGTCTTTTTTTATACGTTATCATACGCCTTGTTTGGCACTGACAGGCTAGGCCATGAGCTGCAATACCAGATAGTAGACTTTATATTTGAGAATTAGGACAGATTTCAGGTGTGTACCATGGACAATGGGCAATGAGGGGAACAACTTTGTCGGCAAGGAGACATACTGTGTTGAAAGGTCGAAGCTTAGCGCCTATGGTACCCCCTGCGAGCTGGAGGCGGCAGGGCAGTTGTATCCCTGGAGGTTTGAGGTGTACCAGAATTGGCAATTATTAGTAGGTTTTGTGGAGCCTGGTGAGGATGTAAGGAGGCTCAGGTTTACTGGTGATCTGTCCGGGTGTCACTTTGATGTATAACAGGCAATTGAAGAGCTGCCATTTTTCTCCCAGTTCATTCCACATCAACCCGATATTCCTTCAATGCAATGTCCCGATAATATTCCAAAGAAACAAAGTGGAAAAAAGCGTCGTGCCAGGGCTATGAATACAATAAGAGACAAACAAATGTCTGAAGCTGCTGCTAAATACGCTAAACGATGTCCAGAAGTTAATCTCGCTGCTGTTGCTGCATATTCACTGAAGCATCCAGAGGTTCATCGAGCTGCAGTGGCGAGAAATGATCCTTCTCATAAAAAGAGACAGCAATGCAGAATGTTCCATGGTCTAAACAAATAAACTCCACTCACTTACAACCCTGACATCAGCTACGGGTCAGATAAGAACGTTGAGTTAGGAGCGTTGGATACCATTTGACAGTGGTGTAAAGCGAAGAAGTAGAAGGACAAGACCCCTGGTATGACAGAGAGACGAAGTATGGTTACCTCATCGTGGTGTTTCTCGGGTAACGCTAAGAACCATAACAGCTATCACATAATGTCTACCAGTATCACACTATTATATATATATATTTTTAAAAAATCACTAACTTAATAAGCTACCAAAAATACGAAACCTGCGCGAAGCACGGGCTATTGGCTAGTCAATAATAAAAAGGAATATCCCCATTCAACAGTGTTATGCAATCTCCTAGTAAAATATTAAAAAGCTGTATCTCAAACAAGCTGCTACAAGTAAAACTGAGCACTTATACTTTTTTTTACTGCACCGCGAATGAAAAACCACCCTCAGTGCGCCTGACCAGGATCGAACCCCAACCTCCCTGTCATTAGAAGTACAGTCTATTGCAAGAGGACACCTTAGGCTAGTGGTGCTCAAACTGTGTGTCGCATGCCAATATTTGGTGGGGTGCAAAAAGGTTTTGAAATATGATTTTTACTTTCTCACAATATCTCGGTTAGTGAAAGTAAAAAAAAAATTTGAAGCCGAGATTTTGATGGATATTGAAGTTTCATGACCCAATGAAACAGAAAAAGTTGTTTTTGTGATGCTGTCAGTCTGTCTGTACCTCAGCCTATAGCCGAAATAACTTTACCGATCAGGCTAAAACTTGGTAACTAATGTTTTCATAAAGTTCCCCAAAGGAGTTTTTGAATTATATAGTTAACCTGAAAATAAAAGGTACCTAGTTTACTTAATCAATTTTCTTGAAATGGTAATGCTCATTTTCCAGTAGAAATGACTTTTAAGGTAGGCTACTTTACATAAGCAAACATTTCTAATTTTAATCATAGCTCTTTGTAACTATTTGAGATACATCGAAAAAATGTAGGACCTTTAAAAATATTTTTTTTTTTTTAATTTGAAATATATTGAATGAATTTTAGGCCAACTGACTTAGACTAATTTAATTTTGGTTTAAATTTTTAGACCAAATGACTTTAGGCCTTCAGCCGCATTTCCCAAAATCCATCTAAATATTTGAACATAATGTAACTATCCATTTGCACTCCAATATGTCTTTAAGCTAGCTTTGAAAACTAGGGTGAAGGAAACATTCTTGCCTTTGTTAATGATCTTATCTTCTAGTCTTCTTCCCACAGGGGAATGGAATTGTACCCATTTAGAATGGTTATCATTCCAGTATTTCTCAAACAAGCAAACCTAATGAGAAACTGGAATTATATCCCAATTCTTATACTAAAACTGACAGGACACTTTATATTAATATTAGTCCACAAAGTTGCTAACAGAGGGCAGAGTGAAAGCCATTAAAAATACTGGAATGGATACCATTCTAAATGGGTACAATTCCAATTTTGGTGGGTATAATTCCAGTTAGTGCAATTCCGATTTTTCAATAAGGTCGCTTTTATTGAGAAATACTGGAATGGATACCATTCAAAATGGGTGCAATTCAGTCGTCTCCTTCCCACATGCGCCGCTGTCACTCAAAACTCGATAAGCGGTCATTAACGGCTGTATTTGGCTATCAACTGTACGAACAGGTCTAATTGAATTTATTTATGTCGACATGACAGTTATTCAAGTCTATACCATATTTTTGTATATGATTTTAATAATATAATTATAAACGTTAAATGGACCAACAGTGTATCTTTTGTCATGAGTCATTTAAATAGGTTTCATTTTAACATACACAGTCGTTTTCTAGTGCTAGCTTTGGCTGTAAAGGATTGAGAAAATCTACTGTTGGTTGAATCTCATTATTTATAAATGAAGATTAATATACAGTAAAATATAGCATAGAGTGTGCCTAAAATATCACAGCATTATGCTATACTATCTGTATAACCACGAAAACAAATTATGGTTTTTACCTAAATTATTTAATATTTGGACATATGTTGAATTAAACATTAGCCATTTTGCTGGTTGATTAGGTTGATTACTTATTTAATATTTTTTTAACTTATTAGAAATATTCAATACTATAAAAAAAATTACTCCTACTTTTACAAGGACAGACGGTGACAGAAAATTACACAGCTTTTCAAATACCGATATTGATCAAGCATTATAGATGGTGCCAACATGGGGTCTTAGATCGGTTTATCAATCTTCTACTATTAAATAATATTTGTTAGTAATATATTTAGTTATACAGTAGAGCCTCATTATAACAGAATAATAGAGGCTGAAGGTTGTCCGATTTATAACAATTCTTGTAGGGGTGTAATGCAGCAGGGAGTACATAAATGAAAGTACAGTAGCTAGCTATAAAAAGTGTTTTATTATATATCAAATAAAAACAGCCTTCAACATAGGTTGGATTGAAAAAGATGTGTATGTATACACTGCTTTAATCTTTAGAACAAGGAGGTCCAAGTTCATGTTGATTGCTTACATTTATTGGTTTGAAAAAATAATTTATTTTCTGCTGGGTTTGTTTGCTACTTATTTCTTCAGGTAATAACTGGTGGAGGTGCCGTAAGTGTTCGTAATATGCAAACACATTTTCATTTGCCGATTGTTCAACATATTGAATAACAAAATTTAAATGGTCTTTCACTTCGCTCACCTTAATTGTAGGCTGAGTAGTGTCTCCTACCTCTTCTTCAGGGTAAGTTCAACAGTCGCCTGGAACTATGAAAGAATTACTTGATAAAATCAACTCCATTATTATTGGGTGTTCTACATGCTTTTTTTGAATACCCTGATTATATCAATAGACGACTTCAAACTGGCCTAATACTATGAAAAACCCAATATTCAGTCCCCATCCGACAATTTACCAAACATAAATCTTCGATCAAGCCGGGAATGGAAACAGGGACCCCAAGCTAATCTGGCACATGCGCTACCAACTGTGATAAAGTGTTTGACTCATGACCGTCAATTCAGCCAAGATTCGAACCCCAACCTGATTATTAGCGGTGACAAAGTGTAATGAGAGTATAATTCTAAAAGGCCGACTGAGCACCATTGTTGTTCAACAGAAAGTATATTATGGTATCATAAAGAATTGTATTTCACATAAAATAATTTTTTTCAAATACTCAACATATTCTTGGAAATTGCAAAAAAAAAAAAATTCACTCTTTTGAATAAACCAACAAAGTAAATTTACTCATATATGAATGTAAACTTGACTAAAAGTTGTACTTATAGCCAATGATATTAATGTTTATGTGGAATGGATGAGCTGACACAACTCTTCAATTTTCAACCCTACAGTCTTATAATGGTGTACTCTTCAGGCCCAGACAAAATGTCAATTGTGTTTCCCACTCTGCCACTTCAAAACGCCACCAAACATAAATGGGAAGTGCAATTGATCCGTTGTTATTTTAAAATAAATTTGAACTATAATTTCTTTCACATAATATACCCATGTAAGCGCAAAAGAAAAAAGTTTCGAGCCAAACAACTTGTTGGTGTTTTATTTTAAATGTTTAAGAGTTATATGTTTTTTAAACCTCGTGTAAAATATATTAATTTCAGACTTTGCAGGCATTATGCATGACTATTATCATAGCAACCATAAAATTGTCTTTACTACATTATTAAAACGAGACTTATGACACTGAGGCTCAAACAACAAAGTGAGTTTTCATATTTTGTAAAAATTAAGTTTTTTTTAGTTTATATTGCTTTCACTAGATGCATCAATGAATATTATATAATAGAGCATGTTAATTTCTTAGAAAGAACTATGTTCGTTTTTAGGCTAAAAAAAAAAATTGCGACTCCGCTTGGTAAAGAAAGGACAGCGCTAACGGGGAAGCCAATGAGAGAGATGATAAGCGTGAAGAGCTCGTAACTAAACACATTAAACTGTGAGAAGTATTGGTGTTAGAGGAATGAATCTTATATTAAAATAAAATTCAGTTTATGATGATCATTTCGTACACTAATACTACCCATTTATCTCAATTAGGACCCGCCGCGGTGGCGTAGTTGGCTAACGCGCCAGTCGTGTTGAGTCAGACCACCGAGGACGGGGAGATCGAGGTTCGAATCTCGGTCGGGTGAACTGGGGTGGTTTTTCCTAAATGGTTTTCCACTCTCCTTCCACGCAAATGCGGGTTCACTTCCTCTAAATTCAACCTTCCCAATTCCTAATCCATTAGTGTAATTAGTACTTAGGCGTATAACCCGAACGGGTAGTAAGACGCGGTGCTAAAATTAATTAATTAATTATCTCAATTAGGAAAGAACTTTTACACAGAGTGAAAATATGTCTGCACTAAAAAACCTCATTATAGTTATTTTTATTAGAAAACAATTTTTTTCAAAGCAAACTAATTGGAATATGGGGATTTTAATAATACCCTCATGTCTTTTAAGGTTTATTTACCAAATTCTGAAAAAACTACTCTGATTGTCCAAGTTGTCCAAGTAGATTTATCAGAAGGGAAAAGGTATAGGCTTAAATACACCTACCTTTTCTGAATAATCAATGATATTTGAAGCTTTACTTTTCATAACATGCTGTTGATATGAAGAAATAACACTATTGATGGACTCCTAAAACTTGACTTGAGATAAATTCTGTACTTTTGCTTCTTTCCATGTCACTACAACATCTTTTTGAGACTCTTTAACTATTTTTTCTGGATATCGCTTTTTATACGCAAGCAATGAACAAGTCTCCTCTTTTTGAAGTAATTATTTTTGTTTTTGTATAAACACAAGTGATTTTTCATGGCCTTTGTAAAGAATGTGCAGTAGGAATCTAAATTATACTCACACTCAACTATACTTATAAATTAAGGCATCTTTAACTGATAGCTGCTATCCAACTAAAAGCACGTGAGGGGGTCAGTAGATTGGACACATCTAAACAAGTACCGTGAGTATAAACATGTCACTGATAGTCTCGGGAAGACAATGTCACCTAAGCGCATTCGAAATATTGATAAACAAAAAGTAAGTGATAAACTCGCATTTTCAACGCCACAGATATTCAGAAGTTATCCATAAGTACAACAATAATATTGTTTTTCAACATTAGAATTTTAGTTTAAGACCTGTATTACGTAACACTTTGATGTACCCCACCCTCTTCCTATGTAACATTAGAGCTCCCCCCTCAATGCGTTACGTGGTTTATGGACGACCCCATAGCTATAAGTATCCCTTCTCGTCCTTGTTTTCGAGATATAAGTCCTTAAAGAGGGAGAGGAATGGAATTATCATCTAAAACACCCACGTTTTATGGGCGGTCCTTAAGTTTAAGGTGCGACAGGCCGAACAACAATAATAACATTTTTTATTAATATTATTATTATTATTATTATTATTATTATTATTATTATTATTATTATTATTATTACTAGCACCGCGTCTTACTATCCGTTCGGGTTATGCAGACTTACACTAATGCTGTAATATTCTCTCTATACTCGGTGTAAATAAAAAAGTAAGAACAAGTTGTCCCAGATTATCTACCTTCTTTTCACGCAAATTCGGAGATCCGTCGCCTTGGGAGTGCGTGTCGAGTTAAGGGTCCCGTATTCGATTCCCAACATGGCTGAAAAGTATAAAATTAGTGAATTGTGTGTTGGTTCTTTCCCAGTGATGAATTTACTCCCGGGGCTGGATGTTGTGTTTGTTCTGATTTAAGTTGGTTTATAAGTCATGTGTTGATATAATCAGTCGGTTCAGAAAGAGCATGTTAAATACCTTCAAAAAATCCTACAAGATAACATTAATAATGGGTGACCTGGCGGTCTAGGGGTAAGGTGTCGGACTTCTGTGCTTAGGGTCCGGGGTTCAATCCTCGGTCCTAGCACAGATGTATCTGATTACCAAACCCTTCCTTCACCTCTGACAAGACATGTATTAATCACAACTTGTGAATGTGTGGAATGCCAGGCCTCCACCGTGGTTCAGATTCCACGTTAAACTGTAGGTCCTCTAGTTCATCTCACAATCACCCTACCATTGCACATTAGCGTAAGTGCGTACAAACCGAACGGGTAATAAGATGCGGTGCTAATAATAATAATAATAATATAATATTGATAGCAAAAATTAAATGTTATCATTGTTCAAAATTAGGATACAAATAGAAGTTAGGGGGCTGTGTTATCACAAAAAGCACTTCGGAAAGCTTCTAGAACGGTTTGTCATTTAGAATTTTCTCTAGCCTCCAGCATTTGGGGAATGGGCCTATCAAACCCCCCCTGAAATTATTGGCTGGCTACGGCCTTGGTTGTTCCCTCTCATGAAAATTATGTTATAGAAACTTACATACATCCATACCTATGGTAGGATCATCATGAGAAGAACCTTATCCTTCTTTTAAGTGTGTGTTCAAGAATGTTATTCATCTGTTGATTCTTCTACTAATCCTTCATGCGAAGGAAGGCCACATTCATTGCCCCTCCTGTGAACACTTTGTTTTACTAAGCCGTTAACAATCATGGTGTTGAGCTTAGCATAATATAATTAGAAAGATAACAATGTATAAACGAGTCCAGAGGATGTCATG
This sequence comes from Timema podura, assembly GCA_033556935.1. Lineage (NCBI taxonomy): Eukaryota > Metazoa > Arthropoda > Insecta > Phasmatodea > Timematidae > Timema > Timema podura. The sequence goes on along the minus strand of JAVRXN010000007.1, from coordinate 51,258,229 downwards.
CGGTTTTCACAGCCAATCCGGGTCGAGTTGATTCAGTTATGTTAAGACCCGGGTTGAATATGGTTGTTTTTATGTTATTTATTGGAGGTATTTAACAAGCACTTTCTGAACCAATTGATTATATCAGCACACGACTTACTAACTAACTTAAATCTAGAACAAACACAACACCTAGTCCCTCACCACTGTGTAAAGATAGCCGGCCCCATGGTGTAGTGGTCAGTGTACCTGACTATGACCTCAGGGGTCCTGGATTCGATTCCCGGCTGGTACCTTGCCTATTTTTCATGAAAAGTGAATGATCCCAACAGTCACAAAAGTTTGGTTAGTTAGTCTTAAGTTAGGTTAAGACTCGCGCCGGCTTCACAACATCATAATAACCACCATCACATCATGTAATGGTGGTTACGACGTGTAAACAACCTCCTATGGTGTACCCTGGGTAACGTTCTGTGCCAACAGAGTGGCTAATAGACTATACATCAGGCGACCGGATCCTGGATGTAATGTCTTTCTCGGTCATATATACAATAGGGTGGAAAAAATCTGCGAAAAGGGATATTTTTTAGGCCATGCCAGGAATCGAACCCGGTACTCTCAGCTCAGTATGCAGACATGCTACCAACTGAGCTAAGACGGAGTAAGATCGGGCCCAAATGTCATAACATATATATGGTGCATATCTAACTATAAAAGATGCATCACAACTTTATAGTAACTAACCCGTTACAAGACAGTTATTAGCTCTTGCCCAAGGTGCTCACAAAAGTTATCAAAACTACCTGGAAAAAAATAAAGGAAAAATTGATAATGAAAAAAGGAAAGAAAATTAATGCATTGAAAGAAGAAAAGAAGATTTTTTTTAAAAAAAAGCTCAAATTACCATTATTTTTAAATTTATTTTGGTGATTTTCTTAAAGTTAAGTTAAACTTTGGTTTTAACTAGTATTTTTGGTAGTGGACAAAGAAAAATACATAATATAAATTATTAATACTGTTGGAATATTCTTGTCATTTTTAGTCACTTTTATTTGCTTTTTAAGTCACTTTTTAATCACTTTTTTTTGTTTCATGTCACTTTTCTGACTTATTAGAAGACACTTCGGTACTGGCATCCTTGTATAAAGACACAGGAAGAGGAAGGTGCGTTTCAAACTAATGCACCAACATTCATCTGACGAGAGATCTAGAATGTGTGCGTTTTTTAGCCTATTACTAGAGGTATTAGTTCCTAAAATAACAACTAGATCGCAATTTTGAGTTAGCACTACTGCTTTCTAGTAGAGATTGTTGGTAATATATCAAATTGAGACCACAAACAGCACACAGGTGTCGTGTTTTACATAAATATATTGACACTACGGAAATATCTAAGTTAGATACCACTTAGCAAATTAAACAAGTATAATATTTAAAATAAATAAAGCTGTAGAATATCCATATATTTTTAAATAATATTTTAATGTGTACATTAAGGAATATTTTCGTATCCTGGGTATTAATATCAGAAATGTGTTGCTACGATACAGATCCTTGTTGCAGTTTAAATGTTTAATTTTATTCCTATATATTTCAATTTCGCGGTGGGGTAGCTGGCTGAGGCATGTAACGTTCTAGAGTTGGTTGGAGAAATCTCTGTCGCTCGAAAAGAGAGCCATGTGAAGCCACCAGAAAAAAAAAAAACCACGGAATTTTTTTTTAAATAGTAGACACACTTGTTTTACACATGATAAACACACGTTTGAAATAAAGCTGAAATATTGGTCAAAATTACACACGTAAAGGAAGAAGGTTCGAGCCCAACCAGAAGCAAGTGGTTTTTTTATTTAATAAATTATCGTTCATTTCTTATCCAAGTCACGTGTTCTCTCTGTATTTAAGGTAATATTAATATCACTAAATTCTATATGAATGTAGTTGTTCTATGGCATATCTAGTGCGCAACATATTACTACAGTAGTCCCATGGCTTCTTTGGTGCTGACTGACAGTTCACAGCTGACTTCTGACAGTCAACATTTAGGTATATATCTAAATTTTGACTGTCAGAAGTTACAACTGCTAAAGACATGTTTTTTCAGATCATATGGTTCGGCGTAGGGATACATAATTTGGTTTGTTTTCAAAGCCGTCAGAAGTCAGCTGTGAGCTGTCAGTCAGCACCACAAAAGCTAAAACTGAGGTATACCCAAACCGTCCATACGAATATTGCGTTGACTTAATGATGACCGGACATAGTGACTCACTCTCACTCAAGACACATCAGCCTGGCACTGGCACTGGTGTGGTGGAGGGGTTGAGGGAGCCTTACCGCCGCGCCATTCACTCTCACTCAAGACACATCAGCCTGGCACTGGCACTGGTGTGGTGGAGGGGTTGAGGGAGCCTTACCACCGCGCCATTCACTCTCACTCAAGACACATCAGCCTGGCACTGGCACTGGTGTGGTGGAGGGGTTGAGGGAGCCTTACCACCGCGCCATTCACTCTCACTCAAGACACATCAGCCTGGCACTGGCACTGGTGTGGTGGAGGGGTTGAGGGAGCCTTACCACCGCGCCATTCACTCTCACTCAAGACACATCAGCCTGGCACTGGCACGAGGGCGGTGGAGGGATTGAGGGAGCCTTACCACCGCGCCATTCACTGTCACTCAAGACACATCAGCCTGGCACTGGCACGAGGGCGGTGGAGGGATTGAGGGAGCCTTACCACCGCGCCATTCACTCTCACTCAAGACACATCAGCCTGGCACTGGCACTGGTGTGGTGGAGGGGTTGAGGGAGCCTTACCACCGCGCCATTCACTCTCACTCAAGACACATCAGCCTGGCACTGGCACGAGGGCGGTGGAGGGGTTGAGGGAGCCTTACCACCGCGCCATTCACTCTCACTCAAGACACATCAGCCTGGCACTGGCACTGGTGTGGTGGAGGGGTTGAGGGAGCCTTACCGCCGCGCCATTCACTCTCACTCAAGACACATCAGCCTGGCACTGGCACGAGGGCGGTGGAGGGATTGAGGGAGCCTTACCACCGCGCCATTCACTCTCACTCAAGACACATCAGCCTGGCACTGGCACGAGGGCGGTGGAGGGATTGAGGGAGCCTTACCACCGCGCCATTCACTGTCACTCAAGACACATCAGCCTGGCACTGGCACGAGGGCGGTGGAGGGATTGAGGGAGCCTTACCACCGCGCCATTCACTCTCACTCAAGACACATCAGCCTGGCACTGGCACTGGTGTGGTGGAGGGGTTGAGGGAGCCTTACCACCGCGCCATTCACTCTCACTCAAGACACATCAGCCTGGCACTGGCACGAGGGCGGTGGAGGGGTTGAGGGAGCCTTACCACCGCGCCATTCACTCTCACTCAAGACACATCAGCCTGGCACTGGCACGAGGGCGATGGAGGGGTTGAGGGAGCCTTACCACCGCGCCATTCACTCTCACTCAAGACACATCAGCCTGGCACTGGCACGAGGGCGGTGGAGGGTTGAGGGAGCCTTACCACCGCGCCATTCACTCTCACTCAAGACACATCAGCCTGGCACTGGCACTGGTGTGGTGGAGGGGTTTGAGGGAGCCTTACCACCGCGCCATTCACTCTCACTCAAGACACATCAGCCTGGCACTGGCACGAGGGCGGTGGAGGGGTTGAGGGAGCCTTACCACCGCGCCATTCACTCTCACTCAAGACACATCAGCCTGGCACTGGCACGAGGGCGGTGGAGGGTTGAGGGAGCCTTACCACCGCGCCATTCACTGTCAAAACAAAATCTAACGTTCCTCTGTCTGTCTCGCAAAAATATATAGGCCTACTTTAGTTGAAATTGAAACTAATTTATACTGTAGATTGTTCATTTTCACTGTAATAGTACGGGATCATAATAGTAATGAACTAAGGAAGTGATCAAAAAGATTGGTGACTGTGAGCATAAAACTAAAGTTTAAACACTGATATCGCCAAATAAGAACAGTATTAATTTTTCAAACAAGTGTAGGAGCTCCGCCCCCGCTCCGTTACACCCCTGTCTGTTTTTAACAACGCCCATCTTCTGTCCAGTGTGGCGGCGGCCTAGACCGTTAGGCCACTAAAGTGTGTGAAAGAAGAATAGATGGACAAGGCTTACTCGACAAAATTAATGGAGGCTCAAACGTTCACATTTAAAACGCATCACATTAATCTTTGGAGCACAATAGGCCTCGTTTTCAGCGGAAAGGTAGAATACTGACAACGCATAACATGTTTGTTGACTTATTGTCAACATTTCTGAAACTTTTAGAAGCCGGAACTTTCTGAAATGTTTTGACTTTTCGTAGTTTTCCAAATACATACCAAGGCTGAACACCATCTCTACCAAATAATAGATAACGCCTGATTTTCAAAAGAGGCCCACTTTCTCCCACCAACATTAACTGACAGTCAATAAAATTTGTCATTCTACAAATATGTCTTATTTGATTTATAAATTATTATTATAAAGTATATCTAAAAATTTATCAAACGCTTCCAATAATACTTCCATATGTATTACCACCTGTATAATTTCTATTTCACCACCTGGCGGGACGGAATATTTAAAATCTTTTATAACTAGGGGAACCGACCTGTTTTTATAGTTAATTTTATGTCAGATAGACACTTCCGGGTGGGATTAATTAAATAACGCCTTATCCGATGATTTTATTTAAGAAAATGGGGTGCCTCAGAACAGTATTTTAAGCTTTATATTGATCGCCATTGCGATAGAGAGCATTGTGACCAAGATGCGCTTACCTCTCCGTTCATGCCTTTTCGTGGATGACTACGAAATTTATTGCAGTTCATCACAGGATTGAACGGCAGATACAACTCTCTGTAAACACTCTATGGACGTGGGCATCGCGTAATGGCTTTCACTTCTCTGCAGCCAAGACGACGGCTGTCCACTTCCATGGATTACGTGGAAAAAACCAGTCCCCAATATTTTAATGAACCACGTTGTTTTACCAGTCTAAGAGACCGTAAAGTTCCTGGGACTTTTATTTGATTTAAAATTAACGTGGATCCCCCACATCAAAGACCTGAAAGCGAGGTGTGTCAAAGTACTGAATTTACTTAAAGTGGTTAGCGGTCGCTCTTGGGGTGCTGATAGGGAAACCTTGATGCGCCTCTATAGGGCCTTGGTAAGATCTAAACTCTATCTCAGCAGTTTTGTTTATGGTTCAGCTAGACCTTCGGCGTTAAAAATTCTCGCTAGTGTACACAGTACTGGCATACGACTGGCTACTGGTGCTTTTCGTATCAGTCCAGTCGTCAGCATCTGTATTGACGCCGGTGAGCCCCCTCTTCCTTATCGGCGGTCTTATCTTCCAGCATCTTACGGGTCAAAGCATGCTGCTTACCGCCCTGCAGTGGGCAGGCTTGCTCATGCAGGGGTCGAGGAAAATGTTCATTACTTGAACATTTTTGCTTGAGTTATCGTAAATATAAAATGTATCCATAATTATTACTTTTAGATTAAATGGGGACATACAATTGCTGAACAGTAATTTTTTTTAATGAATTACATACAAAAGCTAAACCGAACTATTTTTAACACAAAAGAGGCTAAACCATACTGATATTTTACATGTCCACACAGAAGCAATTGCCTTAGGCATAGCAGCTTTGGTAGACAACTTCATCAAAATCAGTTTTCTCTGTCTAGTTTGAAGAAAAGTTTAATGAAAACGTTTTTAATATTGAAATAGTTACCTTTGTATTAATTTTAATGTAACATTTTAAGCTACTGTGGATTATGACATAATCTAAAATTAATTAGACGCATAGAGGATTGAAAACATCATTATCAGTAATGTACTGTTGTCTTTTTACTTAATTCACGTTTGAAAACAAAGTTTCAACCGCTTATTTAAATTAATAATCTTGATGCTGCTTGGATGTTGGTGAATTATTTATTTTTGAAAATTGGTAATCTATTAAACATGATTTTTAGAGGATGTTTAAAACAATTTATTTGAATCAAAGCTAGTCTTACTTTTTATATTTTTAATGTTAGTGACTAGTTTAAAAAATGTTAAGCTCAAGTCGACCATTTTTATTCGAAAAACCTTCGAAATAGCTTATAGAGGTATGTATAACTCAAACATTATATTGCCACCAGTGGTTGGGGTTATGCCCCTAAGCCCCCAAGTTTTAGGTGCAGGGGTCGGGTAGATCATAAATCTCTGCCCCTGCCGTCCTGTGTTCCACCCCCCCAACCATGTATTGTTTGAGACTAAACGCAAGGCTGGTTGGTATCCGGATGATATAGGTCTTTGACACGTGTGGAATAGTCCTGCCAAAGGCTATCCCCACATCTCCAGGTCTAGTTTCTTCTGTTCACTAAAGCGACCACTCCGCATATTATATACAAGAGGATCTTTAAAGAGCTCCTCTCCAACCGCTTTCAGGGATTCAAGAACATCTGCACGGATGACTCTAAATAAGGAGCCTCCCGCTTCCGTTCGATGTGCTTTTGTTATGGAAGGAATCAATTTTAAATTTGCTTTAGTTGCAGTTCATCTCCCTCCGGAGGCGAGTTTGGGGTCATGTTTTTAGATCAAAACGGTTATGTTCGGCGTGGGGTCTTACGCACCTAGCACGAGCAGTGGGTTTCTACCCCTGCTCAGAACAAGCTGCGGTCCATCAGGGACGGTGTGTCGCGATGGCCCTCTTCTATTCCTAAGTCCAGAAGAGAGGAGGTCATCGTGACAAGACTCCGCGTCAGGCATAAATTTCTGACCCATGGGTTTTTATTGAAAGGATTCCACCTCCAGTTTGTGAGCTTCACGATGCTCCCATAGTGTGTACCATATTTTTTTGGAGTGTTGCAAGTATGTCCCTATTCGCCTGGCACTTGATTTTAATGGTGACCTTCGTTTTTTGTTACGCGACAGTGTGGATATGTTTACTCCGTTTTATAAGCTTTTATAGAGTGGCTCACTTGGTAATTATCTCATATTGAGATTAGTTTTAACACTTATAGTAGTCTTATACCTTAATATGTTTGTTTGGTTTTTTTTAACGTAGTGTATACATACACCTGGGTTTTTTTTAGTGGGGGTATAACCCCAAGTCATATTAAAGCGGGGATTTCACGACCCGATTTAGGGACTCTAAATCGGGCCCGATCGCCGTCGGCCCTGAAATCCGATGGTGAAATGTGTGCTCCTGGTCACGTTTTGGGGAGGCGACCAGGCAGGGAGGTCGGGAGAGATTTCCAACAGATTTAGGGAGGAAGGGTGGGGGTAGACCAGGCCCCCACAGCTTCTCCTGGTGAACGGGACGTGAAATACTCGACCAGGCGGATCGCTCTGTCCGTAGTGTAGATATAGATTGATTCTCAGTGATAACAACACGTGTTCGCACCTCGCATTTTTTTTTTTTTTTTTGTATTTTCGATATGAGGCCTCACCATATTTAGTAAATCGGTGAAAACCTGGGGTGTCATACGCAAGAAATCCCGGAGATGTTCAGCATCCAATACTTTCATAAGTCTTGCATGACTAAATACAGGTCTTTCGCGGTATACCTGCTTCATCCACATCTTCTTTTTCTTCCTTTCTTTCTCGCCCAATGCAGTTAATGCAACACTAACAACTACCTGCTTTGATAAATACGGAGCCATTTTGAAACTTTAAGAAGCAACGAACTGAGCAGTAGATCGGACGCAAAAGATCGGGTCGTGAAAATACAACGCTCTGCCGAGGAGAGGGGAGAACAGTGACAGGGAGATCAGGACCAGGAACGGGAACGGGCGGTCGGGGACGCGTCGTGAAATCCCCGCTTAAGTCAATTTAAGTCACTCCTATGGAGTGAGTCAAATGAACCTTTTCTCTTGTGGAAGTATACTTTCCCCTATTTTACCATGTTTTTAATGTTAGCTATGGCCCCAATTACCTCTATGTGTCGATGTGTTGACGGGCTAGTAAAACCCAAGAATAGCACAAATTTATATTTGTATCATTAATTAAATGGACTAAGAATGTAAATACAGAACAATTATAACTTCTCACCTCTCCCCAAAACCACCAATCTGGTAACATGAGTATCCAGTTACTAATAATTATGTATTTTATTAGATCACAAATTAAAAAAAAAAGTTTTTATATTTTAAAAGGAAACAAACCTTTATAATTTTTTAACACTTTAATTCATTTATGTTTTAAAGTGTATTCTAATTCTATAAATTAATATAATTTCTGGTTTAGTTAATTAATTCATGGGAAAAGTTTATTTTATCATTGAGACAGATTAATAGCTCCTGGTGATGCAGGATTTTTACTTAAATTTTCGTTCAATTCATTTTAAACATTGTAACTTCAATTGAATTATAATCGTTTTAAAATACTACAATGTTTGAGGCCAAGCTTGGAGCTGACGTCACAGGTCGTCTTCTTCTTCTTCTTCCTCGTCAGGAGCAGCACTTTGGAACACACCCGCGTTCCGCATCCGTTCAAACTCTTTCTCCATGTCGTAGTTGCTGTAATCCGACACAAGAACATCACAGCGGTTCCAAACTTGATTCTGGGACATCACACATTGATCAAAATCCATTACATCTAATGTGACATCACTGGCCACTGATTAATCACCATGTAGCCATTCGTCAGAACATCATATGTTGAATTGTTGCCACTTTTGACAGTCAAAACCTTCACAACAAACAATTTGTTTTAGTTAGTTTTCCTGTTAACCGTTTTTACATCCTCTGTTAACTGTCACGTCAGTTACTACCTGTTTAGTATCTGTTAAGATGTTTTTAAACCTTTACCTGTAAGTAAAGGCAATACTGGTTACTGAAGAACTGGATCAATCCACAGCTAATCACAATTATACTATGGCTCTGACAATAAATTACCACATGGATAGTGTTACCGACCAATACAGCAAGCTGTGTACTGAGGTTAGTTTTTACACAAGACAAATTATGGTGCAGTTCCTCTTATCTAAACTAGTTAATATCCTTGAATTAATAACTGTGTTCTTGGGTAGCTAACAAATGGGTAAAAATAAATGTTATGGCCCCACAAAAAGATGAATAAAAACATGTCAGAAATTTCAATTTATGTTCACACACATAGTTAAGTTATAGACCAATTCCCATATGAAGAACCTTATCTAACACCTAATAACTATGCAATAATATTAATAAAATAATAATATATAATTGTTGACTGCAAATAAAAAAGCGTACATATTTTCTGACCCAAAGCAACAAATATTAGTGATACGAAACTCGCCTGTAAAAATCCGCGTAGCGTTTTTTGCGTGGGTCGCACACAAACAGCTTGTACAATATTCCAGTGATTGCGCTGACAGAAAGAGCGATTGCAATATGAAACTCTAGCTTGGCTCTTGATAAAGTGGCGCATCACCGGCTTTCTTAGTTTCTCTTCAGTGATAAAGCTCTTAGACATCTGTTTCCAACAAGGACATATTATATTCATATTGATTAGGATTGACTTGCTGTTTGATCAAATAGAACCTTTCACTACAAAATGACCCCCCTATCTTGATATTCCTTCGGACTATCCACATTCAAGTTGATTAAATTTATCGCATAGGGATGAATACGGTATAATTTAGTGGAAATGTACTCACATCTGTGTAAAGCGAGGGTGGGGGGTGGTATACTTGAATGGGATTTGAACCCTGACTCCTCCGTTACTGGCAAACCAGACTATACAAGCTTGACGTTTAGTTTGCTTGCGGGTCAGAAACTTTGTTATGACCAATAATGTTCCAAGTCTCGTATCTCTCTTTAGAGAAGTTCTTATTTAAATTTCAAGCTAGTTCAAAAATCGAAAATATTTTATGTTTATAATGTTATGTAGTTGTATGTGGGCAATCTACATGGCTACGCTCCACAAAGTTCGGGATCTTTTTCTAGCATGTGTGCCATGATTTTACTAAAAAACAGAAGCTTGTGTATTTGATGAATGCATCTATGACTCGTATGGACTGTGGACAGTAGAGTACGCGGGATTGTAAAGCAGGTGGGGGGTTCCAGGGGGTCGGGGGAGAGGTCTCCCCCAACCGCATGAGGCAATTTTTTTAACCATTATAAATACACCTAGAAGCTTATTTGGAAGGTTTTTTATTGGTATTTGTTAACTTGATCATTTATATTGTTACTATTATAAACGTGATAATCTAACAAAATAATAAATAAATGGGCCTAAATTAAAGTTGGCTTGACCGTCACATAGGCCTATTGTCACAAGAATCACCTATTATTTATAATACGTAGATATCTAGCCAATGTGGGACTCCTCGATGGAACCACGTGGTGTGCAACTGGGAGATTTGGAACCTGCTGGAATCTTCAGAACTAAGGCCACTTCCTAGACTCCAAGAACATCAATTAGTACTAGGGAGGATCAACACAAGGATGTTTGGCACTTGATATTTTCTTTGCTCACAATGTTTAACTGGTTATACACTCCTCCCCCATTTTATTTTCTCTTCGGATCTGCGTGGATCTCAGGGCATCCCCAAACTAAGGTAGGAGGGCTCGAGCCCCCTCAAGCCCCCCCGTGGGTACGCTACTGCACATTGATGCACGTTCGCTTAGATATATAATATAATTTGGTGACGAGGGTGGGATCACAAACTGAAACGTGTGGAAAATCGCTTATGGCGTAACTTAACCCGGAGTGCAAGACAAAGGATCAAGAAACAACCGCGAGTCAACAACGGATAATAAATAATCCAATGGGACATCTGGGACCGTTTGAAATTAATTCGTCGTGGTCTAATTATCAAGAAAGGCTAGAGTTTTTCTTTGAGGCAAACTAAGTAGCTGAAAGTGGGGGGAAAGCGTGCATAATTACTATCACAATTTGGGGCATCAACATACGAAGTACTGAGATCATTGTTAACGCCACAAACACCAAGAGATGTTACACACGCCCAAATAGTGGAAAAACTACAGGGGCATTTCAATCCACATCAGAATGAGATCGTGGAAAGGTTCGATTTTAACTGTTGATCTCAGAGAAAAAATGAGTCGATAGCAGATTACGTAGCCGATTAAAAAAAACTAAGTAAGCACCACAATTTTATCGAACTAAACAACATGCTTCGCGATCAAGTGGTATGCGGTGCAGCTGATGAAGGTTTGAAAAATAAATTATTTGTGGGACCTAACTTGCTTTTGACAGCGCGTATGAGCATACTTTAGCAGCGGAAACGGCTAGAAAAAGTTGAAGATTTAAGAATTTCAGCGGAAAACGCATATTGACAATTTATTGGAAGAAATACAATCAAAACGTACAAAGAAAATTCAATTCATGTTACCACTTTGATAAAGCTCATGTCGATTTAAAAACGCACCATGTCATTTTTCAAGAAGGGACATATTCAGGCAGCATATTTTGAGAAGAAAAGTGAAGGAAGAAAGCAGCCTCATAAAGCTCGATGAAGGGAGGAACAAAAAAGCTGTAATACAGTAGATGAAGCTTAAGACTATAATATATGCAAGACAAGGAAGTAGTAAAATTATTGCAAAAGTCATATTAAACGGAGTTCTGATCCCGATGGAAATTGATTCGGGGCTATTTGTTTAATAATACAAAAGGAGACTTGGGACAAAATTAAAACGAAGAAAAATTCGTTAAACAACGCTTCTCTAACTTTGCAGACGTGGAAACATCAACGCATTGACATCAGCGAATAAACTAAAATCCAGTTAAAATGCAATAATTTCAAAAAAGATCTATCAGTTATTTTAGTAGAAGGAAAAGTTTATAATTTACTTGGTCGAAACTGGTAATGAGGAATTGGTAATTAAAGTCCAAGGGATTATGATGGATGAAGAGTAAAAATAAATTGGCAAATTGCGCTGACAGTTTTCAGGGGTGAGCTAGGAGAATTTCAAGAACAGCCCATTAAATTGGAATTGGAGGAAAATTCCCATCCATTATTTTTGAAGTATTGATAAGTACCATTTGCACTCAGACTGGAGAAGGAAATCAACAAGTTGGTTCGACAAGGAGTTTTCGAGCCATCGGACTACTCCAATTGGGCAACGCCTTCGATACCAATAAGGAAGAATGATGGAACTATTCAGTTGTACGGAGACTAGCGTAACTCTCTGTACAAAGCATGAAAGAAAAATACATACCCCTTGCAATCAATCATGGAAGTTTTTACTAAAGTTGATTTATCTCAGGCTTATCTACAGCTTTAAGTGGACAATGAGGCGGCATAAATTCTCACAGTGAACGCGCACAAGTGCATGTTTAGAATACACAAACTACCATTTGGCATTTCTGTAGCACCGAGACTTTTCAACGACAGATGGACTCGCTTCTGGCTGGAATTTCAGGAATAAAAGCATTTTTGGATGACATTGTGGTCTCAGGAAAGAATAAGAAGGAATACGATGAGCAACTGGAACAAGTGTTGGGAAGAGTGGAAAAAGTAAAATTTTCACTCAAAAGAGGTGAATGCAAAATTGGATTACCTGAAATCAAATTTCTTGGATTCCGTATAAATGCAGTAGGAGTGATGCCAGCAGAACAAGAACTAAAACGATCATGGAGGCATCACCTATGAACGTATGAGGATTACAATAATTTCTCAGCTGAATCAATTTCTACAACAGATTTTTGCCTAACAAAACGACTACGGCCAAGATACTATATCGACTACAAAGCATGTGACATTTTCCAGCAGCACCAGAACAACCTATCAAAAGCGCCTAGACAACTCATCGAAAGCCCATTAATCCATGGTCAGCGCTTCACATTGATTTTGCAAGACCTTATGAAGGGAAAACTTAATTGATCGTTGTCGATACAATGTCTAAATGGTTTGAGGTTGAAAATGTAAATTCTATGACATCGAGTTAAGTAATCAAGAGTTTGAGAAAAATGTTTGCTAGATTGGGAAACCCAGATTATAATTTCAGTCAATGGACGCTAATTTGGATCAAAAGAAATGAATGAATTTTATAACCAGAATCTAATTAAGTTCAGGACTATTTCTCCTTACCATCCCATAAGTAGTGGTCAAGGAGAACACATGTTACAAACTACCAAGAAGGCTTTGGCCAAATTGACTGAAGGAGACATTGAACTCAAGGTCCGATGAATGTTATTTCGACAGGATGTAGGAACTGAGAAAACACCGGTGGAACTACTGATGGGAAGTAAGTTGCGAACAGCTTTAGATCGAATGCATCCATTTTCGCTGATGGTAGATAAGAAAACAGAGAAGGGACCGTCAGCAAAACTACATTTATTTGTGGAGGAAGATCCATTATATGTAAAGAATTATGACATGCGAGGACCGAAATGGACCAAAGAAAACGTTGGAGAATGTTTTGGCCCAGTTTTGAAAAAAGTACAATTGAACAATGGCAACATAAATAACCGCCACATTGGCCAGACTAATAAGTGAGTGATTGATTCAACTTTGGAAACCGAAGAGCAGGAAGGCAGATCTATCTGTGATTAACCTCGAGAGAAGATATTAATATCTGTCACGTTTCCGCAATCAGAATTATCACACCCCAGTTCCTCTGAAGTGTCTATTCCAGAGGCAAGCAAACCTCCACAACCGGAAGTTGAATCAAGACATCTCATGGAAGTTTCTCATCTCAGGGTCTTCTAAAAGAGTAAATACGCTTTCAAATGGTTCCAGAGCTCTCGAACTTCAGACCCAGAAGGACCAGAATGGCTCCAGGATATTTGAGGGATCGTGTCCTCAAATAAAGGGGAGAATATATCAAGTTATCTGTTACAAGCCTTGGGCTGAATGTAGTTATATTGATGATCTGTGGACGATATACGTGGCTACACGCCAGAAAGTTCGGGAGCTTATGCTAGCCTGTGTGCAATGAATTTACTAAAAAATGGAATTTTGTATATTCGATAAATGCATTTATGACTCGCATGGATGTACATTCTTTTAAAACCATAATATATAATATTTTTTTAAGCCAAACTGACAAAAAAAAAGTATTTGTGCGTGTGACTGAATTCAAAACCAGTTGCCAGCCGTAAGGTTAGAATGTGCCATGTCTCATGAGAAAACATGCAGTCTGAATGACTTGCATGAAGGTCTGCAGAGTAAATAAACAATGGCCTCCATGGTTCATGAGAAAATACAAGCTGTAAGAAAGGGACTTCAAGTTGAAACAAAAAAAAAGTTTTTAAGGGACATCTGTCATTCCTTCCACCCTTAGAAAATTTCGTAGATGAAAATAGACTTGAGCTTCATGGTTTTGCTATCAACAACATAAAAGAGCATTGTTTTGGTTTTATTGAAGACTTTGGCGAATATTTTTTTGAGAATTGAGACAGTGAATTCTGGATGCGAGACCTTTTTTCTGCAGTGGAAAACTCTAGTCCAGTCTACCGGACTTTTTTCAACTAAAGAAAAAGAAGAAATGATTGAAATGTCCTGTGATGAAACCCTCAAATCCAATCTCAAGAAATCATCTTTGGCAGATTTTTGGTTGCAGAGAATGAACGAGTTTTCTCATATCGCCGACTGTACCATCAAGTTTATTATCCCTTTCTCACCAACGTATCTATGTTAGGGTGTTGTTTAATCCTTGGTATGCCTAAAAAATAAGTGTCGCAATAAGATAAATTTGGAGCCGACTTCGTTTGAAAGTTTCAACTGGACAACCAGACAGGATGCCATGCAGGCACACCCTTCTCACTGAAAAACTTTGAGGATTCATAATATCTCAGTTCCAGAATTAGGATTAAAAATGTTGTTGAAGAAAATGTATTCAACTTTTTTACCGACTTTTTACAGTAAAATCTTTCTCAAATTGATCATAGCAATTGTGAATAAGAAATAATGTTAAGGCTACAACGTAGTATTCTTTAAATAGCTTTGTCAAATTTAAAATATATTCATAACATATATTTTCCCAATATATTAAAAACCGCCTCAATAATCTTATCAGGTGGTCATAACATTTTTAAAGCCTGCCATTTGGTGAAATGTTATCTTGGGAGTACATTAAACTTTTAGTCATGACCAAGCGGTACAATCTACCTGTCCTTTGTATATTTTGTCCAGTACTTGCTTTACAATCACATCGCTTTTGTCCCACCACCTTGCTAATTCATTTCCCCGGCTGTGTCGTACATCCAATAGGAATCAAGGGGTGAGAAAATATGGGAACGGTTACAAGTTGCTAATCGATTATTTTGCTAGTACGGATACAACGAGTAATCGAACCATAATTTAAAATAGAATGTCATTCGAATAGGTCTAAAATCGCAATGATACCACCCATTACATGTGGACATTTTCAAGGTAATTTCAGGTCAACTTTGTTTTTTTACTGGAAGTTTATATTTATCATTCAGATTATTACCTTACTCAGAAAAACAAACAACTTTTGTCAGAAACATTTTTTGATCTGGCCTCAATTTCCCAAGATATTTAACCAAATTTCAAGACTTTTTTAGCTTGAAAGAATTTTTAACCAAAAAAATCAACTTTAGATAAGAGGTGCAAGATAAAAACATTGTTTATTTTAATCTAATAAAGCTTGGAGATTTATTTCAGAATTCTTAGGCCTAAATCAATTTTTCGACTGCAATAAAAAAATAAACTTCTTTGTTGAAACAAAAATTTGATAAATAATTCCCTAGGCTCTAATAAATTAAACAAAACATGTTCACCCCATGCACTTTTTTCTATATAGTTGATGGCTTTTTAGTGAAAAAAATCTTTATTGTCCAAAAATGTCTTGGAATTTTGTTAAATATCTTGGGTAGTTGAGGACAAATAAAAAAGGTTTCAAACAAAAGTGGTTTGCTTTTGTGCGTAGAGTAAGAAGTAGCTAAATAAGTTTATTTTTTCATTATATAAAAAAAGTTGACCTTGAAATAACTTTGAAAAAGTCCACTAAATCAAAAATAAATAAACTGTTCTTTCACCTTCTCAAAAAAAACTTATTTTATCTTAAACATTTTTGACTGCAAAAAACTTTGTTTTTGAGATATTTAGGTGTGCCAACATAAAAGCCTCACTCTGCCTGATATCCAATGCTTCCAGTTGGGATTGAACATCCAACCTTGTGTCAGAATCCATGGCACTACTCATATAGGATCAGACCGCTGGGTAGTTGATAAGTGTATTGAAATTAATAATCAATAATAGCTAGCACAATAAATATATTAAATTTTTAAAAATTAACGTTAAAAATCACAATAAAATAAATTAAACTCTATAGGGTCTTCTCGTCCTACAATTAAATTAATCAACTCCTGGCACATAAGGTATTCTTGTGTCATTGAAGGGATTGTCACAGAGTCGAGGAGCTCCCTTATGGAACATAAGGTCATCTTGTGTAATTGGTCAAGTATGCTTGTATGTAAGGCTCTCCAGCTTCTAAACCAGAATTTGTGTCACGATCACATGCTAATCATTTTATCCTGTTTTGTGGGAGACAATAAATAAGAATATTTTATGACCTTTGTCCTTTTGTTTTCAATCGTGATAGCTGACATAATCACTGCAAAAATATGTTCCAAGCTAAAGGATGTTTGGGTAAACTATTGCACCGTCCTGTTTATATATGAAACTAAACTGTCAATTTTTGTAATCACATTTATAGTAGAAACTTTAAAAGAAATGTTATGTGGCTTGATAATAGTTCTTTTATCAAAAATCGTGTTAAACTTTAAGTAATATATGTTATAAATAAAAAGAAAAATAGGCCTATCTCCTTTATAAAAAAAATGACATTATAATACCGTCCTAACGCAACCTGTTAGGAGTCGTCCTTAAATTACGTAAGGGTTTATTTGAGAGGGGTGGGGGGTTCAGAATCTATCTCACGTAAGATTATTTTTATAAATGTTTATGGTGAAAATAAATGGCAGAATATTATATTATTATATTTCATTTACTTATGATGTGTAATCCTACACTTAATTTTACTGCAACTAAAGAATTCTAAAATTTCATAACACTAGATTTGTTACCACTCCTTATGTCTAAAAATAGTAAGATTATTAAAATAATCTAATTTACCAAACTGTAAAAAAAAAGTAAGATAGAGAGAAGGGGTAGGGGGGAATATTACGATCCCTTCCATGGGGGTGGGCGGGTTGAAAATAATTTTAAAATCCTTACGTAATTTAAGAACCGGCTCCTTGAGTGTAGTGGGTCACATTTTATAAAGCCCGCCTCAGACTATCAGAAATAGCACATCCCAAACCCCTTTTCTACTTCCAGTAGTTTTGAACTATGGAAGTGAAAAGCTGTTCTCTCAAGCATTAGGCCTACATTTAGAAATCCAGCCCACTTTCATATATTATGATACTTTCTGTTTCTCTGTAATGACGATGTAAAGGTCAGGGTTCGAAGACCAGCAGATGTACTAAAGGTGGTTCTCCCTAAATGGGTTGCCTTACTCTCTTCACGCAAATGTGGATACATTTCTATACATTTTACCTCCCTAAGTGAGTAGTAGAACGCAGAGTAAAATAAAGTTTTGAATTTATAATTCTGACACCACTATGAAAATATTCTGTATACGAATGTTAAATGGATGTGGAATAATTATTCTGGCCGGTCAAAACACATTAATTCCAATTGTTCTACAGCACAGTCGGGGAAATAGAACAGCAATGTGGTGGTAAATCAATGTAATGAACTAGAAATAAAGGACGGGCAATGTATTTGCGGTCCTTTGAGTGCAGCCAAATTAGCATGGAGAGAGGATGGAAAACCCACAGTGTTAAACTTGACTCAAATCTCGAGCTTCCTGTAAATGTTATTAATAAATAATGGTGGTCTAATGCAAACAACTTTATCAGTGTTGTCCAATTTTAATCCCCTGGCTACCCTCAAGAATTTAGTAATAAATTAAATAAAATTAATGATTTCTGACACAATTAGTGGATGTTCACTATAAACCCATATATTTAGTGCGGGGGAGTTTTTTTTTTTAAAACTGAGCTAGTTAGTGAGAAGAGGTACCAAATATAATTCAATTGTTGGTCACTGTATCTCCTTTACACAATTGGTACTATACAATCATAATATGTTAAAATATATGGGGCTATTTCTTAAAATATTTCTAATATAAGTTTATATTTTATTATTATTATTTAAAATAGTATTCACAGAAGAGTCAAATGTGTGGAATTGTATAGGCCTAGTTGAAATTCAAAAACAATAATAACTTATCTTTACTGTATTGATGGACTAAAATTCAATAATAAATAGTTTTTGAAACATTTAATGTAAAGAGAATAAATTTATATATTGGTTTTTTTCCTTGCTATATGATTAGCTTTATTAAAACCATATACAAGCGCAAGCTTACATTATGGAAAACATTAAACTTGTGGGATCTATTAATAATTGAATAGATAAGAAAGATTTAAATATAGTTATGTTTATTAAAAAGTTACCTTGTATGGAAAATTACTGGCTAAAATGACAACAAAATAATATTCGTTATTTCTTTTGCTTTGTATAAGATTAACTTAAGTTGCATTGAACCTTTTGAATATGGAAGTTAATTATTTAAACAGGATATCCAACAAACCGACCAAACACTCTACATTTATAAAAAAAAAGTTACCCATGAAAGACAAAGAAGCTGCAACAAGCTACATAATAATTTTTTGACAGTGTTTGAAGATTAGCTACATAACTCAAGCTATGCCACGGCGCTCATTATGTCTTAGTTGACAAAAACTACAAATTTGGACTACCGCTAACAATTTAAATTAAATTGGAAAAAAAAAATCCAAGTGAATGATTCTTAAACTCTAGCTTTATCCAGTTGTTAGACACATAGTATACACATATTGTACCTATAGAACTTACCAAAGATTTTTCATAATTTGTATATACTTGTTTTCAAATATTTATTAGTTGACTTAATAGCTCATAATAAATTTTGAATCTTATTTAAATAAATTTATTTCTCACTCCTTCAACTTATTTATCTTGACTACTTGACCAAAAGATGTTTATATCAAACTTCAATTGAAGATCATAATTTAAATGTGTTCCTTATATTAATAGCTTACATATTATATCGCCTCACTACAATGATAATGAATAACACTAAAATTACATATTATATCGTTAAAATATTACTATTTAATTCTAGATAATAGCTTAAAATAGTTTTTACTAGTGGTTTACTTTATTTATACTTACTTTATTTTCTTACAAAGAAATTATTTTTATCGCGAAATTATTAGGCCTTGGGATTACGATTAATATTTATGTTATAATATGTCCCCGAATCCAAAACAGTGGGTTTTGCAATCGAGGGGGTTGAGACAAAAACATGATAGCCCTTATTTTATGAAAACAAAAAGTATGTGCAGTGATTTCTGGTAGCTTACCTGTTTTCACCCATGTCAGTCTGGCTATCATTCAACAGACCACATTACCCCAGTCTTCACGTGTCTGGCTATTTGTCCTTGAGGCTAGAGCAAAAAGCGTTTAATAAATATAAATCAGACGTGATATATATTCAGATGTTCAATGCAGTGACCTCTGTATAGCTGGACATACATCTATGACTATTCTGTTCGAGCTGTTACCTGCACACCAATACGTGAGAAAAAAATAAACTTTCTTATTTAATAAAAGCCAATGTGATATTTTGACATACCTCAATGTTTAATTTGAATGTATCTAATAAATAAGGGTTTATTCTACTAGAGTAAGAAAAATGTGTTTCTTAAAGGCCTAAATAATAATTTTCCTGTTCATTTTATGAGATCTAAAATATAGAATTTCCTGTTGGTTGATAAAAGGATATAGAGCTTATAAAAACACAAGTAGTAGCTTGGCGTGTGCTTATTTCCCATTAAATGACCCACATTTGAGCTGAGTAATCACCGTCTAATCAAAAACAAGGATTCTCAATATTGGTATTTCCTATACCAAAATATGTATGTTGTTATAAGTACCTATTTTTTGGGACTATGATGCTGTAAACAACCTTTTACAACGGTACGGCAAGGTGTGCAACAACCTTATTTTTCAACATGAATGTTTTTGGAGATGCTCAGGGAAGCTAAATTAAGTTGGAACTGTATCATATTTCAGATACTTTAATTTGGCTTCACCAGGTCGTAATTTATGACAATATTGAGTGAAATGCTTACTAAAAATAACATTGTGTGTTGTAGGCTTGTAATTCTCGTTTCGTAAGGCTTGATCTACTGCTTTAAGATATTGTACTGTCGTGAGTGAAAACCTATCGGATTGAGGAGCTTTTCATGATTTTATCCACAAATTATTTCAAAACAAAGGCGAGCTTGATAGATGGACCCGATAATTCTCAAGCCTATGCTTTGGATAACTGATAATAATTGAGAAATAACACCCGGATACGGGAGTAGACCTATACCTCTGGATCTTTGGTTTATCGGGAACTTCGTTCGCAATGTATTAACTTGTCATTTAATTGGTCCACTCTTAATTAGATTCATCTCGACGTATGTCTAGCATTAGGTCCTTTCCTTACAATGACTTGGCTGGATATCACGTTGTCCTCCTACCATTGACCCACCTTGCCTTCCAAATATTTGGTTACATTGTTACTCCCCCACCCAACCAAGACGGTTGCTTTAGCAAGTTTCCGATCAAGGCAGTGAGGCCAGCTTGGCTCACGCCAACCCATACCGCTATATTGCGTGCACCAGGTAAAAGTAAAGATGGCAAGGGTGCACTAACATGAGACAAGTCTCTTTAATTTTTTGTTAATGTAAATAGTATAGTTAACTAGAAATAATGATAACGGTAATATTCGCATATCATGCCTTGTGGCTCACAACAGATTTAATGTAAATCCCTATATGTATAGAAAGTTTGGAAATAAAGAGATAAATATGGAATTAAAAGAGAGACTAGTTTTCACACGGAATATAGGAATAACACCCTATTGCTCGACATTCTGAACGGCGTCTTTCTCTAATGCCTACATAGGAACATTATAAGTTCATTAAGGGCTTCGCCTCCTTACTGGTGGTTGCCCTATCCTATACCTTAAGAACGCAAAACATATCCTGCCAGAACTTTGCCCAGCTAACCCACATTCTCAACATGCGTAAGGCACAGGAACCCGTGAAAGAAAGAATATCCAGGAGGACCCTTCATCCCCAAAACACTCTGGCTATCTTTCCCAGAAATCCCTAATTCCTCCTCCTTTCATCAGCTCCACAAGCTCAAAACCCGAATATACTCCCTCCTTTCAGAGACCCCTAGCCTCCATCCATCCTTGCCAGAGTCCCTTCAACCAGGCCGTCTCTAGAACTGCTTCAATGCCATTTTTCCCGTGACCTAAACCCTTGGAATCAACCTTTTCCCTGGAAGGACATGAATGGGACTTCGCGGACATTCTCACACAGTAATATTTGGACGAATAAGAAGAATGAAGTAGTCGGATTTCTGCCTTGAGAAAACTCCACATAAACGTTCACCACTGAGCTTTATTAAACTACACTCAACCCAGCCACGGCCGTCGAATCAAGCTTGTTGGATAACATTTAGTCAATCAGTTAGATATCTATTACATAATCCTAATCATGCCAACCACTTAACCCACCCAATATTTGAAATATTTGTTTTAATTATGTCGACTGGTTGACTGTCGATCACTTTGAAATCCTATACAAAAATATAAGCACACAAGTTGCAAATTATTGTAATCACAGCAATGCTCATATGGAGGGGACCACAATTCAATTAATTTAAATTTGTTGAAAAATGACACCTGAGCATGGGAATTGAGCCCAGTGCCTTTGGCTTAATATACCCATGCTCTAGAACTGATCTGTCCAGTATTCATCCTGTACTCATAGCCATTTTTCACTCGTAGTGTAAGGCTAAATCTGTGATGGAAGTTCTAAAATAAATAATTGTCAGCTACATATGAACGATCATTTAATATCGCAAGCTATCATACACCACCTTCATCTGTCACACGGGAGGGCTTTTATTTTGCCAATACAATGCTAGGTTGTAATTGAAGCTAAATCAATGAAAATCAACACCCAGGTTGCAAATCATTTTAACTCAGGTAATGTCCGTATGAAGGAGACCACAATTCAATTGATTTATGCATGAGCTTGTCGAGTTGGTTGAAGCTATGACGGTCACTTTACCCACCTAGACCTTCAAATATGTGTTTATATATTTGGTCAACTGTCCATAACATGGTCCTACTTGTATCGACTTGGTCCACGTTGCTCCTGTGAAAAGGTCATTTGAATGTCTATTACTTTGCCCTCCATGGTCAACCAGTTTGTTGACGATCAGTTTGCCCGCCACCGATATTGTTACCATAACAGTACTTTTTTTAAGGGCAAGGAAAAATAACAACGATATTATTAAAATACAATTTTCTTATTATTTTTGTTTATATAGCTATTTATAGGTTTTTATATTGATAATAAAGGGGTTGAATGGCGTTCTGGGGTGGACGCCCATTAGACTTTTTCACAAAGCACCGAAAACTCTTAGGGCAGTATTGTTTGTATAACCTCTAAAATTGAAAGGCAGACACGTGTATTTTTAAAACTTTTTAGTGTAAAATTTTACCCATTTTAAATCATGAACTATAAATCAGTATAAACAAAACTTGAGATGAACAATTGATTATTTTGTCAAATATACAAGCTACAACACTAAACTTTCTAAGTGCCATTTTAACATCTTATGAAAGTGTTTCAGTTTCCAGTACTAAGATTTTTCCCATCTAAATAAAGTGTTATGGTTGGTACATTATCCACCACGTCACTGTTCTCCGACTTATTCTAAATTACCTTCAGTTTGTCCTCAGCTACTTTACAAAATCTCCTCTCATCGGGTACTTCCTCCACATTTTCACCATACAATGGCTCAACATACTTCCTCCATCGCTCTTTTGCACCGCTTTCATCCCAGATCATCTCATTACACTTATTTTAAATGCCATAGGTCTTTCCTTTCACTCCTGGTTTAGTTTTCTTTACTCACCTCTAGAACAGCTTCTTATTTCCTTCAAAATAATTCTGCATTCTTTGTAACAAAATATTTAAGTATATTTTATATTGATTGTTTTATTTAATTTATCAATGCTGAATGTCCTATTGGCAAATTCCGGAACTAATCACTTTAGTATTGGAAGATAAAGTATTACTTTTCTCTAGGTCAACCCCATTGAAGTTGCGAAACCAATACTAATTCTCAACATTTGTTTTAAGTATGCGTTTGTACCGGCCTGCATTCACACTCTGATACTCTGTTTCGATTACAGCTTGACTTGGTTCACGTACTATGAAAAAAATAGTTCTTCTAGCAGACGACGAACCTACATTACCATCTAGCTGCATGACTGTGAACCAATCTAATGAAGAAATGGCTGACGATTCTTGACCATTTATCATAGAGCACCTGTTTTGAATGAACTTTTGATTTTATATGAATTTTCAACACGGTTTTCTACTCCACCATCTGCTCTGAATTTTATTTGGCCATCTTCTTTATGCATTTTGTACCTGGGGGGTTCCATTTCTACACCTAATGGAAATACTGGCTCTTTTCATGCTCCAAGGAGGTCTCACTGTGGTTATGCCTTTTCTCTATGAGCTACATTTGTATTTCTTAATTCTTTTTCTTCTCCTATTGTTGAGACGACAATACTTTGACCCCACTCGGACTCTCTCAAAAGGGACGCCTTTTCATGGCTGTAAAAACTTGTGCTTCTGGCATATTTTTAAGATTTTAAGGACAATTATTCCTGAGCCTTGTGATCTTGTGGTTTGAGATCATCACTAGACTTCACCATGTGTTGATGAACCGAAATTCTCAAGAGTGTGGATTTGAGAGAAAGGTAAAAAAAGAAAAGAAATATAAAGTATATACTTGTCTCTTACTAAAAGTGAAGCCACTACTACTTCTAAGCATCTTTACCATTTCACTTATCCAGGTGGGGACATTCTGTAATTTCTCCAGAGGACCTTCAAAGCCGATTTATATGTTCCCACTAGCTGGACACAATTATTTTCATATTTAAAATAAATTGGCAAACTATTTAGACTAAATTTAAAATTTGTGATATTAAACTATTTCGGGTAAAATTATACAATTAAATTATGTTATTTATTTTCACTGTCAAATTAAACCCAGAAACTTGTAAGAACCATCAGTGACAATTTCTGTATGAATATCTCAGTTTAATAGATTAAACTTTATTAGCACCCCGTCTTACTACCCGTTCGGGTTGTACGCACTTAGGCTAATGTGTAATGGTAGGGTGATTGTGAGATGAAATGGAAGACCTACAGTTTAACGTGGGATCCGAATCACGGTGGAGGCCTGGCATTCCACACATTCACAAGTTGTGATTAATACACTATATATATTAACTTCAGGCTCTTATGCCTCATAGTAGAATTGTAAGGACGTCCAACAGGCAGGATAGCATCATTTTTATTTTATTAAACAAATTTAATAGTTTTTTTTTAGCACCGCGTCTTACTACCCGTTCGGGTTATACGCTTAAGTACTAATTACACTAATGAATTAGGAATTGGGAAGGTTGAATTTAGAGGAAGTGAACCCGCATTTGCGTGGAGGGAGAGTGGAAAACCATTTAGGAAAACCACCCTCAGTTCACCCGACCGAGATTCGAACCTCGATCTCCCCGTCCTCGTTGGTCTAGCTCAACACGACTGACGCGTTAGCTAACTACGCCACCGAGGCGGGTAATTTAATAGTAGTTGCTCTATTTAGTACTTACTGTATGCACCCCTATTAAGTTACATTATTCCTATAACATACAAAAACTTTTTTTTTATTTACAAGATTACACTTATCAATGTGAATACAAGCTTTTTTAGTGTGTCTTCTTCTAAGGCCACTATAAATATTTTTACACTCTAAGTGGGAAAAGACTTACTGGCACCCTCCATATTACATTAATTCTAGCATTTTAAGATTGTTCTTCATGGTAAGTGCTTTTCCAGATCATAGCAACTACTATATCAAGTGAGATCTCATGGTGTCGTCTGTAATAATTGGTTCTGAATACACTGATAAAACAAACATATTTTCCCAAAATATACCAAGCGAATGCCTTGAGAGATGGATTCTCGTTAATTAAATAGATAAAAATATATTATATATATATTTTTCTACATCTTTCTCCTTCTTTTAATCTCATTTACTCTTTACACTCCTTTACTACTTTCTTTTCATTCATCTTTTTCTCTCTGTATATGTTCACAACTTCTTACGTTCTGTTTCACTCTACGCAGCAATCATTCGTTTGTATGCTTCTTTCTTTTCTCTCACAGCTTCTTTCACCTGTTCATTTAACCATGGATCTCTTTTAAATTTTCCCACCACGCACGCTCAACTACAGCCTCTTTTATTATGTTCCAAGCACTTTCTATACTATCATTAGCATTTATTTTGACATTCTATTCATGTTATTGTAAAGTTAATTTCTCCCCCAGCACGCTTTAATATTATGCACTCACACTTTTATCCTGCACCACTTTCACTCTTACTTGCTTAAAACTCTAGTGGTGCTTCCTCACACAATTTCTACCTAAGTCAAATACTGAGATCATTAGGAATTGATCTGTTCCTTTTTCAGCTCCACGTTTAGTCCTAGTACTCTTTGCCAAACATCTAAGTTTCTCATCATACACCACAAAATCAATCATCGTTCTTGAATCACCCCTATGCTATGAATACTAATGAATATCTTTATGCATAGGCCTAAACCATGTGTTAGACTCAAATAAACCTTTTTCTAAACATACTCACTAACTCATTACCATTCTCGTTCACCCTGTCATCACCATACCTTTCTTACACTCTTTCCAAATTATCTCTTTGTTTACCCACCCGTACATTCATATCTCCTAACAAGATAATTCTTATATATATATATATATATATATAAACATTTAAAATATTACATTTATGTATATCATATAAAATAATAACTAAATTAGTATCATGTGAACATCCTATATCAGCCAGTTCCTGCATTTAGAGGTGACGGACCTGCACGATTATTATTATTTTAGTATATTGCCTGGTAAAATACAATCCATTTAAGGTCCATATATTATCGCTCGAAGCTATAAAGTTGGCAACTATGGATTTAAAAATTTTAATTTGTAGCCCTTATCTCTGAGTGGTAGACATTTTACTCATCAAGGTTATTATCAAAGTAAGGTAAGCCAAAGTCTTTGGTCATAAATCTTAGGATTAATTAAACTCAAGGTAAGTCATAAGAAATGTGGAGTCTTTAAGTAATTATAATTTCTATATAGAGATTTGAGCACTTTCGTTTCATATTTTATTTACAATGTCTTAAAGCAGACCAAAGTAAACTACTTTTTTCCTTAATTTTTAATACTAGGGTATTTTAAAATCCTTTATTTCGTAACAATTAAATGGTTGTGTGTTCAACCGTAATTTAAGCTCTACTAAGACTTTGGGGGTTCAAATCGTTACTAAATACGATTAAACTACAAATTAATATAACTTCATAGCCATTCCCTAACCAAAAAATTAGGCCTAATATTTTACTGCTTATTTTTAAACTAGGGCTGTATCCGAATAGTCAAGTACACTTGACTTGATGCAGACTTGATGCAGTCTTGATAATTTTACACTTCTCGTGGTTTTCATAGCGAAGACTGCATCAAACTATTCGAACGGCAACACACTTGGGCCCGCAGTGCTTCTTCCTACCGAATAACTTAGAAACTATGTACATTTTTTATTATTATTATTATTATTATTATTATTACACTCTACTAAGCGGTAAATATTTTATATAGCAAAAACTATTTAAATATGCATATTATTTATACTTTTATATATTAAAATATAACATGTAATTAATTGGCATACGTACATATTTTTTGCGATTTATTTTACAAAGACATGACGAGAATCACGAGACGAGAAATTCTATTAAACTTGTTTAAAATGGCGCAAAACGTAAGTCGGTGCTCTATCAGACGAAACTATAATAATAAAACAATTGCCAGTCAAACACCGCACCAACGTCGCGAGAAAGCCGCATAGCTCGTAGCTTTCCGTATCCATGGTTACCAAAGCCTCGAGAAGACTGCATCGGTCTCGTTCGTGACTATTCGGACAGATCTACACTTGGTCACGTGATTGCATATGCAGCTATCAACGCCACGAGCCAACGCGACGCCGCATAAGTAGACTATTCGGATACAGCCTAGGGTTGTGTCCGAATAGTATACGTCACGCGCCGTCGACCCTTGACACTCACTCGATAGTTACATTGGCAATCACGTGATATAGTGTAGAACCGTCCGAATAGTCACGAAGTGTGCCGATGCACCCTGCACAAGCCCTTGAGACCAAGGGTGACGGCAAGTTACCCTTGACACGCCGTCGATGCGGAGTTTGACTGGCAACTGTTTAATTTTTCTTGTGCTAGAGTAATGTGATCTGTTATAAATTATTTTAACTATACCAATACTACTTTTGCTGTAGTCTTTGTGTTATGTTGGAAATGTCTAGTGAAAAGAAGCAGGAATGGATATTAAAACGTTGTACTCGTTTTCATTCCCTGCTGATAGATGGCGTTTAAAATAGTCACTGGTAATATATAATAATCACTGGTATGAAGCAGCACTGCAGACTCAAGGGCGTGTAAAGGGTAGTTTGCCATTCGAAAAGTCTGTTGCAGTCTTAGATCTCAAGTGTGTGTAAAGTGTAAATTTATCAAGTCTGCATCAAGTCAAGTGTAATTGACTATTTGAATACAGCCCAAGGCTATCAAATTAATAATATACATTATATATTTTTACAAAATACAAAAAATTAACTTACTCTAAGAAATGGGGTCTGCTGACCATATTGTCTCCCAAACTAAATTTATTGTTTTTTAATGATACAAAATCTATAAACTTACCACAATAATAATTATTACTTTATCATATCAAACAACTCTTGCAAATGAATAACTGACAGGTAGAAAGACGTGGTGCTTAAAACAAAATATTGTTTAGAAAATTGGGAATAGGACTCAAGAGGGTGGGATTCTTAACTATTTTTTTCTATTTAATACTATACAAATTTTAATATTCTCTATCATCTACCATCACAAACACTAAAGAAAACTTCAAATGATAACAATTTTGCGGGATGGTAGGGCCTACGCATCATCTGTCCAATTTTGGCTTTTTTTCTTTTAATTACCTAACAAAATAGTGATATTTGCCTGACATTTTCCCAAACGAAAAAATACAAAGGAGTAAAAAAAAACAAATCACATTTAAAAAAAGATCATGCACTTAAGTGACGTTATATTATTTAACATGGCCTTGAACGCTAGAATCTGTGATTTCCCTCACATATTGATCTACATAAAGAGCACATACTCTAATAATATTACTAGACATATCGGCAAGCCTAGGCCTCTGTACGTTCTTGAAAAATGTTCCTTTCAATTAATGACTTCTAATAAATACATATTGAACATCTTAGACTAAAACATAAACTAAATTTATCTTTTTACAAAGTAACGAACCGTTTGCAGTGACTGCACATTACAACTAAACAAAATAACCATTCAGAAAGTCCTGAGAAATATATATTGATGATGTCATGGAAATAATAAATTAGGCTACAATGTTTATAGGCCTATATCTTTTTTTACTTTCCTAACCTAACCTTTCATGCATTTAAAGAAAATTAAAATGGATATAGGGGCCTAAATCAAGTTTTTTTTAAACACTAACTCACAGATAGTACACGTCATCTGATATTATAACTGTATTACTGCACAGGATCACGCCTATAACGCAAATGACGATGGGTAAGTGGCTCTTCTGAAAGTGATTTGGGCGAGTTTTGGTGAAATGTAATATTAATTAAAAGTTTTCAAAATTTATTCATCTTTGTGGTTTCATTTATCTTCCAGACGGATGAAGTGTATCATCATCCCAAATTAATAATTTATTATAAAATATTCCCTAAATTAATTTTAAAAATTCAAAAACTCACCTTAACCACAGAAGAATGTTAATATTTAGAACGTTAATATTTCAAAGAATGTCATAACATGGCACTAAAAAGTATTTTAATCTGCAAACATTCTACTAATATTACAATCTATCCCAACTGAGCAAAACATAACCTTCCACGCATCAACAAAATATTTTTCATGAAATTCTGGGATCCTGAAATATATTTTAATAAAAAAAACTTATTTTAATCTTCTAAATATCTGCAATCAATTTACAATATTAATTTGATGATAGTTAGAAATTTGCTTTTGTTGTGTCCATATTACTTAATTAGGCCTATAGTAAGAAATATTTTATTTCCCATAATATGACAAAAAAATTTAAAGAATCCCACCCTGTTACCAAAAATTCTTGAAATTCTTGTAATGAAAGAACACATAGTAAACTATCACACGTATAGATCACATGGGAAGTGAGAGAACCAATACTATATAGGCTACTATCATTACATGGTTTCTATTTTGGCAGAAAATAAGTAATTTTGTCATAATAATTAATTAATGTTTATTACTACGATTTTTTCCTTTCAAACTTAGCCTAACCAACCATGAGTAATTGGATTAAAATTTATGTTTATTATTACATTTATTACCAGGGCTGTGAAGTATGAGTCTATAAAAGTGTACAGACTCTGGCTTCAAAATAAAAACTTAAAATAATATTTTATACTTTTTTTTATTATTATTTAGGACCAAGATTTATTAAATATAGGCCTACATTCACAATGTTAAAAGAAGCTTCCTATAGGTAATTTATATTGGCTCATTTTATTTTAGTCAATTTTTTTTATTACTAATTATTAATATACATTAGCATTTTCTGAAGGCATCCGAGTTGAAATCTAAGTCAGACAGTAGAAAATTAAAGGATTCAAAGTCGAAGGCTTGGCTTACAGACTCCACAACCTTTGTTATTACCCAACAAACTTAACCTAGCCTTCCATGCGTAAGTAAATTAAACCTTTGATTAATATTGATAAGATAAATTCAAATTTAAAAAAAATATTGATCAAAAAGCAATTTAAATTTCTATAAAAAAAAGTCAAACAACTTAAATGATCATGAGTTTACATTATCAGGGTGTCGACTGGGTGTCCAAAGTCACCAAAGTCACAAAAAAGTCATTAATTCCTAAAAAGGTCACGAAAGTCCCTGAAAAGTCATGAATTTTCAATATTTTAGTCATAAAGTCACAAAAATATTGTTGTTTGAATTTCCTGTGCATTGTACAACGTGAACACGTCTAATATCAAGTCACCCCCTACCCATGATGCCATGTACTAGCCACAAGTTGCCTGAATGTTTTTACCAAGATACCAAGGACAAGGTTAATGTTCACCCTCTAGTTAAAATTTAATGTTACGTGTGAGTGTATTATGTCTATATATGCATTATATAATGTTGGACCGTTTACCGAAGGAATTTTATGGTCAAAAAAGGTCACCAAATGTCACTTATTTTTTTATAATTAAAAAAAGAACAAAATTACTAGACAGATGTAAAGAATAGATGTTTTTAAGCAGTTTATTTAAATTTACCCAAAATACAGGTATCTGACATTGGGGCGATTGGAGAAAATTTCAGAAGTAACCACCTCGAGGGGTTACATAAAAATTATATTGAATAAAGATAAAATACATGGAGAGCAAGCCTGCAAATAATTTATATTTTAAATTATTTTATAACAAAATTCTAACCGGGTTAAATATGTAGAACAATATTACAAGCACAAAATAAACTTAAGTTCACCAATCAGAGATGACAAAATTTGAATAGGCCTACAGTAAACATTTTTTTCTAAATGGGAAGTTATTGTCAAAAAGGAGCAAGGAATCTCCCAACAGAAAATATCACCTATGCAGGGCTAAATCCTATAGATTAAAAAATGAGGTTACATTTTGTTCAAGTCTAAGATTCCGTCTTACAAGTTTGGTAGTGACTCTTGGAGACCAAACACCAGATATACACAATGTCCTCCAGAGGGAGAAAAGGGTGCGAGCCAATCACAACTTCAGGCTATCAGAAAGTGTGTGTGTGTGTGCGCGTGTGCACACACACACACACACACACACTTTTCCTGACTGTAGGCAAGCGAACTACCCAATTATAGCACAAGGGAGAATGTTAGTCATTTCTTCCACCACAAAAAGTCTCACCGCGTGAGTCCACTTTTTTACGGGCAGCCTTGCTCCCAATAAGAGGAGCTCGGAGCTGTAAGGTAGTAGACATATTGTAGTTTTGTAGTTTGTATTGGCATGCACGTTACAAAGTCAACACAAAAGATAGTCAATACAGTGAAATCTCTTAATAGCGGACATCTCCATGTTCAAAACTAGTTTATTTGGAAAAATATATATTTGTTAAAAATCACAGTGCTTCAACACAGTTTAATCTGTATGAACCTATATAGTATGGTATTAATATTGTATGTAGAATAGTTATGACTAATTAATAAATATTGTATGTAGCTTACACTACAGATTGAATTATACAATTATGCACAGAACACGATATAAACAAAATGAAATGTGAACAGTAGGGGTATCTATGTGCACAAGCACATACTACACTAATAATATAACAAACCAAAGGGTGGGAGGTATGACATTAGTAATTAGTATGTACTTTTACTAGAGATGGAAGGCTGGAATGATCAAACTTTGCATGAGACAATGGCATTGCTGACATCACCACTGTAAAATACTGTAAATGGGCCGGGGTTTTCAATTTTCATCCCCTGTTTAGAGATTTATTTTGCTCAGACGTGTCTCTAGAAGTGTCTGCGTTTGTTATTTGGCATTTGTTTCTTTTTAAAAGCGAAAGTTATTTTGCTGGTGAAATTTAAACTTGATGTAATAAAGAAGACTCTTGCTAAGGGAAATTTCACTGTATTTATGTTTATCTTGTGATTGAGTTTGATTTTACTTGTTTAGTTAAATTCAAAAAATTATCCTACTTATACAACTCGGTATTATTCGACTAACCCTCTTTAAGTATGTAATAATAACACAATAGTAAACAAATATTACCCACTTTAGTGGTCACATTGTTTGAGGCATCACTCACGCAATAGACTGGACTGGCATTGACAGGGAGATTGAGGTTTGATTCTCATTTGGGTATACTGAGGGGTGTTTTTCCAAAATGGTTTTCCACTCAACCTTCATGCAAATGTGCGCTTCCTCTAAAATTCAACCTTAGTCATACTTAACAAAATTAGCGTAATCAATACACAGGTACAAACTGGCAGTGAGACTTATACAAAGAAAATAATTTTAATGGAAAGTGATGTGATGTATATTATTCTCAGATGGACATTTACACTGGTTCTTAGATCGACATTAGGTATTAGATTAGATTCTGATTTGATTCAAATAAGTTAGCTAAGATTCAGATTTGATTTAAAATTTAAAATGATGAATTAGCACCGGCTTAAATATTATAAACATGTTAACCAATTGTGTACTAAAATAAAGCCTGATTTTGGTTGGAAGAACACTAGAGAAACTTCAAACATATTTCTTTTTGGCCAACATTGATAATATTTTACTTTATTACTTGTGTTGATAATATCTATCAAAAGTGACAGCTGCAAATCACATGACTTGATGTCTGAATATATTAAAATTGTTCTTCCTACCAAAATCAGTGTATTGTTTTGGTGCCATGTTGGGTAGTGTTCTATTCCTTAAAATATGCCCAAGGTTTATGTTCCAACAAAAAGATAATGTGCTGCGTTATGTTTATCAATATTTTCATACATTAATTTAAATTGTAAAACCTCTGGACTTCTTAAAAACACTTTAAAAGCCTACGTATCAGTAAAAATTAACATAAAAAATATATTTTTTTTAAATAGGTCTAACAAAGTTTTTTTTAATGCACTTATCAGATTTAACACACATTTATTCTGATTGACAGACCATAAAATAGCCTTAACAATTGTGAAATTAATGAAGAAGGTTGTCCATTGTTGGCCATTATATTAAATAAAACACTTTTATACATTATCAGTAACATGTATTATACATTGGTAGTCACATATTTATGAGAGACCTCCATAAATCATTAAATTTTGTTCCATACATTTTTTTATATTTTTTGTCATTGATAATGATTTTGTCATTTTTTAAATAGAAGAATACATTTGATTGTGCTGTATGTTCTTAAACACATTATAATATTGAGTCCATTTATTCTCTGAACTATACAGTAACTAAACCTTGGCTGTTCCTCGTCTCGTGTTAGCCTTTGAATAAACTATCTAACTATGGTTTACAGATGTCTGGCTCAGTTGTAGCTAAGCTGCCCAAGCCCCAGTTGAAAGGTCTCTTGGCCGCCTCCATTAAATTTCACCTACCTATAGCAATATTTGTAAGTATTGCATCTGGGATAGCTTTCAAGTTCCTGGTGTGTGAGCCACGAAAGCAAAGATACGCAGAGTTTTACAAGTAAGTTTTATTTTCTTGGTTAGAATAAAAAATTTGTTTATACTTTATTAACACCAAATGGCTACATTATTTTCTCATGGATACACACCACCATTCTCCATTGGCTATGTGCCTGGTTAATATAGTATGACCCACTTTGGTGGTTGAATGGTCTAAGGTGTCACTCTTGCAACAAATTGTTTTATAATCACTGGAAAATATAGGAACATGTGCAAAAAGTAAATATATCAAAGTTGTATGCAACCACCTCTGGGTGAATTATTTTTGAATTATGATCCTATTATATTCTTGGATTAAAAATCAAATCTACAATTTAATGTGGTTTATTGTAAGCTGTAATTTTACCTTTTATTTTTTCCAAATTGTTTGTGTGGGTGTGATATCTCTTTATACTTCACTAGTGCTCTGTCCATTAAAAGTTTCTACTATGGTGATCTTGTATATTGTTTGTTTTTTCTGAGCTAGGCTCCAGTAATTTTCCATTGGCATAGAGCTCCTAGAACAGATTTGACTGAAATGTAGTTTTTGTTTGAGCGGAGGCCTGTTGAACAAAGTGAAGCTTGCTCTCTCTCAATTTGTCGTTAGATGTGAACAGGTGTTAAGGTTCGCTTTTACAGAATATTGTCTCGACAATCAAACAGGAATAGAGGAGGAGTTGTCATGAGTAAATAATATTTGTGTTTGGCGAGAAATCAGTCAATTGGTTTTCTTTTTTTTATATAAAAGACTATTATAATTACAGAAATCCTGAAACCATTAATACAACAGCTTTGTATTGGCCATGAGGAATCCAAAGACATCATATAACTAACAAACACTTTTATGAAATTGAAGTCTCGATAAATGTTTATGCTTAGTGTGTCACTAAGGAGATAATAATATATCACCAACAGCCTCAATTAGAAGGCATGTTTGTATAAACATTGGATGTTGAGAGTGGCAGATGACATAATGGGTGTTTCGAGGAAAGTTACAATGAATCAATAAACAAATAAAGTAGTTGAATCAAAAAGGAGGTGTCAGCAGTCCATAGCTAGAAGCCAGGCTGGTCGCCTGGTTTATATGGGAGGGTTTGAAGCCCTCGGGCTGACTACGGGAAATCGGAAGCTGGGAGATCATGCTGCTTGTCATGGGTCACACGGCTAAGTTGTCTGGTTCACCAAGTACCATTCGGGGCTGCCGCTCGAGCCCAGGGAACCAGGTTCAATTATCGTGCAGTGACCACCTAACTGTCAGTCAGGTCATAGGTAAAACCTCATAACACCTTGTTCGGTCACTCGCTTCTCTACATTCACTAAGTT
Source organism: Timema podura (assembly GCA_033556935.1). Classification (NCBI taxonomy): domain Eukaryota; kingdom Metazoa; phylum Arthropoda; class Insecta; order Phasmatodea; family Timematidae; genus Timema; species Timema podura. The sequence goes on along the minus strand of JAVRXN010000007.1, from coordinate 51,223,416 downwards.
CTTCATTTTAACTTAGCAGTACTAATAAACCCTCTAAAAGCCAAGTCTAACGTCAATCACGAACCCATCCCCCCTTATCCTCGGCCAAAGCCATCCTGACATATCCCGAGGCCCACACGATTAAAACATACATAAAAGGGGAAGTGACAAATATTAATTTGATTTTATCTGTCTATATTAAGCATATATTTAGATTGTGTGAAGGGAAAACTGTATAGAACGTGTTTTCAGGAACTATGATATTGACAAGGAATTTGAACGGATGAAGCAGGCTGGCGTGTTCCAGAGTGTGAGACCAGACTGAACAATACACTCATTCCTAATCTGAATAGTAAGTAGATGTTGGACTAAATGCAGTAAAATGTTGTATTTATCAAATAAAATAGGGTTATTCCTCACTGTTTAAATAACTCTGTTTTTATTTTATTTTCAGGTAAAATTACTGTATTTTCAAGAGAATATTTTTTTTTGTCACAACAACATATGTACTGTAGCTGTTCTTATGGATCTATCTAAAAGTACCTATTAAAAATATTTTTTTGTTTTACTCTTTAATTATGTTTTAACCTATACACTTACTCATGCACCTAGTTTTGTCTATGTTAAGGTCATTCACCAATGAAAAATTAATTGCACAGTTTTAAGTGTATAAAAGCTCTAAATAGTGATTCATTGTCTTCTGTTACATTCTCAACTCTTTGAATAGGCAACTTAGAACATGATACATAAATGGGGGTGGACCAATTACTTAAAACAAAAATATAAGCAGACACAATTAGAGTTTCTTTATTGGTCAAAAGGCAGAAAATAATACTTAAAGGAAGGGAGTGATATATTAAAGATGAAATATAAATTGCATAGAGTGACACAAAGCCTGAATATAGCCAAATAACTTTGTAAGAAAGCCCACAAACAATTAAACAAAATAATAACATGAAGTAAAATTAACAACAGGGCTATTTTAGAGAACAAAACTAATTTTGATGACCCTGAAATTAATGTTATAAATGTCTGCCTCAAATTGGTAAATAATAATCGGAGATCAAAAGTCTTTACATAAAAATAGTACCTATGAGGGAAAGATTTCTGTTACAGTTAACATTAACCAATTTAAAGGCTGGTCGTATGACTACCGGATAAATACTGCTATTGGGAGTTTAAAGTTTGTGACCAGATAAAGTTTATCAGCCACTTTAATACTTTACACATATTATGAACTGAATCTATCTGTCGGATAGCTATTTATAGGATAAATATATTTTTATGCAGAAAACGCAAGGCTGGTACTGTTTTTACTGGTGTGCACATGCGTATACCCCTGCTGCTTCCGCTTCAACCTGGCTAGTGGCTACAACGTTAAGCATTTGTTAAATAATGGTGGCTAAACAAGTGTGAGAAAACAGATGTCACGTGGTTGCAAAAACTAAGTTGTTTTGCAAGTACTAATTTTAGTTTCTGCAAAAAATGTGATTGATAGTTTTGTACAATGTTTACAAAATTTCATTTATAGTACTCACATTTAAATAATTTATTCTTATAAAACCTTACATATAGCTTGTCATTTTTTATAAAAGTGTGAATTAAATGTTATAACTTTATATACAGTTAAACACGTGAACCAAGATTTTAATATAAAAACATATTATGATATGAGAGATCTCATGAAAAACATGTTGCTATGGCAACACCCATTTTAACTTTCATCAGTTGCTTAAACCTCCCGATAAAAATGTGATGCATAAATACATTTTATCTGGCAGATAAATGCTATCTTGTAGTCATGAGACGCACTTTTAACTTATCGGCCAGATTAATATCAATCCAGGAATCATAAGACCAGCCCTAAGTAAATTACAAAATCAAATTACTTTGAAATTCTAAAGATTTCATTCAAAAATAAGTTAATATTACAAACTTGAGTATTCAAAATATTAAGTGACTTACAATTATCAAGGGATATCCTACCAGAAAAGTTTCATTACCGGAAAGACCAAAAAAAGATGACAAATCATATATAATCAAGATGATGCAAAGCTAAATTTTACTACTAAATTAAAGTTCCAGCTAAGAGTTCAATGTTTAAGTTTCAAAATGAATCTTAGTCTATAATATAAGATTGGGAAAAAAAAAAAGTTCAAAAGTTAAAGATTCAAAAATAATTAAAGAGTTCAATGTTTCAATTAAATGCCTGAAAAGCCGCAATAAAAGGGAATACACAATATACATATTAGGAAGGTTACAGCGAAAGTTTAATTCAGAAAGTTCTTACATTTTGAAAGTCGTAGAAATGTTGTCTATCACGTTCTGAGGTTGGGCCAAGAAGTGACGATTACAGTCCAAACACCATTTTATATACAAATTGTTTGCCTGAGAGGGTCTTTGGATTGAACCAATCAGAACGCACGAGGTCTGAGTATCTATGCACAACCTGTTAAAATGTAGTCACGAGCGTTATCCAATCATTTTGCATTGCCCAATGTGAAATCCAATGCCAGCGTATTGGCGAAGTATAGTCCATTCTTGCACCGTATGCATCCAGACACGCATCCGCTACTCTTGCTCCAGTAGGCCATGCTTACTCAACTTCAGTGAATTCTTCATGCCTGTTCGTTACTTCAAGAAGACTCATAAATGTCCAGAAACATTTGGTTCAAGCGGACCACGGCTGATATCTAGCCCGGCACGCCAAGTGAACGGTCCTGCAGTCTAGACCAACCAGTCATTAGGGCGACGTGAGCAAGCTCTTCGCAAAGAGGAGAGGTGGCTGTTTTGAATGTAGTAATGTTCCGCAATGGTACATTCCAAATCATTATAGTTCCAAGAGGTCAAACTTTATGCTTTTTGCGGACCATTATTAGGGTAAATAAATAAAATGTATGGGAAGCAAATAAATGTACTTAAGTAAAAAAAAAACCATATAAGGTTACAGTGTACTAAACGCATTTATCGAGATTAAAGAACAATCATCATAAGTTAACAGAACCAACAATACAAAGTTAAAGGTTAATTATTGCGAGCAATAATCTATTCAAAATGAAAGCAGGAATACAACCTATCGTCTAAACATCATGGCTAAGCCATTCAAAAGATACCTATAAATATCTGAAGTTAAGTTTGTTAAAAAGTCTATACATATCATATCTCATAACTTAAACATATCAACTAGTATATTTTTGCTCATAACCATACACCTGGCTACAATATTTACAAGACAAGTCATTATTCTCATTTAACAACCCGTGAGGCGGGTCCTAGACACCAAAGTGCTTAATTTCTTTATAACTGATCTACTTAGTTCACAATAAAATTCAAACATTAGAAACATTTACCGAATTTCCCACTCGCGTAGAAATTGAATATATGATACCAAACCATATTAGTTTCATCTAGACTTACTACAATATAGCCAAACAAATATATGCAATGCGCACAAAGATTAAATTACAAAATTTGACTTGCGAATAACACAATCGAATCTGGAATTAAAGGCATAAGACCAAAACATGCCCATATACAAAACAAATCTAATTACCAAGGAAATTAAATTTATTAAAAAAATTAATAAATAAATATGTCAAAGCATTATCAAATTAGATCCCTACATAATTTAGAAAGAGTTTAGTGTTCCCCAGTTTTCAAATTAAAAAAAATTATAACAAATTTATTCTAAAATAATGCACACTTATATGTGGTAAGTTCCTAAATCTTAATTATATCAAAGAGTAATCGTTCCGTTCTGGATAACAGCTTATATTTCACTTAGAGCAGTGGGGAAAAATGGTTGGAAAGTATTCCATGACCAATGAAGTCATCATTAGCCAGTCAGAAACGGTCTGCGCATAATGTCGAACAAATAACTATGAGGGGGTAGGTAGACACACGTTATGGCACTTGTCGCTTGTTTCCCCAAGCTATAGCACCTGCGCAGCGTCCTCAACTCGGGGATAAGCGAACAGGGTCACATGGCATTTCGTGTCTTCATTTTATTTTTCTCGCCAACTTGAACAATGAACAGTGTTCTGTGTTGACGTACGTGAAGGATCCATCCATACAAGGCGCTGATTTCCCAGTAAAATGAGTTAAGTGTGTATACACCTTTTTTAGGTGGCAAATATAGTTTGTAGCCACGGTACAGTGGCAAGAAGTCAGAGGATTGATTTCAAGTAATAAACTATGGTAATACATTAGAGATGCTTTGTCGTGCAATTGGTGCAAAAGATCACTGGTAAGAAATAAGCTTTACACTTTTAGTATTAACAAATTAATGTTAAGACACTTTGTCAGTCTCATCCAGTAACAAAAGTCTTAACATATTTCAAATTTAGTTTTAAATTACAATATTGTTGAACATTATCACTGGAAATAAATAGTTTTATTTATTTGAGGTAATTAACGTTCACTTTCTGAACCGACTGATTATATCAACACACGAAAATTTCTCTGAGTAAGAACAAAAGAATTTACTAATTTTGCCAGGATGGTATTTTCATATACCTTTCAGGATTCTTATACATACCACAATCTACATGGAACCAACGGCTTAACTTCCCCTCCAAATGAAGTTGTGCTACAGATTTAGTTTAGTTTATAGTGTATTGGCTTAGGTTTGACACTTATTAATCTACTATAGTAACAAGAAGCTTCGTTATAATCCTCAACAAAAATTTAAATACAGCAGAGTATCGATAATTCGGACTTATTGAGGATCGACCCAGTCCTGATTAAATACAGTCAGTTTCTATACCAAAAATAAAAAAATTAAGCATAGACAGGATACTTACGAAAGTAGTCTATGCTAAAGATGTAGTCTGAATACGACCCACTGAAACAGTGACTGGTATTTCTGACCCCCTTTCCACGGTTTGTATGTATTCCAAACTTGTTGGTTCCTGTCCCATTAGTTTTTTTATGTGTGCCATTGTTTTTTATGTATGCCATTGGATCGTATGTCTGAGTAGTATTGGGACTGGCTTTGAAGTTTGAGGTTTTTTTTATTTATTGGTAGGGGGAGCGTGCAGTCCATGGCATCGGGCACTCCTCCCACGACGTTTATAAAATGGGAGTGCATAATATAATCATGCCTAGGGGGTGCTAAAATTTTAAATCCGCCACTGAAAGTATTTAGGAAAAAATAGCAAGGAAGGCCAAGAGGAGGTTAATGGAAGAAATTAAAGGCTGTTTAGAGTAGTTTTCCCTCTGAATTATTTCGAAAATTTGTGCTGTAATAATACTTTTGGTGTAGTATTACTTCAGGAAATTCTTGGATGCCTTTAGAAGTTATTTTAAATAGTCCACAAGAAATTAAAAAAAAAATTAATTCCCTAAAAGCTATTTGAAGGGGTTTTGCTTGCCCCGTGTATTTTTAATTTAGATTGTACCTCGCCTAGTTTTGTTTCAAAAATTATATGCCATTAGAAGTTATTTCAAGTGTTTTTCACCTGGAAATGTTTTTGAATCTCACTATTGACCACATTCTACACAGAATGTTTACTTCCAAAGCTTGTTGACCCTAGGTACCCAAGAAAATTTCCTATTAGAGAGAAAATAGTTTAAAAAATAATTTTTTGTGTGTCGGTTTGGTTTTAGTTTTTTCTTAGTTATGTGAGCAACATAAATGTGTGTATATCTGTCACTCACTTATAAATGAAAAAAAAAAAAATAATAATAATAATAATAAACTAAACCTTAAACCCCCAGTTTATTTATACCAATATAAAATAATTGATGTGCCTAAGCCACTATTACAATACTAGTCTACTCAAACATTTTGTTAACAAATTATGGTTTGAATAATGTTAAGTGCTCATGAAATAACTTAGAATATTTTAATGCCCCTCAATGACTTTAAAATACCTAAGATAAAATTATAATAAATAAGCTATGCTTCTAATTGACACGCCTATTTAACAAGAGTAGTGCTATGTAAACATTAACATTTTGAATCTTAATAATTATTGTAGAAGTGCAGCAAACAATAAATATATTCAATTATTATAATGTATACCGGATCAAATGTGTTGTTAGTACTTGGAAGTGTGGGTACTCGAACGCATGAAACAATAAAGATCCTCAAATGTTTACAAACTTTAATTGTAATTGATACTGAAAAACTTGAGTGGTCCGGGCAGACGCACCTCCCCAGTCCCCGTTCCTTTCGCACGGATCTGCACATTGCTACTGGTGTTGCTGCGGCTTTTATAATCATTAAATGTCGCTAAAAAAAAAAGACGTTGGTGGAAAAAGTAGTTTCTAAGACGGGGGGAGAATTACGATGATTGTTTGTTGTCAGAGGTATCATTGAATGATGAGTGCTCATTTAAAAATCTGTTAATACCACAACCACAATTAAATCACCACCACAACACTACCAAGATACTACTACTAGGACAAGGAATAAAAATCAACTGATTAAAATTCAAAAGTTGCCCGCAGATATTTGCGCGTGGGTCCACACCAAGCGATGTTTTCCATTGGAGGTGGGGGACCGAGACACTGGCAACATTACTTGATATTTTACCGCCGGACACTCAGGCGATGTTTTCGTGTATCCAGACACACGGGAAACGTCAGGAAACATCGGCGGTCAGCGTGTATTTGGTGATTATTGTCCATTATGTACTAGGCTTAATACGTAATATTTTTTTAATATATACATTTTTTAAAGCTTTGTGTTGATCCAAAAGTTTAAATATGTGTGTGTGTGTTGTGCCTTTTAAAAATTCATAAATCAGGGTAAAATCAATGAAATAATTCCCAAAAATATATTTTGGAAATACATATTAACTTATATAAGAATCACAAAATTATTTCAACTATTTTTCAGCTATCTTAATAATCCATCCGATTCATCTTTTAGGGAACATATAATTTATAAATAAGCTATTATCATTATTATGGTAGAAAAAATACACACATTTTACTAGATTTATTTTGATACGGTATGAATAAAGCTTTTTTTTTTACAGTTGTATCAGTTATATTATTTAGGCAATAAATAATTTGAGTGTTAATTACGACAATCTTGCATAATATTAATTATCTTCACTGGAAAAATTGAAATATGAACTACTTTTAAACAAAAAAACTAAAGGAGCTGATCAGCTGGTGAAAAACTCTACAAGAAATATAAAAGTCGGTACCTTGGTTTAGTTTAATTGGACAGTAAAACCACAGCACAATTCAATACGAGTAACAATTGGATTAGCTGAGTGGCAGGCGGTCATAAATCGGACCCTTGTCAAGGAAGTTTGTTGTGTTCCCTAAACTAGGCACTATATTTTGGAAGTCAACTTACACTGTTGTAGTTTGACTTTGAAGCCATGCCTTTAACCCTATCGCCCACCATCCCACAAATTAGGTTTTAGACTCTTGCACTCAACAGGGCCAAGGACCTTAAGAGTTTTGCAAGAAAAAACAAATACATTGATAAAAAGTATAAGATCAATGGCAAGCTTATCCTAGTTCCTCCCAAACAATACTTTTAGTTTTTTTGGTGACTATATTAACTACTACTTTTATCCCAAGTGACACTTAATTATGGCGTTTATCACCTTTATTGCTTTGAAAGGGCAAAATAAGTGGAGTTCTCCTCCCCTCCGTCCAAAAAAATGGTTGTATTAACGTGTAAAACACAAAACTTTGATACAAACCAGTAGGGTGAAAAAAGTTACAAAACAATACATTTATTTTGTGATTAAAAACTTTCACTTTTCCCCCTTTTAATTCTTATTTTTTAAAGCTACAGATAGAGACTTGCAAAAGATGAGGTTGTTTTTAGGAGAAAAGTGGTTTGTTTTTCTCTATATATTTGAGAACCACTTTTCCCCTAAAATTAACCTCACCTTATGCATATCTCTAATCAAATTTACAAAATTGTGACACTTTGGAGTTATGCCCTCAATTTTGAGTCTATTTTAATGATATTGAAATAATTATGTTTATGGTTTAATGGAACTATCAAGTAGACACTCTTACTTCAGCTCTCATCAAATGTATCTCCATCTATAGCCATCTTTTTATAATTAATCAAATTGGAAGCTTGGGAGCGCGACAGCCAAGCAGAAATAATTATTTCAATATAATCATTAAAATAAATTATAAATTTAGGGCACCATAATGTCACAATTTTGTAAATTTGGTTGAGAACTTCCGTTACAGCTAAACCTAAACACAGTTTGTCTGCATGCGCAATATATGGGTAAGGTGAAGAAAATAATCAAATCAACACAACATGTTCAAGTAAGTTAGTTGTGTACTTGACCTTGGTTGCCATATTCAATATCATAGATGAGTTAACTGAATAGAATATTGACATTTCATTAAAAACTACTGTCTATATTGACATAGCTGAAAGAATGAGTAGGCCATAGCCCAGTCAATATGGAAATTAGGAATAAACAAACCAGGAATTCTAGAAGCAAAGAGACATATTTTACACTAAGAAAACATTATTTTATAAGTAGTTAAATAGTTTTAATAGAGCAGACAGTTCATCTACTATTGGTTTGTTTTATTTGTCTTTAAAATGAGTAAATAGCTTGTTACATTAAAGTTACATACAGGTTCAATAACCTAAAAAGAAAGGATTACAATATACATACAAATAGTAAGAATGTTTGGGGGAGGGAGGAGGAAAAGTATTGCAGGCTCACAAATCAGGGTGTAAAGACAAATCTATGTATTGAGGAGATTCAAGTGTGGAGTATCTTTCATGCAAGAGGGTAGACGCAACATAGAGTTGTACATTTAAATTAAAAAAACATAACAAAGAGAATAGCTTACAAGAAAATCACTAACCAGCATTTTGGAGAAGATGATATAACTTTACAGATAACCAAAACAAAGAGAGTAAAATAATATATATACTAATCTTAAAAAAAATAAAAAACACACATAGTGGAAGATATTTACAACAAATTTACCTGAAACAATTGTCAATTAGATATATTATATGTAATATATGATGGCGTTAAAGAGGAAAGATACAACTGATCATAATATGTATCCAAAACAACTAAAATTTTGATAAGGACATCCTTAAAATAAAATTATTGGATGATGCAACTGCACAAATAACCTCGCTAACTAAAGTCTAATATAAAAAAACAACTTCCGAGGTGAAGATAGGATACAGTAGCACACTTAGCCAAAATAATTAGCAATTCAAAAAATAAACATGTGGTAGTAGAAAAGAGGATGTATTGAAAATAATAATGAAAACAACTAAGATGTAAATGAATACATAGTGGAACATAGGTAAAATAGCTACACCATCAAAGAATATCATTCCAGTATTAATATGTCTGCTACTAATACTATACACTTACACAGGCTAAATTAATACACATATCTGATCTACAATTTGCTATATTTTCATTCATGTTGAAGACCTACTTGTACAGGCCGGAATTCATTTGTGTATTCTTAATGAGATTTATTGTGTACACACCCACCTCGGTGGCATAGTTGGCTAACACGCTAGTCGTGTTGAGCTCGACCGCCGAGGACGGGAGATCGAGGTTTGAATCTCGATCAGGTGAACTTGGGGGTGGTTTTTCCTAAATGGTTTTCCACTCTACCTCCCCGCGAATGCGGGTTCACTTCCTCTAAATTCAACCTTCCCAATTCCTAATCCATTAGCGTAATTAGTACTTAAGCGTATAACCCGAACAGGTAGTAAGACGCGGTGCTAAATAATAATATATTGTGTACATTGATACATAAGAGTTATAAAACCGATAGCAAGTAACAATTTATATTAGACTCTCCAAGGAAGCTAGCCTTATCCAAGATTTAAATTATCTTTTTGACTTCTTTAACCCAGAGGTTTTAAGACATTAGGGATTTTATTGAGATATAGTGTACTGTATTAGAATGAGGACCCTCTAGTTATGTGACCGGTTTTTATCCACTTTGATTTACCTTAAGGTTGATTCATTACTTATTTTATATATATATAAAGTTATTGCTGAGTCATATGATTTTGTTTCCCCAAAGGCATAATGTTAGTGATCTGTGTACATAATTAATAGGCGGGAGTCTGTATAAGTGTTTAGTTGCTTTATTCTAGGGGTTTCCAAACTACAGCCTGTGGTCCACATCCGGTCCACCACAAGATATATCCACCCTGCCCCAAAAATGTTTAGAAAACAAATTAAATGTTTCCCTTTGTTAGTTCTTAACCACACAATATATATTGGACATGTCCAGTTCCTGGTTATCCAAAAGTAAATGAGTTTCTTGAAAATATGTGTGGGTTTTTTTTAATGGTACATTTTTCTTTTGTTCTGAATATTGTCATGCTGATTTCACCAATTAGACCCAAATAAATGTTATTCATTCATTTCCAATTCTTTTTACTTTGGTCCACGAAAATGTATAAAATATATTTTGTGGCCCAGGTACCAAAAAGTTTGGAGAACCCTGCTAAATTCTATAGAACCACAAGTGGTAAAAGATGATTTTGATAGGCACAACCACAAAATAACATTAAGGTAATTTATATGGGCCTGGATTAAAGAAGAGTATTCTAAGGACATTCGGGGGAAACTTATTGGACAATTTTTTAAGTAGGACTACCACCAGGGGCGGCCAACAGTTTTTGAATATAAAAAAAAAGTTTTATTTATTTATTTTTATCCTATAAAATATTTTGGAAAAAGCACGAATATGAAGTGGCGCACCATTCCCTAGAAGCAGTGAATTATTGGATTTGTTAAACAGTATCCCAGTTAAAATTATTGATTCCTCACGCCAATTGTAGCGTGAGTACTAGCACTTGAGTGATTGAATCTAGAAGATGACGTGGGTCAGCTGTGACAGACCCTCTCAAAGAAACCACACCCAATGTGAGCTGTCTCTCAAGGTCAATGCTCCTTGCCTTACCATTCCATTGCGGGCTTTACAGTAGAGAATAGGGGCCAATCTGATTAGGCTCGCTGTACAATAAATGTGGTTTGTATTTTGTTTGTCTGTATTTTAATATGTGTTAAGACCCAAGAAGTAAGGTGACGAGTGAAAGTGATTAATTAAAATGAATAAAGTAAATTCTGTATTAAAAACTCAATTTTCTTCAATAAAACTGCGAGAAAAACTGGAAATTAAATGGTTAGGAGCACATCAGCCTACTGACTTTACATTTAGGCAGGTGGAGGGCAAGGAAAAAATAACTTTTTCTAATGATTGGTTTGATAAAAAAAATGTTGGCTAACTGTGAATGAAGAAAAACAAAGCTTATTTTGTTTTTATTATTTATTATTTGGTGGTAAGTGATGGTGGACAGCGATAGGCTGTAATTTACCTTTCACGTAACTGAAATCTTCACTGGTGACATTTGCACATTTTATATAAAATCATTTCCTTTACTTCGCAAAAAAAAATCCCTTTTGACCCTTGACCACCAAATTTTTAAACCTCCTTCAAAAAGGTTGACCAAACCGGACGCCATCTTGTGAAGCTTATGGAAAAAAAAAGTTTTTGCTACAATGGTATCCCTTACCAACAAGGTATTAGGGAGAAAACAGGTCTTTAACAAACCCCAAAGGTCTGACCCGCCAGTGCTTGAAGGTAACACACCTGTCTTTGTTCTTTTAGAAAAAAAAATTGTATAAATGTATTTACCAGACATACCTGCTCTTAGGTTATGTTGGGTTAGGTTAGGTTAGGTTAGGTTAGGTTAGCAGTGAAGAGGGGAACAAAAAACAGAGTTATATTAGTGTATAGTTAATTTTAGGTTTTGTTTTAGATAAGGTAGGTTTTATTAGATTTGGCCAAGGTAGATTAGTGGTAATCTACACAAAGATTATAGCATAAAGGAATATTACTTAGCTGTTTTCTTAACATTATCCTTCTATGTACCAGGGTTCCTTTTTCATTTTCTTCCTCACACAGGTTGGAAATAATCATTTCACTCATAATAAAATATTGTTTAAAAGAGGTACTAATACATTGTAAGATACTTGCAAATAAAGTAAAGCGCTTCAACCTAATGTTAAAACAGTAAAATCAGCACTCATAAAACTATATACACAATAACAACATTAGGTGGGAAAAAACCGCTGGTGTGTGCTTGGAATGTAAAAACTTAACATATATAGTGTAATTGACTTTCAAACTCATAAAATTAAATAACCATGATATTAAATAAACAATAATAACATGTACATGGCGAGTTATGATACAACTACATGGACATGGCAAGTTATGATACAACCACATGGACATGGCGAGTTATGATACAACCACATGGACATGGCAAGTTATGATACAACCACATGGACATGGCAAGTTATGATACAACCACATGGACATGGCAAGTTATGATACAACACATGGACATGGCAAGTTATGATACAACCACATGGACATGGCAAGTTACGATACAACCAATGGACATGGCAAGTTATGATACAACCACATGGACATGGCAAGTTATGATACAACCACATGGACATGGCAAGTTATGATACAACCACATGGACATGGCAAGTTATGATACAACCACATGGACATGGCAAGTTATGATACAACCACATGGACATGGCAAGTTATGATACAACCACATGGACATGGCAAGTTATGATAAAACCACATGGACATGGCAAGTTATGATACAACCACATGGACATGGCAAGTTATGATACAACACATGGACATGGCAAGTTATGATACAACCACATGGACATGGCAAGTTATGATAAAACCACATGACATGGCAGTTATGATACAACCACATGGACATGGCAAGTTATGATAAAACCACATAGACATGGCAGAGTTATGATACAACCACATGGACATGGCAAGTTATGATACAACCACATGGACATGGCAAGTTATGATAAACCACATGACATGGCAGTTATGATACAACCACATGTACATGGCAAGTTATGATACAACCTACATGGACATGGCAAGTTATGATACAACCACATGGACATGGCAAGTTATGATACAACCACATGGACATGGCAAGTTATGATACAACACATGGACATGGCAAGTTATGATACAACCACATGGACATGGCAAGTTTATGATAAAACCACATAGGACATGGCAAGTTATGATACAACCACATGGACATGGCAAGTTATGATACAACCACATGACATGGCAGTTATGATACAACCACATGTACATGGCAAGTTATGATACAACTACATGGACATGGCGAGTTATGATACAACACATGGACATGGCAAGTTATGATACAAACCACATGGACATGGCAAGTTATGATACAACCACATGACATGGCAAGTTATGATACAACCACATGGACATGGCAAGTTATGATACAACCACATGGACATGGCAAGTTATGATACAACTACATGGACATGGCAAGTTATGATACAACTACATGGACATGGCAAGTTATGATACAACCACATGGACATGGCAAGTTATGATACAACTACATGGACATGGCAAGTTATGATACAACACATGGACATGGCAAGTTATGATACAACCACATGGACATGGCAAGTTATGATAATGATTTTAATTTTTAACACTGATTTCACCCGTTTCAATGACCACATGGTATAAGGTGCTACTCTCACAAAAGACAAGACTGCCAATGACGAGGAAATCGTGGTTTGAATCGCTGTCAGGTGTACTGAGGGTGGTTTTTTCCAAATGATTTTACACTCTCCTTCTATGCAAATGTGAGTACACTTCCTATAAATATATCTACCTAATCCTTAAAACCATCAGCATAATTAGTACATAAGCGTATAACCGGACAGATAGTAAGACAGTGATTTCAAATAAGTTAGGGCCAGTTTTGAGACATAATGTTTGAATGATCAGAATCAGACACACCAACTTTAACCAGAACCAACCTAATCTAGCTTTTTTTAATATGGACATAGCCAGTTTTGTTACTATACACCGTTATTACTACATTATTGTAATCCAGCATTAAATATGATTGGTTTTTATGTACTACATATTAATCGAATAAGTGCCTACAACATTTAAACAGTAGAACATTTCCTTGATTTATCGTTTCCCTATATCTATCAGTTAGAATTTTTAGTCCCCAAAAATGTTAATACATGAATGATTGTTTTTAAAGAAAGAGACACACACAAATGTTGGTATGATCGGTAGTAGTAACAGCGTTTAATGTTTTTGGATTGTGGTGTGGCAAATTTCAGTCGCGCATCTTATCAGCTAAACAATGGTCTTGAGGGAACAGAGGATACTGCTGTGGATACCAACGCCAAGGATCTTTGGCTGGAGGGATACGAAGCTCGGGACATTTATAGTGCAGATGAAACGTATCTATTTTTTAAGTACTCTGCCATGGAGGAAAAAGTTAAAGGGCAAATGATGGTACTAGTTTGCGAAAACAGTGATGGCTCACGACAAACGAGTGCCCATCGTTATTGGAAAGTCCACGAAACCTGGGTGTTTTAAAAATGTAAAAAAGCTACTTGTGAACCAACTTGAAAATGAAGATGAAGTCAGAGATTTTCAGCTACTTCCCTCCGTGCTCTTGATTTATCATTCAATACACAAGGAAGGAAAATCATTCTAGTTGTAGACAATTGTGCCGCTCATTCTCCAGACCCATCCATTTTGAGGAATGTAAAGGTAGTTTTTAACTCCCTAACTGCACGAGTATCGTACAGCCTCTTGATTTAGGTCTGATCAGTGTTTCAAGCAGGTGTAAAGGAAGTAGCTAGTGCAGGGACCTGTATGTCTGACGGACGCAGGGAAAAGGGTTCAACTCAAAATAGACAACCTGCAGGCCATTCACTTTATTGTTTCGGGGTGGCAACAAGTGACTCAGTCTACAATCCAGAACTGTTTTGTAAAGTGTGGCCATGTGAAGATAAATGAAGGGACATACTTGACAAAGATGACGGAAGAGGTGATTATGATGGTACGCAAGATGAAGATTGGGTTCAACTGGAGAAAAGCATCCTTGATATTTTGTTGAGTAACTATTTGCAGTATATTTCAACATATTATTTATTATATGGATGTGGGACCCTTAAGGTCATTTTTCATAGCATTCTAAAAAAAGCACATAACTTTTCTTTGTGTATGGATTAAAGGAGTAAAGGAGGAAGAAGGGTGGAAGGATAGAGGTGTTTACTAAACTGACCCAGCTACAGGCTAGAAACAGTTGATAATGATGATGTTTATGGATTGTGTATATTACCAAAACATTTGGGCCGCTAGGCCTGTTCTGTAAAGCTTTGTGTCATTCAATAAACTTTCATTTGTATATTATTCTTGGTTCCTAATATTTCTAATTAATTAAATATTTGCATTGTCTTTAGCCTTTTTTTGTCCTCTAATTAGGCCATTAGCTCGGTATAGGCTACAAAACCTAAAAAAAAACTTGAGTGCATATTTTAACCTTTAGATTCCTGTCTATGTCAATGGGTACCTGGACAAAGCTGTCAGTGTCGTCTGCTGATGGGAGGTCACATTTCAATACCAGTTGAGTGTAATGCGCTGATTAACTAAATGCTGTCACCTTATTCAAATGTGAACAGGTATTAACACACAATGTGAACCAATATAGTTGTTTGGCTGTTCCTAACCAAACAATTATCATGACATCACACACTCTGTCTACAATTGACACACAACACCTCAAACGACTGGATGACTCATGCACTCATTTTCTTATTAAGCCCATTTCAATAAAATAGATTTTTATTTTTGTTGTCGACCCTTACCACCCATTCGGGTGGTACACATATGTACTAATTACGTTAATTTTTTAGGTTGAGGGCGTTTGAATTAAGAGAAGTGTACCCCCATTTGTAATGAGGGAATGTGGAAAATAATTTATGAAAAAACATCTTATTGGTATTCGACCCCCAATCTCTTGTCATCGGCAGTCTAGTTTATTGTGAAGTAAAACCTTAGACCATTCAACCACCGAAGCAGGTAAAACACCCTAATTTTCTTTTAAGGGACTGAACAAACACCGGAACACCCTTCGCCAGTTCCGCTACGCTGCTCTCTGATTTGATTGTGTCACTACGAGTGGTGGGTGGGTGTGTTATGTCTAAACTGTGCGGTTTAGTCACTATTCAATCAATGTTTTCATAACTGATAATATATTTGAACTTGACTGCTTCTGCCCAGGTCTAACAGTGGAGAGGACAAGGGGGTTGTTTACCTTACTTTAACTTATTTAAGATAAAGTATCGATAGTTATGAGATTGTGTTGAAACTATACATCTGGTAAATAAATATAGTTAAGTATGAACATTTTGAGTCCAAACTGGTGTATCATACTGCATACAAAACATTGAACAAAAATAATTAAATTATCACTTCTCAGGAATTGTCTTCTCCGGTAATTTCCTTGACATCGTATTATGTTTTTTAAAAGTGTTACACTTTATCCGCACTCAACCTCCATGTAGGACTCAAATAGAGAGCTGTGATCACTTTAAGCTACATGTTGTTCACTCGTTGTTTAAGTGACTTTAACTGGTCAGCGATTTCATTTGGAAGGTCTTCACCCACTTGTTCATCAAAATACCTTGCGATATCTTCCACCTGAAACCAAATTATGAATGTGAATAAACATTCAACAGGTTTGATTGTCAAGGTATTGGTTAAAAAATATGGTACACAAAATAATTGGTTAAGGGTGCCACGTGTTATATTGCAAGCAAGTCCGTAGTACTATTAATAGGATGGGCTGCTTGACACACACAGTCTTTTGTTACTATTTACCTAGAGCAGCGGTTCCCAACCTGTGGTACACAGTGAGAAGCCAAACAAAACAAGCAAACTAGTTAATAGTTGTAAACATATATTGGGCCTCATCAATCAATGACCAAGTATAACAAAATGTAAAAAATATTCAACCAGTGGTTGGAGGGGTGGCAACACTGAGTCAAGCTCAGACAGCTGTGCAGTATGTGGGGCACCGTTAAAACTGTACAGGAATAGTAAATATTGAGCATTATCTCGGCGATACTCCAAAATACAGAAATAGTTGAGGTGGTACACCATTCAAAAATGTTGGGAACCATTGACCTAAAGTATCGCCATTCAATAAGAATACATAGTGACTTTTTTACAAATCCCCAGCTTCATACATTTTTTTCTGTTTTTCTGTCAAGACTATAAAAACATTATGAACAGACTAGTGTAAATGTGGCAGGAACATCGATGTAAATAGTTGGCATGGATTGATAGAGAGGTGGATGTGAATTACTGTACAATCTAAAGGAGATTTCCCTCTCTCTGGTGACCACAAGTTAATTGTTTATTGTTTCAGATTATTATTAAATGTAAAAACAAACAACTAGTATTTGGAGATACTTCAAGCACTACACTGTAGCTGGAAACAAGGAAATATATTCTAATGATGTCAGAACTACCCTAAAACTATTAGAAAGATATTTGTGTTTGAAGCTAGGGAGTTTCAAATTTGTTCTTAAATTATTCAACAATACAATTCAATTTCAAGGGGGGGGACAGGGTTGCTTGATTCATGATGTCACAGGCCATGCTAATAGCTGACACACAATACGCTGTATGAGTTACGTTGCATGGAACCTGGAAAACAATATTATAGCTTGAACGTTTTTATTTTTCCTTCTAAAAAATGTATTGAATAGATAGCTTTTAATTTGAATAAAAGGTAGCAGTATTTAAAATGTTTGTTCCAGATACCCATGAACCTCCCTCCTTGACTACGTGTTAAATATGTACCATAGTCAACTTTAACTTTCCATCAAATGAGTCAATCAACTAATTACTGGTAATCTTGTGTTTGGTTAAAAATATTAATTGAAATAAATTCCTGATTTTTTGCAAACATAGTATTTTAAAAGTAATCTGATGATTTTTTTTTCGTTGATGAAAGAATAATCTGGGAAATGTTTAACTCCACGTGTAAAAAGCTCCCCTTTTAGCAACCAGAAGACACCTTAACTGAACTAAATGAACACAGCCAAATAACAAAACAAACAAATGACTGTGCGCATGATGAAGAATGTTTACTATTGTAAACAATCGACTGCATGCACCATCAACAAGGTCAAACAAAAATAGCTTGGTTAGTTCATTATCTTCACTTATTTATCTCTATAGAGACGTGGCACAAGTTTCCTCTTCGTAAAATTCTGTTTTCATGTCAGGGAGGTTTACATTTACGACAAGATGTTTTACACAGTAAATGTAACAGGGGACTGAATTTTTTTTTTCTTGTTTTCACAGGTTTTCGTTTAAACAAGGTTTGTTTTAGGCAGGTTTCACTGTGTAAATTCCTTTATTTATAAATAAATATGGAAAACAACACATGTCGCTACTCCACCCAACCTGTGGACCGAAGTGTCAGGATGGCTTAGTAGAATGCGCAGCGACAAATAACTGTGGGGTTCCTTATGATCTTGTTTATTGAAATAGATTAATTACTCTTCTAGTGAATAAATGTGGTGTAAGTTTTAGAACTAAATGAAAGAGTTTAGTTAAAAATCCTCGTTCGATCAATATCCCTACTCAGAAGTTCTGCACCCTGACCTATCTTTGATGATACAACTCTAACTGGTGTCAAACACCCGATCACCCGGCGCCGCGCTGTTGTTATATAACTCAGACTTTTTAAAATGGTTTAGGGCTTCCTCCTCCGTTCTGAACAGGGACTCAAACTGTAGGATATTATCCTCACAAGTTACTGTAACTCGATAGCTGAGTATGTAAAGCACTTCAAAGTGGCCCCTTAACAACTGGAGTCCTTCCCGACCCCCTCTCCAGAAAAAGTCTAAAAACTCGTTGTTAAATACCAAAAAAGGAGAGGTGTTTTCTGTGAGTTACTGGTAATGACAATGCTCTATGTTATGCTAACTGGCAAAACAATCTCTGTTTTTTTAAACATGACCTGGTACACGTGCTTAAATGCTAATTTAGAACAAGTGAAAGTACCATTTCTTAGGCTTACGTAATCCTTGCACACTCTAGTTTATCAAAGGTTGCAAGTTACAACATGAAGATAATAATACCAACACTTTTTAACATGATACCATTTTTGGAATAGATAAAATAACAAATGTTAAAAGAGAAATAAAAATAAATGGCTTACAGACTTAATAAAATAATATTAATAGAGTGATTATATATGACAAATAAGCCATAAAATGGACTCAAGAGTAGTTTTTTAATAATAAATAAAAAGTAATGTAAAAGATTTAAGAAACTTAAATTGAGTATTAGACTTATGTTTTTTTTGTAAGGATAGACTTAAAGAATGTGATATATTCATCATATCTTTATACTATTACATGTAATGTAAGACATTTAAGGTAAAGCACCAGCTGACAAGCACATTGTGCTTAGCTGAACCATGTTAGTGAATAAATATGTGTTCCTGATACAATAAAAAAACTACTACTACTGGTACTTTTTTTTACTGCCACTTTTACTACTACATCATTTGTATCAGGGATATACATTTTAATTTTACATTTCTAAAAAGTTGTGACACAACAGAAATGTATCAAAAGAATGGCCCCATTAGTTATTTTCAAACATGTTGACTTCTACATACCTCCTGAAGCCAGAAGTCCTTTGGCAAACTGAAAAGTTCATTCAGATCTGGCAGCTTACTAATTCCTTCTAACCGTAATGAATCTGCTTTAGGTATGTAACCAATTGCAGTGGTTTGTGCAATGTCTTCATTTTCAATTCGTCGAATAATCCAGTCGAGAACTCTAGAATTATCACCAAAACCTGGCCACAAGAATTTGCCCTAAAAGGAGATAAACATAAAATGTTTCATATTAATCATTGTAGGTATCAAACTTATTTTGACTCCACACAAAAATCAAATAAATTAAATTCCCTTCATTATCCCTTTGTTATTGAAACTATGTTTGTGAAGAAAATAAGTTAATTTCAACAAAAACACAGATGTTAACATCTCAGGTTTATGAAAATGTTTATAAAGTTTAATAAATACAGTACCTGACTATCTTTCCTGAACCAGTTGACATGGAATATCTTAGGTAACTTCACGTCTTGTCTCGTTCCCATACTCAACCAATGGGAAAGATAGTGTCCAAAGTTGTAACCAAAGAAAGGACGCATCGCAAAAGGATCATGCATGATCACTTTACCCTAGGGAGGAAGCAATCAATGTCTACTAGTTAAAAATTCTTAATTATGCATAACAAAGCTGGTTTCTGTTGAGTAAATTTAAGAACAAAATATAAGTTGGACATAACATGAAAGTTGTGAGGTCTCAAATAGAAACTAAAAATTTAAAATGTATTTATGAAAATTGATTTCATTATTAGGAGAGAAATGAGAAAGGAAAAATGTGATAAATAAATAAAAATCTAGTATTAAACATATTATATTGTAGGAATAAAGTTGGACAATTTACTGGAATTGAGAAATAAAGTTAATATTTTACAGAGTATTTTATTGTCTCTCTAGATATAAAGCTAAATATTGATCTGTCCAGAAATGAAAACCCACTTCCAGATGAACTGTAAAAATTAATTTTGGCGGGAAGGTAAAGTGATTGCCCCATATAATAAGAAACCTGTAATAACAATACATTTCAAATAGGGTTGTAGGGGGGGGGGGGGCATAATTAGAAAAAAACTTTTTAGATGAAGTGGAAAGTTAAAATTTGGCAGGAAGATAGGAGGACACCACCATATAACCAAATAAGTCTTAAAATTGGAAATTTCTAAGTGGTAGCGAGTCATTGGTGGTTAAGGGGTTTAAAATTTCCAAAATTAACAAAAATGTCTTCTAAGTATGTTAGAAAACCACTTAAAATAACCAGAAGAGTCTCACAATTTTAAATGAGACCCCTCCTGGAAATAAGGTAAGGGGGAGGGGAAGGGGGTGAAGAAAAAACTAGGTGGGGTAGCAAATTTAAATGTGTCAATCAGATAAAA
This sequence comes from Timema podura, assembly GCA_033556935.1. NCBI lineage: Eukaryota > Metazoa > Arthropoda > Insecta > Phasmatodea > Timematidae > Timema > Timema podura. The sequence continues at coordinate 51,202,507 of JAVRXN010000007.1, read as the reverse complement.
GGATCCCTCCAGATAACTAAATACAAATACAAATTTCTAAGAGAGAATAAGATAAATGCAGCGGGGGTGGAGGGTAAAGTTCTAAAACTAATAAAAACAACTACTTCTCTGTGTGAGATAAAATTGAAATTTGGCAAGGGGGTTTAAGGACCGTTAGGGTCTACAAATATACATTAAAGTCTGAACATTTTAACTTTCAAAATGGAACTCCGGAAGATGTTAGCAAGGGCAAGGAGTTGGGTGGTATATAAGTGAAAAATAAAGGGTCCACTCCAAATATCAAAAATAGTCCTATATATTTTCTATGTATAAGTGGGGCTGGTGAAATGGGGGGGATTGGAAATTTCCAAAACTAAAAGAATAAACTTCTTATCAGTGTGGTAGATGATTGAAATTTGTAAGGCAGGTGTAAGGACCCCAAACTGCAATGAAGGTTTGAACATTCTTAAATGGAAATGGAAAGGTGTTCCCTTCAAATTTTTCAAAATTATAAAACACCCCTTGGTATAGTAGATGGTTGAAATTGTTTATTAAATGTAAAGAAAAAACCAAATAACCAGAAGAGCAAGAGTATTAGAAATTTAAATTGGGTTATAGGAAATTAAAAATGGGAAGTATGGTGGTGAAATGGGGGATAGAAAGTAATGTCAAAACTTACAGAAAACACCATCTTTCGATATGGTAGAAAATAAAAATTTCGCAGATAGCTAGAAAAGTACTTATGAATGTTTTGTTTTTAAATTTTAAAATCAAGATTTGTATTGAAGGAGAGCAAGGAATTCAAAAAATAATAGAAAAAAAAACCTTTCTAAGTGTATTAAAAAGTTTCAGTACTTTCAAGCAGTTAAGATCAAAAATCAAAAAAATTGTGAACATTTGAAACTACAAAATTTATTGAAGAAATAGGAGGGTTCACATTTTACTAAGCCAATAGAAAAAAAAAACTTATTGGTGTGGAATAAAATTGAAATTTGGTATGTAAATATACTTTAAAAATTTTGCAGGCACGCCAAAAAACCATATCAACTAGCCAAATAAAACTTAACTACCACTTAAACAAATATTTATCATGACCCACAATTATTGTAGCTGCATCCACGCTTTATTCCAACCTAGTCTCATGAGGTAAAGTTTACTACATATATCATATATATATATATATATATATATATATATGTATATATATGTATTATATATATACATATATATATATATATATATATATATATATATATATATATATGTATATATATATATACATATATATATATATATATGTATATATATATAAATATATATGAGATAACATACTCTCAAGCTTTTATTAGATTAAAATAAATTCACAGATTTTGACAGTGAGCGTTTGTATGATAGGGAAAATAACGATGGTCGCAACATTTTGTAGGCTGTGTGTATTTGGTGCGGTTTTATTTTTATTCTTTGAATGTTATCCTCTGAACAAAATAATACCATACTAAGTGTATGAGAAGGCGGAAGCCTTAGCTTTACCATTTATCTATAAGATGGTACTTTTACTTTTAAGAAAGCACTTTAAAAGGTAAACAAATTAAATTACTAATCAAAGCCAGCTCATTTTTAAAATAAGAACCAGTACCAGTAAGCACCAGTATGTCTTGAGCCGATCTCGGCTCTTAAATCATTCAGTGCCCTTAAAGTTTTGTGTCTTTAATATAGTAATATAATAAAACGAGCTACTAAACACATACAGTAAAACTTTATTTAAGTTCTCACTCTTGCCACAAGATCAAGCGTAACAAAGCATAAGATTTCTCACCTCAAGACCGGCATCAGTATGTAAAGTGCCACGCTCTAGTACTAGTCTGATCAAGCTGCCACAAATAGACCGAAATCATTGGTCGCCACGACCTAGTTTTCAAGTTACGTTCATGTTAGGATTGGTCCAAGACTATTACGAGAGCGTGAAGAAGTAACTAACTGTGGGATGTTCTAGGATTAACAAGTTTTCGTTAGGTTTGAGAGAGGGAAGTTATGCGTGTTTACTAATTGTTCAGGCAAGGCACAAATTACTAAGTGATTGTTTGAAAGTAGTATTGAACAAACTCATCAATTTGGTTTCATCAGTTTATATTATTTCTGTGATCAAACCACTGTCCAAAGGTGCTCATTCTCAGAACAAAAAACGAAGTGTTAATTGAAAGCATTCCTAAGAGAAGGAGCGGGATGCGGTATGGAGGAGTTTAAACTACTCCAAATTGTCTGAAGGAGTATGAATTGTTCTAGTGTGTCTGCATAAGTTTGAGCTACTCCACTTTGTCTGAAGAAATATGAATCATTCCAATTTATCTACAGAAGTTTGAGCTACTCCAATTTGTCTGAAGGAGTATGAATTGTTCTAGTGTGTCTGCATAAGTTTGAACTACTCCAAATTGTCTGAAGGAGTATGAATCGTTCTACTGTGTCTGCATAAGTTTGAGCTACTCCACTTTGTCTGAAGAAATATGAACTGTTCCAATTTATCTACAGAAGTTTGAGCTACTCCAATTTGTTTGAAGAAATATGAACTGTTCCAATTTATCTACAGAAGTTTGAGCTACTCCAATTTGTCTGAAGGAGTATGAATCGTTCTAGTGTGTCTGCATAAGTTTGAGCTACTCCAAATTGTCTGAAGGAGTATGAATCGTTCTAGTGTGTCTGCATAAGTTTGAGCTACTCCACTTTGTCTGAAGAAATATGAACTGTTCCAATTTATCTACAGAAGTTTGAGCTACTCCAATTTGTTTGAAGAAATATGAACTGTTCCAATTTATCTACAGAAGTTAGAGCTACTCCAATTTGTCTGAAGAAATATGAACTGTTCCAATTTATCTACAGAAGTTAGAGCAACTTCAGTTTGTCAGCTTGAATTTCAACTAATTAAATGTATCTGAATGAGTGAGTTCGAACCATTCCAATTTGTCTGCAGGAGTTTGAACCATTCCAATTCATTTGCGAGAACCATTCCAATTTCATCTACAGGAGTTTGAAACATTCCAATTTTGTCTCCAGAAGTTTAAAACATTCCAATTTGTCTGCAGGAGTTTGAAACATTCCATTTCGTCTGCAGGAGTTTAAACCATTCCAATTCATCTGAAGGAGCTTTGATGATAATGATGATGATGATGATGGTGATGGTTATCATCATCATTATTATTATTATTATTATTATTATTATTATTATTATTATTATTATCGTGTCTTACTACCCGTTCGGGCTATACGCACTTACGCTAGTGTGTGATGGTAGGGTGATTGTGAGATGAAATGGAGGACCTACAGTTTAACGTGGGATCCGAACCACGGTGGAGGCCTGGCATTCCTCACACTCACAATTTGTGATTAATACACATCTTGTCAGGGGTGAAGGAAGGGTTTGGCAATCAGATAATTCTGTGCCAGGATCAAGGATTGAACCCCGAAACCCAGCACAGAAGTATGACACCTTACCCCTAGATCGCAAGGTCACCCAAGGAGCTAGAACCATTCCAATTTTCCTGAAGGAGTTTCAACCATTCCAATTTGTCTGAAGGAGCTAGAACGATAACGATTTGTCTGAAGGAGTATGTATCATTCCAATTTGTCTGAAGGAGTTTGAAATGTTTCAATTTGTTTGAAGGAGTTTGAAATGTTTCAATTTGTCTGAAGGAGTTTGAAATGCTCTAATTTGTCTGCAGGAGTGTCAACTACTCTAATTTGACTAAATGAGTTTTAGTTTTGCCAAATTCTTTGGTTGATTTCAACCCTTGCTTGAGTAGAAAAATATTCTAGGCAAATTATTAGCTTACTTTACCATCAACATGTTAGATATTTGTGGCAAACTATTTTAGGGTGGGAGTGTAGCGAAAGTGATAAAAGGACAGTCTTCTTGTGTTTTTTATCCAAACCTTTTTGGTCAAAAAAGAAATAAAATATATTACTTCAATAAAAACATAAGAGTTTAACTTTCTTCACATGGTGACTTAAAACAGTTTTTTTGAGTACCTACCTGATAAGGGTGTCCTGAAAATGATAAAATAATCTAATGCCGCCATGTTCATGACAGATATTCAACATTTGATGCTATCACCATGTGAACAAAATTAAACTCTTTGTTTCTACTAGAGTAATATTTTATTTGGTTTGGTAAAAAAAAAGTGTTTTGCTATAAAAATTGCAAAAACACTGACTATTTCTCGAATCACCTACACTCCCACCTTAAGTTAATATAATGATTAGGATTAAGGATGGGCACTCAAATCCTTAAGGAGCTTTACAGTTGAAGGGGCAGCCCGCAACCCGCATTTCACCCATTTACCCAAAGGTTATTCTTATTCTGATGATGTCTCAACTATCATGAATGATAATAAAATATTTATTGTGTCAAATTTAAGGTATTAATATGCAAAACGATTATGCCAGACTCAAAATTTAATAAAACCTTGGAATAATTAGATAAAAAATTAGATATAAATTAATAAATGTGTTTGAGCTTCAAACTATTAATTGAGAAAAAAATTAAATTTTTTAACTAGGCATTAATTTACACAACTAGTTTACGCTTGCAACAGTACAATTATAATTGGGTGTTTATATATGAAAAAAGTGAATAAACCCAAAAAAACAATTTTCATGCCTTTTCGATTTAATATTACATTGGAGATAGGTCACTTTACCTCCGTTCTTTTCTCGTCAAAACCCCATTAAGTACGCTTGGTTGGTTACAGAAGGGGAGAAGGGGGAGGGCTCGGTTATCTTTCAACACTCTTTTAAGACCTGAAAAGTTTCTAACAAGCCAGCACCGACACAAAGTTCGTCAGGTGCTAGTGCTGTATTGGTTGGAATGGGTAGTATTATAATTTGTTGCGATTTTTTTTTTCAAAATGGTAAAAAAGAATGGGAGAAAGTATCCTTCTGATCATAAAAAAAAAAAAAAAAAAGCAGAGAGGTTTGAATTTTAAAAAGTGTCGAGAAACTCAAAAGATAATATCTGTAGAGAAGGGAAGCTAAGAGAAAATAAACAAGCAAATAATTTTTAAGAAAATTAAAAGCAATTAAGATGGCCCTTACAATTCACACCACTTATCGCGTGGTAAAAAGTGTCAGTCTCCTCTTGGCTGGCTTGCCGGTAACAGAGAGGATGGGTTTTGAATCCCAGGGGTTGTACTGAGGTTGCTAGTCATAAATGATTTCCCACTCTTCCTCTAGAAAAATTCAAGTACACTTTCTCTAAATTCTATCTTTCTTATCCCTATTCTATTAGTGTACATGTGTGGGTGTTCCGAAAGGGTAGTAATATGCATTGTTTGTAAATAATATCTGCCCTAACTGAACTATATTGAGGGTCAAACCAAGGCATATTTCTTCCTAGGAGTGGAAACACATGCAACAATCCTACAGGTTTATAGAACATTTTAAAATACCTAGCATTCTAATCTTTGCCATCTAGTAATTCCTTGACATTTTGATATTTTCATTTAAAAAAAAACTTAAATGACGTTATTTAAAAAAAATTAAACTATCTTAAAGTAAATTTGAACATATTGGACTTTAAAATTTAATAATGTATATCACATAAAATTTGTGTTTTTTATTTAAGTTGCTTAGGCAACATAGTTTTTACCCATTTCCTTATCATATGATACGCACTCAACTACTTTTTATATTTATTTTATTTATTAACACCGGGTATGACTACCCGTTTGGGTTGTACGCATATGTACTAATTACTCTGTTGGGTCAAGGATGAGGATGGTTATTATTTGAGGAAGTGTACCCACATTTTCGTAGAGAGCCATTTAGAAAATAATATGTATATTTATCTGTTTCTTTCACAAATGGCGTGGTTATAATTTAGGAAAGGTAGAATTCAAAGGAAGGGTACTCGCATTTTGAAGGAGAGAGAGAGTGTGTGGGATACAATGTCAGATACCCACACTTGATAAATCATACAAGGATTCGAGTACTGACATTCCTGATACAGTCGACTCAACATAGGAAGAGTGGTAAATGACAGCTAGCAGTAGTTTTTTAATTCAGTAATTCCAAAGGAAGTATTAATTGGAAGAGTTTGATAAAACTACTTTATCATCAATTATTAAGTAAATAATAAATATTTACATATAGGTTAATTAATATGAGTGACTGTCAATCAATGTTTACAGTAAAATAAAACTTCTGCTAGAGGTCAGTTACCACCACTCACTCCTAGGGTGAAAAGACTGTTGTACCTCTGAACTACAGCTCAGGCAAGACGGACCCGACACCTCTGTCCTCCTGATCATTAGTATACTTTGACTGTGTACAGTGTATGTTCCAAGTCTGAGGTATTTAGTAACCGGTGTATAATCCATAATGTGAATTATATTATATTACATTTTATCGAATCTTATATAATCCAAGAGAATTTTTAGTTAGTATGATTAATAGTAATAACCATTCACATTCGTTTTTAAACCAATCATTACATGGATTCGGAACATAATACATCAATGATTGTAATTAATATGAAATCAGTTAAAAATATATCTGATTCAACCTCAGATAAAACAATGAACAACAATAATTATTTATTCTTAATTTATAATATTAGATATGCTAATATTTTAGCTGGAAAAGACATATGCTCTAGTGAAAATGGTGGCCAATGTTTAAAAAATTTAAGATCCACATCTTCTCAATTTATATTAATAAACAACATAACATTAAAAAAAGTTTAATTTCTTAGAGGTTTCGGATGTAGTATGAAATTCTCAATGTAAACTAAAGCGCTCCACCGAGTTTTGTAGGAATTATTGTCTGAGAGGCCATTTTTCCTATCAATAATTCTACTATATAGTGGTATGTAGTAAGAAAAAAGGCCTTCTAGATGTCATTCCTCCAAAAATCAGTGGATAGTAGAGTCAAGTTTTCATAAGAAGGCACTATAAAAATAAATAGATCTACTTTCATGTATGCATCCGTCAGGTCACGTGACCTATAGCTGTCAATTTTAATAATAATTATCAATACTTATTAAATAACACTAATTATTGTTTATAATACAATATTTGTCAATTTTGATCGCAAAAATAATGTGGGTGGCAAGGGATGGTGACATAATACAATGTAAAATAGACTGGATTAGGTTTAAAATTGTTATTTTAATCCTGAAATTATAAAATAAATATAAAATAATCATAACACACAATATTATTTTTTGTATTGGGCCATAATGTTAATCAATGACTTAAAGGTTCCAGAACGTTCAACTTTACAAGTCAAGACACAGCCACAATAGATTGTACTCGTACTATGCCAAAAGCCTGAATTTGAAATTAAAAACAACACAGTAAATATTATCCACGTGAGGTCTAATACATCACTCTTGGTTTAGAATTGGTCAACGTTAACAAAGAGGTTAAGGTTCAAAACCCAGCCAGTTGCGCTTGGGAATAATTATCATCCTGCAAATTTTACTGTTATATTTCCATAAACCTCTCACCTCATCCCTGTTACAATGCACTCAAACTACCCTAACCCAATTCGGTCATCGAAAGGTCTAAGGGTAACAATATACTAGACTACCAATGACGGAGAGAACGGGGCTTAAATCCCTGAATGGCTATACTGAGGGTGTATTTTCTCAAGTAGTTTCCAACTTTCCCTTAGCGCACATGCTGGTCACTTCATCCATATTCAACCTTCCTCATACCTAACACACTAGCGTAATTAGTACATAATGTGTATAACCCGGGCGGATAGTAAGACGTTGTGCTAAACAAAAATCTAAATAAAATGTAATATAGATTTTAAAGTGTACAAAACACCTAGATAACACCCGCTCAGGGTATCCGGATTTAATATCGCTAATTGAGTAGCTGGAGATAAAGGTAAAATTTAAATTAAATGTACTTACATTTGCGTGGAGGGAAAGAGGGAAACAATTTAGGAAATACTCTCATTGCACCTATCTGGAATTCGAACCTTGACCTCACTGTCACCAGAAAACCAGAACCCGATATTTAGTCCACATGCCTATTGATCGAAGTATAAATTATATACATATGGTACATTTAAAGTGACTCGACCTAACAGGCTGTTTTTGGTCCAATATGATCAATTATTTTGATCAAATAAAAGGTGTCTCTTGTCTAAACTAAATTTGGTTCATCAATAGTGGTTACATTTCAAGTGTTAACGGCTATTTTCGGTATGTTTAGGCGTTCATAGAAAAAAGCTACTAGTTTATAGGACCAAACTGTTTGTTAAAAAAAAAATTGTGTGCAATGAATATTAAAATGTAACCATTAGATTTTATGGATATTTTGAGTTCAAAAAGGTTCAAACTATTGAGTACAAATATGGAATAAAAAACACAAAAAATACGGTTGTTCATTCAATTTTAGCGGAATTTTACTTTTGGTAAAGTATCAAACTGGAAAATAAACATGTCAAAGTGAACCTGTCACTTGAAATACTAAACAAAAAAGAAATATATATTTTTAATTAATTAATTATAAGTAATACGCTACTCTAATAGTGCGTTTAGAATTATTTGTACTTTCTAAACAAACATGTGTGTTTGTGGTTAGTTTTGGAAGTTATTTAAATGCATAGCAAAATGTATCAAATAAAAATGTATTATTCATGTTTGTTACATTAAATTCAATACTTTAATGAATAAATGCATCACTAGTTTCGTAACCACGCCAAAATTATTTTTATTTTTTGATACCTACCTATTGTTATTACATTATTTTAAATATGGATTATATTTGTTTGGAGAAATTTATATGAATGAATATCTAAAAAAATATTATTCTGTTCTTTTACGGGAAGTTGACAAGTAGGTAGAATTACTATCCTCAAGAAAAGGAAATATATTTCAGGTATTTCCGCGAAATTAATAAGCTGTAGCTCAATGCTAAAGTTCAACATCCCCACCCAACTCATTTAATCTCTTTCTTTTCAGTTGTCCACAAACCTAGGTTGTCTGAGACCTTTCAAGGCAGAAACTACCTAACCACCATTTACAAGTTGCCTTTAAATTTGAAGGTCATTTCAATGTTATTTGCAAGTAAACCTCATTCTTAAGGATATTTGTGATTTGAAGATTCGAGAAAATCAAATCAAATCCTTTTTTTTTTTAAGTGAAATTTGTTTTAAAGGTCTAATATTGTTTAATGGTGGTTCAGAACCAATTATAATTATAGGATGAACTTAACAACCAGTCCCCAGACCAGTAATTTAGCACTTAACCGAATGTATGAATGTTATAATTAATGGATTATTCAAGAAAGAATGTTAACCTTTAGTTTGTATTTGTATTTTATATTATTATATTATATTTATATTTCCTACTATGTCAATAATTATTTCCAAGATTTGGACTCAATACTCAGGATTCAAAGGTAAATTGGAGATTCAGATTCATAGAATAGCGGATTCAACCCAACTCTAATTAGGATGATATTGTAAGTAATAATTTGTAATTTATAATATAAAGTCAATCTGTTTTCCCTTCCAGAGGTTTCCGGTGAGCCAGGGCATTAATTATAATGGGCTATTTTGTTATTTCAAATGAGCACAAGCTTCAATACTTGTTTGGGATTGATAAACAACATTGTAGGCGAGTAATGGTTCTCACACCTGGTATTCAGCAGCGGCAGTCGCTTCAGACCTCATTGCTGCGCCAGTGAACACCCCGTGATTCCAGTCGAATGTCTCATACACTAGGGGGACTCCCTTTGGTCGACGCCCACCAAACAAAATGGCATCAATGGGTACACCCCCTGGTTCTTGCCAAGATGGATCAATAATAGGGCACTGTGCCGCAGGAGTGCAAAACCTGCATACAAAGCAATACTTTGCTAAACGGAACTTAAACAAATGTTAATACCTGACAGGTAGCCAGTATGATGTTTTCATACCTACTAAAGCAGTTGAGATACAATCTGACATGCATTAGTTTTAAAACCTCATCATTCTTTAAATCACAAGACAATAAAGGGTTAATAATTTAGTGAAACTTCTACACACTAATGTGGGTGCATTTCCTCAAAGTCACCTTGACCAATAATAATAAAATAACATGATTAAAGATACTATTTCAATTACCTTGAGTTGGGATGTGCCGCAAATTGTCCTGAGCTCTTATTCCAGGGCTGTCCCAGCCAATCTGTGATCTTGACCCCTGGAGACAATTCCCCCTCCATGCCCTCCCAAAACACCCCACCATCGCTGGTCGCAGCGACATTAGTGAAGATTGTGTTTTTAAAAATTGTCTTCATGGCATTAGGGTTAGTACTATTGGATGTTCCTGCACAAAATAAAACGGCATGTCGTCTATTTAATACAACAGAGCAACTTAGTAAGTTATGACAGGGACTGGTCCTCATTCATTACTATTGGATGCTGTCTATTTAAGGTCATTCAACAAACAAGGTTTTCTAAGAATAGTAGTCTTTATTTAAAATGTTGGCAGGGAGTTTATAACATGGCAGGGGTGGCTTACAAGGGAAATAATCTGGTGTTGCCAGATCTTATCTTCTTATCTTGTTTGTAAATAGCACCCCATTTTTTCCGATAAGTACCTTCAGAAAGTGAATAACTGAGCCAGGAGTTTGGGCTTGTTGCGGATACATGAATAGACTACTTTTTTTTACATCCATTATTGTTTCCAGCCTGTGGCCTGGGTCAGTTTTTTATTCAAGTCATATATTTTCCACTACCAGCTTGCTAGGCCTGTCGTAGCTTCATATGCCTTATAACCTAGCCTAAGACTAGGACAAGAACAACAGCCAGTCATTAGCCTTTAATTTATCAATGTGAAAGGGTTATACCCATATTTTCATCAATGATTGATTTTCAGCCATGCCTGGAATTGAAACCGGGACCCTTAGTTTGTATACAGACACACTACCTAGGTGTCAGATACACTATACTACACTATTACACTTATTTAATAGCCTAATAGCTGCATTGGGCCATTTAATGTCAACCCTTCCCTACTCTCTTGCATTATCCAAATATATATCTTTAAGGAAAACCTCTTTTCGCTTGTTTGAGGTAGTTTGTAATATATAGTTAGAAGAAGATATAGGAAAAGATGGATAATAAACATACAGTGTATTTGTTTACTATACACATTACCTGCACCTTCTTCCTAATAGCATACTCCGAGTTTAGATTAAAAAGTAATGGGGAGAGTGCATCTCCTTGTTTCAAGTTTCAACCCATTATGTATTTCGAAAATATATGATACGCGTACCCTTCTATGTGTATCACTCAAACATACCTTAGTAAGTTTGACAAGTTTTTTGGGTATCCCAAACATAACTAAAGTTTCATATAATTTGTTTCCATTAATTGGATCATGGACCTTATTAAAATCTATGTATAATTGATCAACCACCATGTTGTATTTCCACTTTTTACCCTAATATTCGTCAAATAGTAAAACTCTGATCTGTTCTTGATCTGTTTAGTCTTTAAGTACGATAACAATTTAGATTCAGGTTATTGTTCCATAATGTCTTTGTGATGTTCTAGTGGTAGTTCATTTACTGAGAACCAAAGTAAGCAAATTAACCTGGTGCAACACCGAAGAAACCATTCTCTGGGTTGATGGCCCTGAGTTGACCCTTGGAGTCAAACTTCATCCATGCAATGTCGTCCCCCACGCACTCCACTTTGTACCCGGGCAGACTGGGAGTCATCATAGCCAGGTTGGTCTTGCCACAGGCCGAGGGAAATGCTGCTGCAATGTAGCGCTTCTTACCTCCGGACTAGTGATGCCAACAATCTGAAGAGATAATGTTTACTGTCAACTCACAAACCACGACTTAAAGACTAGTTAAAACTTGGAATGAATGTAATACATTCAGTGTCACGCCAGGCCTCACTATTAGACTCATTGAGATGGTTATTTTATTCATATACTAGTTTAATTACATTTTAATACTGTATTCAACATAATGATTGGAGTTAAGAGCTATTCAGTGTGTTTGAATTTTGGTTAGTGCTATTAACACTCATATAATAACCCAACAGCTCATTCACTCTTATATATGTAGTTTCAGGTGCTATTAACACTTACATAATACAGCTCATTCACTCTATATGTAGTTTCAGGTGCTAGTAACACTTACATAATACAGCTCATATAGTTCTTGATCTTTTTAAGTTTAAAAAATTATCTTTATCCTGCATTTGATCCAGTTATCAGAGTAATCCTAAAGACAATGTGCACATTGGTATAATTTTACACAAGTTTATCTTTGTTTGGGATTTTATCATTCCTGATATATAACAGTATTCTGTGTACTGCACGACACAGAAAATATCCCAAACGCATCAACAAATCTTTTTCTAGGTCTGACGATTGACCAAGAGATGTTTATTAACTATTTGGGTTGGTGTGAACTTTATCTTTTGATAAATATTTGTCTGCAAGAAAATTGAAGGCATCAGCTAACACTATGTATTTTTTGTCATTTCTGTGACTAATATGTCTACAATACAACAAGAAAAAATGCATCATTTGCATCTAATTCTGATACTAATTCCGCTTGTGTTTCATCAAACAGTCTCTTCCTTCTTACACGTTCTGACCATCAACCAAAATCCAGGAGGTCGAAATACAATAACTCAATTGCATACACCTCAGCTCCTGGTTCTTGGAGAGCTCTGTTTATTCTAGCAATGTGTTTCAGAATATATTCCCAAGTGACTGACATGAACGCCATTAATGAGATAGTCAGAGTTTTTTTTTATCAAAGCTTTAGTTCTAGGAACTACTGCTAGTTTCTGTTTTACATTTTGAGATAACCACCGCAATACAATTTCATTGTCATTTCTTTTTCACTGATATTGCAGCATCGTAATGTCAGGCTACAAAGACTGTAAAGTGCTTAAAGAAGAAACTGCAGCTATATGTGAAAAATGGTTCCTTCACCTGTATATCTAGAGTCAAGAATGCTCCCACTGGAATCTTCTGATTGACAAATGGTTTTGCTGAACAACTGTCGAACATAATATATTTCAGCAATGATTTTACAGTTTACTGAAGGCCTTTTATTTTTCCTTTTGATATAACCAATTTCATGTTTTTGCTTATACTATTATTATATTCATAAGCATTTTAGGTTCGGGCAAGCTCAGTCGAATGCTTGAGAACAAAATATAAAATTTCTCATTCTGTACTTAATGCTATTGTTGGAGCATATTTGTAACAATAATGTTAAGTGATTGTTACACATTTTTATAACTATTTAATTACATAATAATAAGATTAACAACTAAAAACACTAGTAAAATATTGAATGTTAATTTCACTGTTCACTGCTGTGGTTTGAAATTCTAATAATTACAAAGTTAACAAATGTAAAGCCAAACTGAAATATTCTTGACATTTGAGGTAGTCCTCTCACGACTATAGCTAAACAAGCACTGCCCTGTTATTGTGGAGGAGAAAATACCCTGTATCCCTTTTGACACTGTTGTCCACTATTGTAACAAAAGACCAGGCGGAGACAAAGTGAAACTAACCATCCCACTCACCTTGAAAGAATACTTTCAATAAACTATAAAAATAATGAAAAGACGTATTAATCAAACAAACAATAAGAATGACTAGTAGTCTAGACCAGGGGTCTCCAAACTTCAGGCCGCCCCAAGAGTTTATCAGAAAACAAATTAATTGTTATTTCTTAACTACCAGTATATTTGACATGTCCTATCCGCACGAGTGCTTCCCCTCATGACACCAAGCCAGAGGGCCATTGGAATTGTGAATACTCATTTTCGCAGGCACCAAATGATTAAATACCTCATACCACGTGTAAGAGACAGCTGGTGTCACTCCGTACTCCTACAACAAAACAGCTTTGACGATTTTTAGGTAGTTCCAAGTCTCCTTAAATGGAAAGTAAGGAAAGATGCTGCATAATTTTAAAATAAGTAATTATATTGACTATTTATTATAAATATAAATTACTACATGTAAATTGATTCATTTATCACAGAGAAGAATCAAACACTGACTGGCTTTAGAAAGTGGTATTTTTTGTAGACATATGAATCAATCAATCAATCAATCAATCAGGTCATATGAATCAATTGAATATAAAGCTGCAAGCTGAAACAAATTTGGCCTGTGATCTATTCGCGCATGTCAGGGCATACAGGGCAAAAATGATGCTACTTGAATAACAGCTAAATGTTCACAACTTGGTTCATTTCCCATGTTGTGAAAAATTTCATGAAGAACATGAAGCAGAATTTCCTTATTAATTTGCATTAGAATTCATTTCTGACTTACAAAAACAATTTATGATCTTGACGGAAAAATAGATAATTTAAGGCTATTTTTAAATCCATTTGACTGTAATGTTGAAACATTACCAAGTCAGTTTCAAATGGAAACTTTTAATATTGAATAGATGAAATGCTGAAAAACAAGTATAAAGAAGGAAATCTGATCAAATTTTATAAATCTTTGTAGCCTGAGCAGTTTCTGAATTTGAAGAAATTTGCTTGTCGAGTTGTGTCAGTTTTTGGTAAAACAAACTGTGTGAACATTAATTCTCAAGAGTAAAGTATGTAAAGTCCAACTATTGAGCAAATTTATCTAGTAAACATTTGAAGTCCATTCTGATAATGGGCACCTCAAGCTTGAAACCTCATTTCAGGAATATTTTGAAATTAAAAAAGCAGTTCCATCATTCCCCTTTGATCTTGTGCAAAACTCCATGGTTTGTTAGTTACAAATGAAATCTCCCATTGCTATCCCAGAGTAAATACGAGTTTCTTGAAAACTGTATGCCCTGCTGCCTTTCTTTATAATTGTTACATTTCTCTTTCGTTCTGAATATTGTCACGCTGATTCCCCCAAAAAGATCAAAATAAATGTTATTCAAATTCATTTATATAAAAAAAGTTTACTCTGGCCCACAAAAATGTGTTAAATACATTATGTGGTGCACGTGCCAATAAGTTTTGGATATTATAATATTATAAAACACAAGTCTGTACACATCTCTGATAACTCTTTTCAGCGAGCCATCTGTTGTCCTGAGAGTGACTACATGAACAATTCCATTAGTAGCATGAGTCTGGATCTGGAGTAAGTCTCCTATCAAAAAGTGAGTAGGGGTAAGAACAGAAAGGTCGGAAGGATCACTGGAGAATGGTGTTAATGGGCGAGAGTTTAGATATACCTCTACTTGTGTTAAAACCGTGTATAGCTCCTAATATGTAAACATGGCATTTTTCCCCAATTCTGTTCTGGTGATATTTGACCACCCTAGTTCCTGATTCCCATTAACCACCGAAATATGGTGCCCATGGAGAGATGAAATGCCATTCAAGGTTGTCTTTGGCTAGAGTGGTGTCACTTCCATTTTGTGGTCATCAGATTTAAGTAGATTGCAAAGCTCCCAGTACCTAGTTCATTGTTGGCTCCGACAAAATTGGATGCGTTGACAATGAATGTGGAGACATTTGCCTCGTCACCAAGTGGTGCTAAGAATGATTCTGTAGTTAGACAGCTCACCAATAATTAAAGGTTAATGGCCTTAGTGGAAAAGCATACGAAAAGAGCTATGTAATTATTTATTCTCTTCACTCTTCTTCGGCTTTGTAGTGTTTGTATAGGCCCATCAGTCAATGGCAGAAATGGACGAGAAGATTCTACTCTGCTCTGGGGAAGTTTTCCTATAATTTGTTGTAAGCCTCTGGGCTTGGCCTTGAAACATTTAATGCAATTGTGCACATCTTCCTGCACAAGTTTCTATCATTGAGTGGCCAATACTCTCGTTTCAGTGCATTAAACAGTGCTTGTGGCTCAGAATAAAGTTGTTTCAAGTGTTCTTTTCTGGTTGCTAGTTCTGTCAGTTTGTGTCCTTGTAGCACAATTGGATGCTTCAGATCTGATGTCCGAGGTTGGGTTTTTTTTAACGTCAGTCCACCCTGATAACTTCATTGTTTACTAGAAATGGGTTCAAAGAATGAAGTTTACCTCTTTGACTAACTTGATGGTGTGATTTTAGATCAGAAAGTTATTTCTGGAACCTTTGTTGTTGCGCCATTTTAATTGTGGTTTTTAATGCTACCTTGATTTCATTCCCTTTAACGTGATTCATCAGTATGTCTGACATTGTGAATAAATTGTATGCATTATGAAACCATTTTGACCTGTGTATTTGAAAGATGTACATTTCTCAATTAAAGTCTTACATTTCCATCCATTTCTGTTTCCAGCCTGTGGCCTGGGTCACTTTTTTATTCAAGCCACATATTTTCCACTACCGGCTTGCTAGGCCTGTCGTAGCTTCATATGCCTTATAAAATAACTTAAAACATGGACAGGAACAACATCTCAATCAAAGTACAGTCTGTAAATATGCTGACAAGCAAGGTTTTGTTGTTGCCCTTCTCTAGCTCATCTTCATTTGGAAATTCTAGGAAGTTAATAGGTTCCTTCCATATGAGATTCCTGGATTATCCAATCCGGACCATTCCCCACAGATTTGAGTGAGCCATCTGATCAGCTGACAAACCTTTAGATACAAGGTCAGCTGAGTTTTCATTTATTCTAACATGTCGCCAATTTCAATGTCACTGAGTTTTTGAATTTTGGCAACCCTGTTTACCACAAATGTATTCCAATTTGATGACGGTGATGCCGACTACTACAACACAATATGTGAGTCTGCCCAATATAAACATTTGGTTATGTTTCTATTAAGAATTACCAGGGTACGATGTTTAAGTTGTGCCAATATCAATGCTCCTCACAGTTCTAGTCTTGGCAACAATGCTTTTTTGAGTGGAGCTATATTGGAATTATAACAAATGAGGGTGACTGTACAGCAACCTCAAGTCTGTGCTTCTTAAATACAAACATGTACTATAAGCAGATTCTGACGCATCTGAAAAACCATGTATCTCCAACTGAATGTTTGTGTCACCCGCTATAATTCTTGCATTTTATTGAGCCTTGTGAACGATATAAGGCGTTAGTATAACATATTGGTATCTTATTAATGGAATTCATTTGGGGAAATATTCTGAAACACATTGATAGAATAAATAGAGCTCTCCAAGAATCTGGAGCTGAGGTGTAAGCTAGTGGGTTATTGTATTATGACCTCCTGGATTTTGGTTGATGTTCGAGACAAACTTGGCTTCAAATTCTGATTACAAACAGGGCAAAGTCTGAACATGTAAAAGGAAAAGACTGTTTGCCACCTTGAGTGCAAACTATATTCATTTAGTAAAAGTATTGAATGATACTGGTCCAATCCTAACCTCCAAAGACCAAAACAACATGACTGTGTTAGTGTCAGCTTTGCAAGTAGCAACAGACCCACATTTGTAATCATAGAGTAATTATTGTTAACTGAGTGATTAAAAAAATAATATAAAACTTTGTAATGTGAGAGTTGGTAAACTTACCAACATGTGTTCTGCCAGCCAGCCTTCTTGTTTAGCAATAGTCGAACCTATTCTAAGAGCCAAACACTTCTTGCCAAGCAGAGAGTTTCCTCCATAGCCACTTCCATAGGACACAATCTCGTTTGTTGCTGGCCTAACAAACACAACAATCACATAACAACAATGTGTGGTGCATGGTTTGTTGTTGGCCTAACAAACACAACAATCACATAACAACATCAATGTATGGTTACTTGATATATTTATGTACACAGTGGTTGTTTAGTTTATGTACACATCCTCATTAGCTAAACTTTCTTAGTTGCAATGTTCACATTTTTGTGCCCCAATGCTGTTAATAGGGAAAGTGTAGTGTTGTTTGTATCCAATCTTTATTTAGATCACTGGTATTACATATTATAAAGCATTCAATAGATTCCATATATTAGAAGAATGTGGCTGTCTGCCATTACAAACATTTATGACTGTTTACAGTGGTTGCCATGGTACCCATTTAATGCTAAGACATTGTGTATCTTCTACAGAAAGAATGTGTATACAGATCCATACAAACCAATTCAGGTAAATGGGTAGTATATTACATAGAGGTGTGAGCCGACATTTCCCAGATTGTCAGTGTTTCACATGATCAGTACTATTACCACTGTTGTATGTAATACTTTTAAACACTATCTTATTAAATCCTGGCAACATCCTCAAATATTCATCCCTTTAGCTGGATTTTCCTTTTTGAGTAACTGGAAGATGTGTTATCAATATCTTTGCCTAAAAACTGCCAAACAAATGAATCCATGTGTAATGTCACCTTAACCCTTACCTATAACTGTTGAGGGCCAGTTTGACCTTGAGGAAGAAACTCATGGTGAACCATTAAGGGGGCCGCCTACCAGAGAGTTGGAATGCGTTGCAGACGTTCAGGAAATACGCGATGGTTAGGTAGTGTTTAATTTTTTTCAAACTTGACTTAAGCCAAAAGGAAGATAAAGGTGGGGAACATGCTTATTTATTATTATCAACCTTACATTTTGATAATCTATGTATATAAAAAATTAATGAAAACTCGAAACTTGCTCATTTTCAATGACCTTTAAATGGCCTTAAGTATATTGTCACAGTTCTGAGACGAGGGTAACTTATAAATAATCCTAGACACAACCTTTTAAAAACAAATAAAGTCATTTTTTGATAGGGTCACAACAGAAAATGTGAAGATAATTGCTAATTCCTTTTGCTGTTTTGATGCGTCAAAGCTAATGCTTTTCAGCCATCAAGTGGCGCAGCCATATCCTCCATCTACTCTTTGGAAGTAAAGAATAGCCGGAGAAAGAAGGAAAGGCAGTTGACTCCTTGCGCATGCGCTCTTTTAGTTGGATGTCTGCCTTCGCCTTGTTGAGAGTTGAGACAACGCACAGTGAGCCGGCACATTTTTAAGTTTTAGGTGTTCATTAGAAAATATTAAAAATAATATTTATTGTAGCTTTTACTGGAAATGTGTTTACAAACTGGTCCTGTGTTTCCGAACAGTTGTGTATGCTTTGCCTTCTTATGATAGCCATTATCATTATATATAAATAAAGTAGAATAATATTGTTATTTTCGATAAATTAAAACTACTATGAACAATAACACAAGCAAAAGGGACTACCGTAAAGGGAAAAAACTAGACTTCGACTATCTGCCCGCCGCAAAAAATTAGGATGGAAAAAGGGGAAGAAGCGTTTTATTAATGGATCAAAGGAAGTACATACTGATTGATTAGTATAAAAACAGGGTCTAGTTCACTGTTCAACGGTTGCGTGTTAGTTTCATTTTACCGTGTTGCTCCTATATTCAGGAGGACGGGGTTAAAATCCCGTCCGGAAGTTTCATAAAGCTAGTCCTGTGAAGTAAAGAACCATAATTTGAATTCTGTTGCTTGGATAAAACATTTATTTATTTGGTCATTCCTTGGACTGTAAAAAAAACATTACATAAAGATAAATAAGAGGGAAAAGTATATATTTACTGTACGTATACTAATTACTAACAAAGTGATAATGTACAATTTAATTTCTTAAAATATGTATAACTATATATTAAAACAAAATTTTTATTACACGCAAGATAACATTTAATTTTAATAAATATTAATTCAGTTCTGATACGTGAAGGTTAACTCTAAAGCAATTATTACAATGTTTAGTGCCTGATTGGTTGTCTCAACTGAAAAAGTTCCAAAATCAGCTCTACAATATAAAAAACTTGAGCAATATATTTAATTTATGAGTAAGTGTGAATTTGCTTTTTCAATATTAAGGGGGCCGCCTCGGTAGGCGAGAAGTTTCCGTGCAGACTTCCAGAAATCCCGTCATATTTAATCAGTGATGAGTTAAAAAATATAGTCTGCTCATTTAATATAATTAAGACCCAAACAATGTTTGGCACAGTAATTAATTAGTTTTCTATTAAGTTTGTAATACTTTCAATTATATATTTTTTATTTTGTTGCTTGTGATACATATTCTTGTTTATTTTTTAAATGGATTACGTGACACGTAAAGAAGACAAACGTAGAGGGGAAAAAACAAAATTACGAATTTGTGCTCGCCGCAAAAAAACAGAAAGAAAGCCGTGGAAACATTTATTTGATAGAACAAAGTATGTATATATATATAAAATTTATTTTAATAATAATAATAATAGTGAACACAAATGTTCTATAAGAAACGGTTAACTCAAATTAGAACGTGTTTTGTCATGATATACCTACAGTAGGCCATAAAAAACTAATAATCGATAACAATAAATTAAATAATTATTTTTTTTCAGACAAGGTGTTTTTCTCTCTTCAGGCAGAGAGGACAAAGCTGATTGTCGGGACAGAGTAAACCTTTCTCAGTTCACTCCCATTGAAATGTCCACAACGTTGGATTCAACCCAACTTGAAGACAAAGCTATGGAACCAATAAATTTGGAGATTAGTCAGCTTTGTCTGGGGTAGGAAAACTAAATTAATAGGTTATCCATTATAAATTTTCGGGAGCAAATAATTTTGTGTGAACATAGCTACATAGCTACTAGCATACATACGGTATTTATTTCATTTTCATGATCCATAATATCCTGGCCGCTTGTCCAATTTAGTAATAATCTCCACACGTTATATTTGACATAAGTCTACTAAATGTACCACACTCGGAGATTGAATGTGATAGAAGTTCCCAACCTGGGTTCGCAGGTCCCTAGGGATCTGCAAAGGCACCTGTGGGGGCCCGCGAAACAAATATAATCCCTAGTATTTTTAAATTTTCTTTTATTTGAATTTTCACATCATATAAAAATATATGGTATTCACAATTTTCTCAAAAATCTCTTTTTTCCTGTTCGACAATATTTATATATATAATTGATTACGGAGAATACTATAAATGTGTAAGTGTTTTTATCTCACCATGTATGGCTGGGGAGGTTAGAGGGCCGCGATGAATTATCATTGGCTTGAGGGGGTCTGTGAACTGGAAAAGGATGGGAACCACTAATATAGAATATCTATGTTTGTGTGGTCTTAGTGTGTGTGTGTGTGTGGGGGGGGGGGGGGAGAGAGTTCTTAGGGTTGTTGACTTTTCTGTGCTAATTGTTAGGCCTAATATATTTCTAATAATGGGTTTCTTATATCAATACTATCAGCCTACTATCATAAACCATGGTGATTATGGTGAAGGAAATATATATAGCCAGGGGCAGACTAAATGTATTGTCACAAGCGGAGAATAATTCTGCCACCCCTCATCCCGCCCCACCCTTCAAGCATCGTGACGATGATGAAATCAATCCTGGGGTCTTTGTTGAAGTCTGCAATAATTTAATCAAGTTGTAAACAATACCATACCATCCATTACACTGGAAAATGGCTATATGAATAGTTATGAAACGAACTATAAAGTTTTGACATTCGTTATAATTAATTGCGTACCATAACAAAGAAATAGTATTAGGTACATTAGATAACCTTCACCCTAAAGGGTTACGTAGAATTTACAATACAAGAATTGCATCCAATGATGTATTTGTATATACAGTCACATAATATATTTTATATAAATATAAGTACTATAATCAAAATAGTTATTGCAAGCTACGAAATTCCACCCATGGCAGCCACTGGTGCCCCAAGTGTCCGCTTGTTTCTTTTGCACCTTAGTCCACCCCTGTCCACAGTAAGATTTTAGAAAAGTCTTTTTAGGCTCTATTTTTATGAATAGCAAATATATATCTAGTTAAATAAAAATTCATCACTACTGTATTAGAAAAAATTAAAGTCTAGGACTTATTTATGAAAATTTAGCTATAAAATTCTATTTCTCAACTTTCGCCCTTGTAAACCTCTTGGCCGTAAATTCTCCTGTTGACAGTAGTAGGTAAATTTAAAAAAAAATGTTCAGGGGTGCACCATAATTTTGTACCAGTTGCACGGATTGGTTGCTACCACTGGTGGCGAACGTTATTTGTGTAGAAGGGTGGAAGGGGAGGCGGCGGTGGCAAACGAAAAATAAGTTTTTTGAGAAGTTGCCTTCCCCCCTTCACCTCTCCCTTACTCTGCCCCTTTTCGCAATAAATGTTGGAAACTTGGATGTCCCTAAAAGTTATTTGGAGATGTCCTCCTCCCCAAATTTAGAAAATCAGATTATTTTAATGCTGTTTGGAGAAGTCTTCTACAAGAATTTTTTGTAACTTAAATGCTTCTAGAAGCCATCTGGAGTGGTCCTCGCCTTTAATTGAAAAATAAAAATAGATGTCTCTAGAAACTATTTAAAGTGGTCTTCTCTAATTTATAAAAAAAATGTAAATCTTTAAATGCTATTTGAAATGATCCTCACCTGGACATTTTTGAAAATAGGATGCTTTTAGAATAAATTTGGAGTTGTCAGATGGATTTTTTAAAATGATTTGTATCTGGAATATATTTGGAGTGACCCTTTCCCAGGAAATTTTAAAAATAATATTCCTCTAGAACAGGGGCGTACACACAAAGGGGGTCCAGTGGGTCCCAGCCCCCCATGGAGAACATGAAGAATAAATTAAATATTAAATACAAAGGGACGATTTAGCAATGTTAATTCACCTTAAAGCAGTGGTTGAAAATAACCCAATGTCTTGATACAGTGTGAGCAGTGGTGCATCCATGATTATGTCATTAGGGGGGAGGGGGGGAGTGCCTACACCACAAAAGAAATACCTTTAGGAACCAATAGATCATAAACACCGCGTCTTACTACCCGTTAGGGTTATACGCACTTAGCTAATGTGTAATAGTAGGGTGATTGTGAGATGAAATGGAGGACCTACAGTTTAACGTGGGATCCGAACCACGGTGGAGGCCTGGCATTCCTCACATTCACAAGTTGTGATTAATACACGTCTTGTTAGAGGTTAAGGAAGGGTTTGGCAATCAGATAAATCTGTGCCGGGTCCAAGGATTGAAACCCGGACCCTCAGCACAGAAGTCTGACACTACCCTGACAGTCACCTTAGGACATAAAATGGTGTCATGCCTAGGGGCTTTTCACCCCTGAGAATTTTTTTTATAAAGTTCAAAATGGTGCCCTTTAATTATATTTTGTACCTAATTGTTTCTGATTAAACTTATATGGGTTATAAATATATGTTACCTTCGATTTGATTGCCAGCTTTAATTTCTAGGTATATTCACTGTAGAATTTACATTTAGTTTGTGAGTATAATTTTTAAATTAATATAAAAATGAACTGTTAAAAATAAAGATGTCTAACTCAAGTGACTGTATTTTAGTTAAAATATGAAAATAAGTCAATAGTAAATAACACGCTCTTTACTACACAAAGGAGTGGTGAGATAGGAGGGTAGTGTGCGGGAAAGCCAGGGGTTCGGGTAAACGGGGTGAAACATGTGTTGTTCGAACACATTGGACGTATGTCTGCAGAGGAGCACAGCACCCTTCAATCCGTCAATTTAATTTTTGAAAAATATCTCAAAAAGGGGGGATTATAGCTCCTTAGTCCCACCCCCTTGAATCCATGCCTGAGTGTGAGACATACCCAACTGGATTTAACGCTGTCTAGTCTGTATAGCGTTATTAAGTATTTTGTTTAGTAATAATGGATTTAATTGATTATTGACTTGTAACTTCTATACTTTAGATCCTCCTTTAGAATAATTTCTGTGTGCTCCCCTGCTCTAGAATATATTTGAAGTGTGCTTCCACCGACATACTTTTGGAAATTGGATGCTTTCAGAAACTATTTGGAGTTATCTTTCACTACGATTTTGTTTTAAATTGGCAAATAATGTGACACTATCTTGTTGAGTGTCCAAACAATAGTAAACTAAAGTAAAGATCTCTAACTACCCCCACTTTGTTGATGAAGTAATATATTATAATTGTTTTTGGCCTCTAAAAAAACACAATACCCCGCTCACCCAACACCCCTCTCCCTGCCCTCTTATTATATATTCTTATTTCTATGAGCACTCATCTCGATATATCTATATTATCCGTATATATTATAGATTGAATTGAAGTCTCCCCTAAAATAAACCAAGTTGAACGCTAAATAGCTTGCTAAGGCATCCAATATTAATAATATTTTGGCCTCCTGCGTGGGAAAGCGACCCTAACCCAGTGATTCCCAACCTTTTTTCTTTAGAAGAACTCTTAAAATATTTCATAAAATCTCGGGGAAACACACATTAGGTACGACAAGGGTAAATTATAAAATAGACATATAGATCATTAGGGTTGTTAAATACGAGTTATAATAATAATAATAATAATAATAATAATAATAATAATAATAATAATAATAATAATAATAATAATAATAAATTTATACTTTTGAATAAAATATTTCAGGATTATTTATTGCCTATTTCTATTTACTATTACTAATTACTGTCCTCCGGTACTTGAACTTGGGTTATCACTATTCTTACCAACCTCACTTTTAATATTACTATCGGCACTATTCTCTTCATCTTCCTCGGGTACATGAGCAATATTTATATATCTCCACACTGTTCAAAAAATATTGTCAGATTAATAAAAACAAAGGTTGGAGATTCTCGCGGAATCCTGGTTAGGAATCACTGCCCTAACTCCTCCTTTTGTAATCTCATTACGGTTACTGTTTTGTCACTATCTGCCCTTAAAATTATCTTTTTTGCACAACTAAGCCTTCGGGGGCACAATGTACTACTTCACACAACGTATAGTTAACCATAATCTCTATCCCACTTTAAACTCTTTCTTTTTTTCAAGGATGTAAACTATCTATAAAATTTTGGATTGACGTTGAACAATTATTTTCTAGGAGATCTCCAAAAACATTTACGTCACTTCGTAATATGCAATTTGAGGAAATAAATCTAGAGAACGACAGGGTTTTACCTAGGTATAATTTAAATGAACAGCAAGAAGGTACACCTGGCTGCTCAAAATTGTCTGAACTAGATACACCTGGCTGCTCAAAATTGTCTGAACTAGATACACCTGGCTGCTCAAAATTGTCTGAACTAGATACACCTGGCTGCTCAAAATGGTCTGAGCTAGATACGACTGGCTGCTCAAAATTGTTTGAGCTTAGTACTGCCATAACAAGCTCTGAAATAAAAAATGTGATGGATACATTTGATCAGAGTAGTTTTTACTGTTTAGAAGGTGTCATGCCCCTACCTCTATCTCCTTCTGAAAAAACCTGCAAAAGGTCAGAGCAGATAGTGACTGAATTTAGATCCCCAGAGCAAGAAGTTTATGGCCGGAGAATTTTTGATGTTGCTCACTTGTTTAACGAAATTAAACGCATAAGTAGCCATAGTGATATATTTGGTTGCTCTTTTTCCAACATGGTAATGCTCAAAGAACAAAGGCAAGGGATGGAGAGTAGCTATACTTTTCAGTGCAATATGTGTGGGTTTAAAACCACTCTACAATCAGAGAACCCTGATAAACGACAGAAGTATATGGGAATAAATACAGCGTGGGTCAGCAGCATGATAGCGAATGGACAAAGCTACACACAGATGAAAGATATTACTTCAACATTGGATATGCCATGCATATCAAAGGAAGGTTTTAATAGGTACCAAAAGAAATTGTCTTCTGTGATCCATGATGTTGCCTGGGAAAGAATGCAGGCCGCTGCTAAAGAAGAAGCTGAACTTGCTCTTGAAGAAGGAGAAATAGATGCGGATGGTATTCCTCTCATCACTGTAGTAGCAGACGGTGCATGGTGCAAGCGTTCCTTTAAGACAAATTACAACGCTTTGTCCGGTGTGGTAAGTATTATACAAAAATTGTTATGTTTACACTTTTATATGAGTGTCATAATTGACATGTGTTTTAATAAATTTGTTTGTATACATGATTAAATGAATCTTTTTAGGCATGCATCATCGGAAAAAGAACGGAAAAAGTAATTTTCGCAAGTGTAAGGAACTCTTACTGCTGTATATGTGCACACGCACAAACAAAGAATGAAGTTCCTAATGAACATTTGTGTTTCAAAAATTGGAATAAATCTTCCACAGCAATGGAGGCTGACATAATAGTCGAAGGCTTTAAAAAAAGTGTTTCTATGCACAATTTGAAATATCATAAGCTTATAGGTAAGTAGTTCCAAAAGATATGTACTTATTATTTTCATATAAGGTGTTCTCATTTTTACTTTTTACACTAACATTGCTAATTTGAACCACATTATTTAATTTTCTCCTTGTGTATTTCAAACATTACTTATTCGAAGTGTAATATTTTGTTATATATTTTTTACCAAAAAATACCTTAATGAACCTTGTTCAAAGCCCAATTTTTGTGACAATCCCAACCTATCCTCATCTTACCAAACTTAACATCCCTTTAAATTTAAATATCAAGTACAAAATATTTAAATGAAGGGTGATTTTATTATAAAGTTGTGGGAAATAATACTTGCGCAGTTCTACTTCTCAATTTATTACATAAGTAATGAACATATATATAACTTGTATATGAAATATAAAATTATAATTATTTAATAAAACCACTCTAATGAAACCAACTCTAATGTTTTAAGGTGATGGTGACAGCAGTGTTACGCGGCAACTTGCGAAAGCAAAACCATATGGGGCAAATTTTTGTATTACAAAAATAGAATGTACCAATCACATTCTAAGAAATTATTTACGTAGACTGCGGGAAATCGCAGCAAAAACAAAAAATGATGCTGGACCAGTTCCCTCAACTGCACGCAAGGCTCTTTCAACTAGACTCTTGCGTCTTCGTTCAGCAATAACAGCAGCCATAAAATACAGAGCTTCACAAACAGATCTACCTCATCATCTTCGTGTGGCAGAACTTTGTAAAGACATTCATAATGGGCCCCATCATGTTTTTGGTGACCATTCAAAATGCCTAGAGCGGAACTACTTTTGTAAAGGTTCAAAAGAGGGCGAAGAAAATCTAGTTTCCGACTTAGAAATTTTAGGCATGTGGGATGAAATCATGGCTGCTAAAAATTTAGTAGTTCATCATGCTGAAAGTCTAATTAACAACGTCACTACCAACATAGCAGAGAACTTTAATAGTATCTTATGCAAATTTGTTGGTGGTAAGAGAGTCAACTTTTCCCTGCGAGGAAGTTACCAAATGAGAAGTGAAATGACTGTAATTTCCCATAATACAAAAGGAAACGCGCAGAGATGGATACATAAACACATTACCAACAACAGCCCTGGTTTGTTCTTAAAGAAACATGATGAACAGAAACAAAGATCGGCTGAGAAAAGGCGTCTAAGAAGAAAATCTAATCCTCAGTCTAATAAACGCAGAAAACTTGAATTTTCTGGCCCTGACAAAAACTATGAGAATGTTCAGGAAAACGAAACGATTGAAGACATTGATTCTGTTCAATTTGAAGAAAAGAAAAATGCTCTCTTGGCTAACTTACATTTAAATGATGAACAGAGAAATAATCTTCAACACTTAACCACCTCCCAGTTAAATTCTCAAATATGGTACAGTGAACGATCCAAACGTCTGACTGCATCTAATTTTGAAAAATTTGTAGAATGCGACCATCAACTTCTTGTACAAAAACTATCATTTCTCTATTGTATAATGATTTTTCAGGGTCTAAAGCAACCAAGTATGGCATTGAAAAAGAGCCGATTGCAATAGCGCAGCTTGAGAAGCTTTTGAACACTGTAATTTTGCCTTCGGGTTTGTTTGTAGATGAAAAGCTTCCGTGGCTTGCAGCTACACCTGATGGCCTGGTGGATGAAGATGGTATTGTTGAAGTGAAATGTCCAGCAGGAGCAGCTAACCTCACACCTGAAGACGCAGTTAAAGAGAAGAAAGTTAGCTTTTGTACCATAAAAGATGGAAAATTGTACCTGAAGGAGGTTCATTCTTATATGTACCAAGTGCAAGGTCAGCTACACATAACAAAAAGACATCATTGTTTTTTTTACACTATGGACACCATTAGGTATGTTAGTGCAGAAGATAGAAAAACAAGATAGTTTCTGGAGTGTCAAAATGGTAGACAAATTAAACAGTTTCTATATGGATTGCCTTCTACCGGAACTGATAGATCCACGCTTTAATACGAAATATGCCAATCAGAGAACCAACACAAGTGGTTACACGTGTCAGAAGAAATGACCTAAAGTGAAATAACACCGTTCGTGAAGTAAAAGGAAAGAAGATTATAAATATAATTTATTTTTGTATATAATGTTTGAAAAATTATTTGGTCAACTTGATGGTTAACTCTAAAATGCATTTAACGACTTACTTTTTTACAAGAAATATTATATCATATACTTAACATAGTCCTATATTAAAAAAAATAGTTTACTATTGACAAGATTTTTCAAAAATTGAAAATATTTAAAAAAAAGTTAAACTATTTGGTTCTAAATAGATATTTTAGGAGTGTTTCAAATTGCAAATATCACAGTGTACTTAGTTTTTTAAAATTAAAAAGTCATTTATGTGTTGTTTACTGATGACTGACTTTTCAATAATAGACCATGAGAGATATAAGTATGATTGTGTAGTACCATTTGTTCATACTCTTGTATTGTGTAGTATATTGTATTTAGAAAAACACTTTCTAATCAACTAACCTTTTCTTATAAATAAGTAAACATGTATCACACTATGTACAAGTTATGATTATATATAATCAAGACTTATCCAGAAAAAAAGTGTTAAACATATATTACTTCGAAAAAACTTCAAATTTATCTAGAATTCTTATGTTTTTACATATTTTGTGTAAAAAAGTTTCTATTTTTTCTCACTTGGTTTTCTTATAACAATGTCATTTCAGGGGGGAAATTCCCGATTTGTCTTTGAATAAATTCTATATATAAAATTGTATTTTGATATAGGCCTATATAAACAGTTTATCTATGTAAATGTTAAGGGGATTCACTAAAACTTCGATATTATTGAGAATTTCGATGTATGAAGGGTATTTATATATATATATAATAAATGTAATTAAAGATTAAGGCAATGTTTCGAAAGAAAACGCAAAATCTACTCTACTGTAATTAAAAAATACAGTACATTTAAACTTATTTCTACTGTAAACAAGAATACAATGAACTTGAATCATACAGTAGGCCTACAGTACTGTATTTATGTAAAAACTAAGTTGATACTAAATGTACATGTGTACGGTAGTAGTGTAATTTTAAAATATCATTTTTACAGTACAGTATTTTCCTTTTTTATTTTATTTCCTGATAATGATCCGGATATTTGGCGATCCGGGTGACTGGAGTTCTACCGTGTGTGTGTATATATATATACATATATACACACATATATACACTTATATATACATATATACATAATAAAACACATAGATCTGGTGTTTTCATCCACTAGAGGGGTACTTCAAGGAGAATTGAAACTATGGCGGGAATTCTTGATACAGCAATCCGTAAAATTCGATAAGCCAATGAAAGCTTACTAATTTTTGTCAATAACATCGAATGCCCATTGAAAACCGTGTGATACCAGTTACTACTTCAACAGCCGAAAGATCTTATAGTTCGTTGAATATAATTAAAAACTACTTGAGATCAACAATAGGTCAGGGAAGACTCTATAATTTGGCCAGGCTCATTGCCTAGTCTAAATAAAAGTATTGAAATATATCCTGAAGAGGTTTTAAACATGGTTGATAGAAAACACACTCGAAAACTTAAATCAAACTCTTAAAGATAAATAATTATTTATCAGCATTTATCATTGGACTCAAAAGGCTTTTATCCAACATAGCTTTGTAAATCTTGTTTAAATATTAATTTTCACATACAGATACGAGATTTTTAAAAGGATGTAAGGTAGCAATATAATAATAATAATAATAATAATAATAATAATAATAATAATAATAAATTATCATGGTGCCCCCCTGTCATTTTTTTCTGGATCCGCCACTGTGTGTGTGTGTGTGTGTGTGTGTGTGTGTGTGTGTGTGTGTGTGTGTGTGTGTGTGTGTGTGTGTGTGTGTGTGTGTGTGTGTGTGTGTGTGTGTGTGTGTGTGTGTGTTGTGTGTGTGTGTGTGTGTGTATTATATGAAACAGTCAATGTGTTTCAACATTAATAATATTGTTTATTTCTTATTGTTTTTAATAAGTTCTTAGTTGATTTAATTATTTAAAACGTAAGGATCAAGCTAAACAAGATTGCCAGTGACAAGGAGGTCGAGGTTTGATTCTCGGCCAGGATTACTAAGGGTAATTTATCCGTAGCTCTCTCTCTAAACAAATACGGGTACATTTCATCAAAACTTTCCTTCCTCTTCCCCTATTAGCTAGAATAATCAGTGGAAATTACTGATAGCCTCAATAGGCACCTGAAATTAAAATGAATTAATTGTTGAAAATAGGTTACACATGACCATTTAACCTATTATTTATGTAAACTGTAGCTTTGTGTAGGCGTAAACAGTGTAGGTGATATAACAATATGTAGTCTATCTCATTTTAGTTGAGAGTAAAAGTTAACTAATTTGACCCGCTTCGGTGGCCGCATGGTCACCCATTAGAGTAATTATTACATGAGCGTGTAATCCGAACGGGTTGTAAGACGCAGTTCTAAAAGGAAAAACCTCTTTGGTTTGATTAACAACGATGAGGTCGGAAGGGGGGAGGATTATTCCCGATTTTTAGCACAAAAAAAAAGTGAATGCTTTTAGAAGCTAGTTGAAGGCTTTTTTTTTTTTTTTTACATCTTCCATATTTATAAGTATTTACACAGGTAGAATAAATCTAAGACGGGTTGGGGGTATAGGGCCGTGTGTTAGAGCTCCTTATACTCCTCGGTTCCGACGCCCTGCTATCAACTAAGTAAGGGTAAGATAGAAATTTAGTCTACACGTGATTAATTATTGTATAGTTAATATTCACATTTTCCTAAAAAAAAAAGTGACATGTATAAAGTGTGTTCTTCAAGACAATTTTTTTTTAGCATCGCGTCCTACTACCCGTTCGTATTATAAGGTTTCAAGACAAGTTAAACCATCAATAGAGGATTGTGCTTGTTTGTGAACCCTTCACGAGAATCTCAAGTTAGCAAAATATCACAAGATAAACACAGGCTGACAGCTGTACTGTGTAGTGAGTGTGGAGGCGATCAGCCACGCGCATTATTCCTCTTGACCTTGAAATAGTTTTCCATTTCTTTGCTTCTCTTCTTCTGACATGGGGTGGCAGGGTAAGTGTGAAGAGGATAAGATTAGAGAGAGACAGACTCTGTAGTTCAAGAAAACAGCACAGAGCATTTCATTTTAAGACATGAGGCCTAACACGAATGATACTTTCTCACGTACCGAGGCGGCCCCCTTAACATGCTCTTGACTTGCCTTACCTTTTCAGACACGGGCATAATGGACTTTTGCATTGGAAAAAATGTTGGTTTGTTTCATATCATAAACTGAGTTTACATCTCATAAATAAGACCAAATAAAGGACATTTAAGCAGGTCTTAAAACACTCATATCAATTTATGTTTCTGTTAATCATTCAGTAAAATTTGCATAAATCCGTTTCATAGGGAGATCCAGTTTAAGTTAGTTGGAATGCACCACATGTTAGCTCTAGATTTTGGAATGTTACAAAAATCATTACTTGATCGTTCTTATATATGAATTGAAACTCTTTTTCCAAGTTTTCATCAACCTGACTTGATAAAAGGTGGCCAGAACATTTATAATACTCAACTGAGGCTTTTTTCCATTTTTGAAATGTGTAAAACATTCAAATGTTTGTTTCATGCCCATGTTGATATTATCAAAACCTCGCTAAGCATTTCATCGGCCTCAGAAAAAGCTTTGCCAAGCTTAAAACAACACTTGCTGCCACTTAATCTTGGCCATTCCCCTGGAATACCCAGTAGAATTGCAAAACACAACAGAGGCGCCATGAAGCATAAGGTTACTGCATCCAGACAGGGCTGGGTGCATTGCTCAGGGAACCTTTGGCTCTCACCTCTATCATCATCATAATCATCATCATCATCATCATCATTTCCAGCCTGTGGCTGGTTCAGTTTAGTAAAATGCCTCTATCTTATTCTATTTTTCCACAAATCTTCCTACTTTAATTTCTTCCATTCTTCTCCTCTCACTTGAACCCTTTCTGTTATCTGCTCCTCCCATCTCCTTCTTGGCCTCACTTGCTGTCTTTTTCCTACATACCCACTTCATTTCCGACATTTTCTTCGGAATCCTCTCATTTTCCATCTCAGTCTTGTTTCCTCTATTATCTCATGTACTCCAACATCCTCATTAGATGACCATACCATCTCACTTTTGCTTCCTCTACCACCCTTTCCTGGATAACTTCATTCCTAATCCTGTTTCTCCTCGTGAAAGCTATTATATTATATACCAACATAAATTAATATACTAAATGTTGCAAATGTTTAGATTTTGAGATATTAAACTCTATTGAAAGATAAATTTCAAATTCCAATTAGATTTAAGATTTGATATAATAAATGTAAAAAGAGGATGTGTGTGTGAAATTCTCCCTCATTTCTGCCCATAGCAAAGCAAGTAAATCTTTGATATTGATTGAACTTTTGATAGTCCTTAATTGGAGCTACAGCCCAAATAATGTTAAAACAACCTAAATACTGATATGTTATTAAAGTGAAGATCATGTTATATTTACTAACTTATGAAGAATTATGGTCCTCTTTGGGTCGCACGGCCAACTTGTAGACTGTTTGAGATCTGAGGTAGGTGTACCGACAGAATGCAAACACTTGACAAAGTCCGCACCCCTGGAGAGACTATCTAGCACTGGAGTGCCCATGTGGGACATGATCCTCATGGAACTGACCACATAGGGGGAGTCTGTGATCTCAATCCCTATCTTTGACAAGGGGGAAGTGATGGGGCCCATACTGAAGGGAATCACATACATGGTGCGACCTGAAACCAATCTCAATTAAATTAAACCAGAGCTGAGAGACTTAATTGTTGATCCATTCCTTCTGGGCTTTTGATAGGGATCTGTTGCCATAGCAACATGAGCATACACATGCATGATACAGGTGGTTTGGAGTCCAGAAGTGAGGTTCAACATCAACAATAGAAATCTCACAGCTAAAATAATGCAGTCATGCACTCTTTTAGTTAGAGCAACAATGAATCTTACAGCCAGAATAATATTAACATGGACCCATGTGAAAAAAATTATATTTGGAGAGATTTGGCTTAATCTATGTAAGATTGTTACTAACCATACTAATTAAGTGTATAAAAAATTAATGTTATTTTACATAAAAATTAATATCTCAAGTTCTCAACTAAAACATAGTTAAATTACCCGTAGTTTAAACTTTATTTACAGATAAAACATAAAACTCTATTTACATTAACATCTTAAAATTGGAGTAAAACATATTTTTTCATAAGACTACCTAAATTATTTGTCTACAACCTATTTAAGCTGCCTCATTTCTATAAGTTAACTTACCATTAACAGAAGCACATTTGACAAATGTAGTTTGCAGTACTTACCAGCTAATTTGTCATGTCATGGTGGACAGCCACATTTAAGTTACCAATATTACCAATGCTACAACCAGGGTAATGTTGACAAGAACACAACTATTTAGAGCGATATTACCAATTTTACAACCAGGATAATGTTGACAAGAACACAACTATTTAGAGCGATATTACCAATTTTACAACCAGGATAATGTTGACAAGAACACAACTATTTAGAGCAATATTACCATTGTTACAACCAGGATAATGTTGACAAGAACACAACTATTTAGAGCAATATTACCAATTTTACAACCAGGATAATGTTGACAAGAACACAACTATTTAGAGCAATATTACCAATGTTACAACCAGGATAATGTTGACAAGAACACAACTATTTAGAGCAATATTACCGATCATGCAGCCAGGGAACCGCTGTTGAATGGCCTTGTCCATTTCCACTGGAGATATCCAGTTCCCTAAACATCCCTTCACTCCGTCCCTGGTCTTAGGGATGGTTTCTCTTTTGTCTGGGGTGCAGATGAAAGTCTTGCTCTCCACTCGAGCGACATCGGCTGGGTTTGTTCGTGCAAGCCAGCTACAATTAAAAACAACTCAGGTCTCATTCTAAAATCTAAAAGTTATCCGTGTGTATGTGAATACTCGGATAGTGAAAGAGCATATAAAAGAGTTTGCCTGTATTACAATATTAATAAATATGCTGAATCACATTAATAGTTTCATTTTGTATTTGCATGTTCTCAACAAAACAATCTGAAAAAAACTGATAAAAATCACTAAAAGTGAATTAACACAGCTTAATAGCAGGTAATAATAATAATAATAATAATAATAATAATAATAATAAATAATAATAATACCCAAAGTAATATGTGACTAACACAACATGTATTTAATGAAACATCCTTATTATGCTTGTGAGCAAATTTCTCAAAACCTTTCACAGAAATTATTTCCACAGGTTGTATCAACATTAAAATTGCTAATTCATGTCATCGTTCCTCAATCAAGTTTGATCCAAAGATCACCCTTCCTAGTGGAAAGTGACAGAGACAAAATGTATATTTGTAACAAAAACATCAAACTTGCCGTAATTAAGAGAACAGAGAAACCATTTGGCCTATGAGCATTTCGTAGTAGCCTGATTCAAGTACAACTTTTCCAACGACTTGTTCAGGTAGCCTTAGTAGCTATAAAATAAAATGTATTCTTTTCAAGTTCACTCTCAGTCTTGAATTCTTTCAAATATCAAAGATAAACATTCGTCATCTCAGTCTTAAGATGGCTAAGTATTTCTTTGGTTCCTGTATTCGAAAATTTAATCCACCTAATGTTAAAATAATCATATCTATATTTAAGCTAATTTAATAATTGATTAAAATACTTACAAATTAGTTTTAAAAGTTTTAAAATGTAAATACATTAGATAATATTCCTAAATTTAATTCACTACGGTACTTTTAAAATAATCATATCTATGATGTATTTAATCGAAATGCTCCCCCATATTTTGAGGGTCACTAAAAATGACTCCATTTCGCAATCATTGTCCAACAATGGGACAAATTACACGACCATAAATGAAGAAGTTAATTTTTAACAGGTATTATGCTATTGTGCTTATATTGGCTACTTATTAATTTGTGATATAATTAAAATGTTCCGGATTTGATTATCTGAACTTCATTTACCCTGCCTAGCCTTTACATATTACACTATGACCCTAGCTTATAAGTTATACCATAGTGGAATAATGCAAGATAGCTTGCTACCTTACAGGGTAGTCGAAGGGTAGGCCTGCATGACATAACATAAAATCATAGTGATTTTTTATCCATTAGAGAATTTATTAATTTGTCATTTTACCAGATAAACTATGTTTATTGTATAAATTCCCTGAAACGATACCTGCTTGTTCTTTATTCTGACCGTTTTCCAAGATCACAAGGTTAGCTAGACTAACACTAGCTCCATGATACCTTGGTTCAATCTCAGGTTATTGTGTATCTTGTAAGCTACATTCAAACTCCTCATGTTGTCTTAGTTCAAGTGAATCATTAATGGAATGTTCTAGTATAACCAAACTTTTATTTGTAAATCACATTTTAAATACAATCCAAGGCCCCCAAAAATGATTCTCATTGCAATCTAAAACTTAGTGAAGAATCAAGAAAATTACACTTGATGTGTTAATTAATGGAAGATTACCTAAATAATACTGTAGCTAAGTTAATTGTTCTTAATTAATTAATTAATTTTAGCACCGCGTCTTACTACCCGTTTGGGTTATATGCTTAAATACTAATTACACTAATGGATTAGGAATTGTGAAGGTTGAATTTAGAGGAAGTGAACCTGAATTTGCGTGGAGGGAGAGTGGAAAACCATTTAGGAACCCACCCCCCCCCCCCCCCAGTTCACCCGACCGAGATTCGAATCTCGATCTCCCCATCCTCGGCAGTCGAGCTCAACACGACTAGCGCATTAGCCAACTACGCCATCGAGGCAGGTAATTGTTCTTAATTTAGGAAAGTGATACCCCCAAAAGTTGTTTCAAATGTTGAATAGATCAATGTTACAATTTCATTTGAATTTTAAAAATGAACATCTACAGTTATCGAGTGATTTAAACCCAATTCAAAACCGTTGCAAAGGCTGCAAGGCCAAGGAAAAGGTTTTTCATTCAACTACTGCAATGTGTTTCTTACAAGTCTTTCCAGGAATGTTTGTTGTTTTAAATTACCTAATGAGTAATTAACTAAGTACCAATTGTCATATTTGGAGAGAGGTACAATTGTGCCCTGGGCTGCATGATTTGAACAAGTTTGGAGTTCTCCGTCTCGTACCATCGCAGATATGGATTTGTTCTGGTTGACAGAGAGCGACGCTAGCTTCAACAAACGCACGAACCTAGTAACAAATTAGGAGTATTTCTGTCACATGCAAGAGAAACGTTATTTTAATAACATACTTCCTTATTTATGATGTACATAATAGTGTCAATAAAAATTATTTTATCAAAACTAATAGAACAATTTTTTTCAAAAATCAAAAGATTTGAAAGAGCCAAAAATTGACATATTTACAGATGGGCCGCTCAAACTATAGAATAAAATTCCAGTTTAACACGCAGTTTTCCCGGCAAAAATAAACCCTTTTTTTAAGTATTTTTCTCCTGTTGTGAGACTTATAACAAATAATTTTGAATGAAAATGTCTTGTTAAAGCGTGTTGAACACACCACCAAATGTTAGTACTTAGCAAGTATTGTTAGTAAGTATTTATACCCAATTATGATTAAAACATTATAAATTACTTCAAGATGGTGTTTGTTAAAACAATTCCTTACCATCTCCTGTTGGGAGACTTTGCTCTGAGCCTCTTCCCTTCTTCCTCAAAAATGTGTTCATGATACAGACCTGATACAGCCTTATTATACTTTATTTTAGGGCTTGTTCGGAGAGTGATTATTCCGTTGTGGTGTGAGGTCAGCCTAGTGTAGAGAGTAGGCAAGTTATACAGTAGAGAGTAGGCAAGTTGTACAGTAGAGAGTAGGCAAGTTATACAGTAGAGAGTGTGCAAGTTACACAGTAGAGAGTAGGCAAGTTGTACAGTAGAGAGTGGGCAAGTTATACAGTAGAGAGTAGGCAAGTTATACAGTAGAGAGTGGGCAAGTTATACAGTAGAGAGTAGGCAAGTTATACAGTAGAGAGTGGGCAAGTTATACAGTAGAGAGTAGGCAAGTTATACAGTAGAGAGTGTGCAAGTTACACAGTAGAGAGTAGGCAAGTTGTACAGTAGAGAGTGGGCAAGTTATACAGTAGAGAGTAGGCAAGTTATACAGTAGAGAGTAGGCAAGTTATACAGTAGAGAGTGGGCAAGTTATACAGTAGAGAGTAGGCAAGTTATACAGTAGAGAGTAGGCAAGTTATACAGTAGAGAGTAGGCAAGTTATACAGTAGAGAGTAGGCAAGTTATACAGTAGAGAGTAGGCAAGTTGTACAGTAGAGAGTAGGCAAGTTATACAGTAGAGAGTAGGCAAGTTATACAGTAGAGAGTGTGCAAGTTACACAGTAGAGAGTAGGCAAGTTGTACAGTAGAGAGTGGGCAAGTTATACAGTAGAGAGTAGGCAAGTTGTACAGTAGAGAGTAGGCAAGTTATACAGTAGAGAGTAGGCAAGTTATACAGTAGAGAGTAGGCAAGTTATACAGTAGAGAGTAGGCAAGTTATACAGTAGAGAGTAGGCAAGTTATACAGTAGAGAGTGTGCAAGTTACACAGTAGAGAGTGGGCAAGTTATACAGTAGAGAGTAGGCAAGTTATACAGTAGAGAGTGTGCAAGTTACACAGTAGAGAGTAGGCAAGTTGTACAGTAGAGAGTGGGCAAGTTATACAGTAGAGAGTAGGCAAGTTATAAAGTAGAGAGTAGGCAAGTTATACAGTAGAGAGTAGGCAAGTTATACAGTAGAGAGTAGGCAAGTTATACAGTAGAGAGCAGGCAAGTTATACAGTAGAGAGTGTGCAAGTTACACAGTAGAGAGTAGGCAAGTTGTACAGTAGAGAGTGGGCAAGTTATACAGTAGAGAGTAGGCAAGTTATACAGTAGAGAGTGGGCAAGTTATACAGTAGAGAGTAGGCAAGTTATACAGTAGAGAGTAGGCAAGTTATACAGTAGAGAGTGGGCAAGTTATACAGTAGAGAGTAGGCAAGTTATACAGTAGAGAGTGTGCAAGTTACACAGTAGAGAGTAGGCAAGTTGTACAGTAGAGAGTGGGCAAGTTATACAGTAGAGAGTAGGCAAGTTATACAGTAGAGAGTAGGCAAGTTATACAGTAGAGAGTAGGCAAGTTATACAGTAGAGAGTAGGCAAGTTATACAGTAGAGAGCAGGCAAGTTATACAGTAGAGAGTAGGCAAGTTATACAGTAGAGAGTAGGCAAGTTATACAGTAGAGAGCAGGCAAGTTATACAGTAGAGAGTAGGCAAGTTATACAGTAGAGAGTGTGCAAGTTACACAGTAGAGAGTAGGCAAGTTGTACAGTAGAGAGTGGGCAAGTTATACAGTAGAGAGTGGGCAAGTTATACAGTAGAGAGTAGGCAAGTTATACAGTAGAGAGTGGGCAAGTTATACAGTAGAGAGTGGGCAAGTTATACAGTAGAGAGTGGGCAAGTTATACAGTAGAGAGTAGGCAAGTTATACAGTAGAGAGTGGGCAAGTTATACAGTAGAGAGTAGGCAAGTTATACAGTAGAGAGTGTGCAAGTTACACAGTAGAGAGTAGGCAAGTTGTACAGTAGAGAGTGGGCAAGTTATACAGTAGAGAGTAGGCAAGTTATACAGTAGAGAGTGGGCAAGTTATACAGTAGAGAGTAGGCAAGTTATACAGTAGAGAGCAGGCAAGTTATACAGTAGAGAGTAGGCAAGTTATACAGTAGAGAGTAGGCAAGTTATACAGTAGAGAGTAGGCAAGTTATACAGTAGAGAGTAGGCAAGTTATACAGTAGAGAGCAGGCAAGTTATACAGTAGAGAGTAGGCAAGTTATACAGTAGAGAGTAGGCAAGTTATACAGTAGAGAGTAGGCAAGTTATACAGTAGAGAGTAGGCAAGTTATACAGTAGAGAGTAGGCAAGTTATACAGTAGAAAGTAGGCAAGTTATACAGTAGAGAGTAGGCAAGTTATACAGTAGAGAGCAGGCAAGTTATACAGTAGAGAGTGGGTAAGTTATACAGTAGAGAGTAGGCAAGTTATACAGTAGAGAGTAGGCAAGTTATACAGTAGAGAGTAGGCAAGTTATACAGTAGAGAATAGGCAAGTTATACAGTAGAGTGTGGGTAAGTTATACAGTAGAGAGTAGGCAAGTTATACAGTAGAGTGGACACAAAATTAATGTGCTACAGCTACACACTGTGGAGGGAAAGCCTTGATTGTGTAAGGTGGGGAAGGGGGTGGATTAGAAATAACTGTTCCCTAAGTCAATTGGGGGTCTGGAGACTCAACCCTGGAAATTTTATGAAAATTAAATGCAACTAGAAGCTATTTAGAGTGGTCCTTGTCTGAATTTTTTTTAAATTAAATTTGTCTACAAGCTATCGGTATTTGAAGTAGTTCTCTAATGGGATATTTAGCAAATAAAATGACCCTAAAAACTATTTGTAGTGATTCATCCCCAACGAAAATTTGAAATGTGTATGCCCATAGAGTGGTCTTCATTATTAAATTGCCCACAGATGGCAAAATTCAAGCCCTTTCCCCCATTTTTTTTTCTATGTACAAAATTCAAGCATAATTCTAAGTTTTCCTTATTAGTGGCCAGCCTGATTTATTATGTCACAATCTTTAAATTTAAAAAAAATATATTTATAAAACTACATCACATACTCTTCAAATCATAATTTTGTTTTCATTTTTCTTTCACCATTTATATATGGATTCGGAGTCTGGGAGTATATATAGGCTTTGCTCCAGAAGAAGAATGTGCAAAGATTATTAAGAGCAAGTGAAAACCCACAAATCATTTGAAAGATAAAAACCTTATTCAGATTTAACCAGACATAGTTATACATTATGATAAGAATTTGCCTGAATTTAAAAATTCATCAAACTGGGAAAGCAAATTATTCAATGCACTAGAGAATTTCCTATGAAGCTAAACATTTTTTAGGAAGAAGCTTTTAGAAAATACAAATATATTCTATACAGCCAACAATGATAGCATTTTACAACATTATTGTTATTTTATATGCACATGCAGTGGGAGATATCGGGTTTGATTTGGCCCAGAATACATCTTGTGGCTCATTTCATGTCAAATCACCTAGTGCAATGTGCCTTTACATCTCAGATTTCCTTTATATTTTGTTCCTATGAATTACATACAAGTTATATCTAAATTATTTATTTCAGACTTTTTGGGCCTCAGGGCACCATTTTGAAAAACATATGCGTCCTGCTTTCATTGTTGCTCTAATTCAGGTAGTAATTATTAAAAATATTCCCTAGCTTCATTATTTATTTACTAATTTTTTTTTCCGTTTTAGTGAAAGATTAAAGCTTATGTTTAGTACTTTAAAACATAATCAAAACATTTTAGATACTATCTATATCACAATAATTATGTTTTTATCTTAAATTTTTATTATTTATTTTTCTTGCATTAGATTAATTACACTTGCCTGAGAAATAAAACTTTTTTTTCTGCTATCTTAAATGTGAAAGGTGATTTTAACTAATTCTGACATGCTAAATTTAATGCTGAAGTGCATTCACCTCTATCACCTATGGTTTTTATCCAAATCACAAAATAATGCTAAAAAGTGAATTTTTAGCGTAATAAAAAGTGTTATAAAATTAAAAACAAAATAAACTATTTATTTCTACTACATTAAACTGAGTACCTACATACCATTAAAAATGAACAGTGTCTGAAGATAAGAATTTTTTCTTTGCTTGGAAAGAAGGTTGCGTTGATTTACGTTTATGTCCTCCTTGTTGCGTTCTTCTCTTTTCAAGCACCAAACATAGTCCTCTAGCATTGCTACGTTCCACCGTTCCTGGTATCTTCTCTCCATCTCTTATTTCCTGATGAAATCTTTCATCCTGTTCTTCACTCAGAGTTCCCAAATTATCAGGAAAGTAGTCAAGGTGAGCGTACAAAAAGTGGAGTTTTAAACTCATATTGCACCCGATTGCTTGCAGTCTTCTTAACATATTCCTCACAATTTCTTCATATTGTACTCATTGACTAAGTCTTTGAAATAACGCCATGCCTGACGTTCTATTTCATTCATAGTGTCCAAAAATCCAGTGTCCTTCATAAGTTGTCTAATCTGAGGTCCATCGAATATTCCCTCTTTTATCTTAGCTTCAGATAAAACTGGAAATTTTCGGCTTAAATTCTTGAAGCATAGACCACTCTTGTCCAGCGCTTTTATGAATTGTTTCATGATCCCAAGTTTTATATGCAAAGAAGGCAATAGATTTTTTAGGATCAAGTAGATTGGCACTAATGACCTTTTTTTCCCGGAATTAAACTTCTCTTAGGCCATTCTTTTGTTGTCCAATGTTTATCCCTACTTCTATTGTCCCATTCACATAAAAAAAACAAAGAAATTTTGTATACCCTCCTTGTTGGCCTAGTAAGATACCGGAAACCTTTAGGTCTCCACATAATAGCCATTGATGTTCCTGATAGCTATTTTTTCTAAAATGGATTGAAGATTTTCATATGTTTCTTTCAGAGAAACAGTTTTCCCAACTGGAATCGAAGGAAATGCACTTCTATTATGCAATAAAATGGCTTTGAGACTTATTTTCGAAGCATCAATAAATAATATCCAGTCATTATTATCGTAAGCTAGTTCTCCCAGTTGAAGAATTAAACCAGGTGCATCACAACAATAAACTGGCTCGTTTTCCATCTTAAAAAACTTACTAAATTATTCCTCTCGAATCCTATACCAGTAAAATGTGGTTTATTGTGCAGCAGATTTTTTCTTTTAATCTCAATCCCTACTTTACTCTAGTCCTTGGTAAGCCCTAACTCCCGTACTAAATCATTCAACTCAGTTTGAGTAAAAAGCTGAGGCTTTTCTTCGTTAGTAAGGGGTGAAAAATCCTCATCGACGCTAACATTTTCTGTAGACTCAGAGGAACATTGTCCACTAGTTGAGTCGATGATATAGGAATTGGAATATCTGGTCCATGCGGCACAGGTCTCGTAGCTGATGCTAGGCGTTCTGGGTATTTGATTTTCGATTTATTCATTTTGTTGTACCCTGATACATTACTCAAACAGAAGTAACAATCATCGTAGTGATTGTTTGGTTTGCGCCATATCATGGGAATGCCAAATGGCATAAATTTTCGTCATCCATAATACCAGTGCCTTAGTCCTTCAACAAAAGTCTTACATGCAGTATGTGGAGCCCAATTCTTATCCTGATCTACAAGTTTAACTTTAAAATACACAAAATACACTTTCTTAATAAATGATGTAATATTATTTTTCTGTGTTTGTAGCAAGTATAAATCGCATGTGAAACAGAAATTATCCGGATTGTTCACACATTGCCTCCTTGTAGAGACAAGTGCCATGTTATTGTTAACTGAATTTTAAATTTTATATCGCGCCTTACTACCCGTTCGGGTTATACGCTTTATTGTTAACTATGTAACACTTTATATATAATACAAATCAAACCTAAGAAATTGGATCGAACTGTTAACAGTTAAAGGTACTACACTGCCAACAACCACGAGTAAAGATTAGCTACTGAGATCTTTGAGGTGTTATGTTAATATGTCCTTTCTTCCAAGGAGCTGGATTTATCTTAATAAATATAGATGTACTGTACATGACATGGAACTTTTCTCCTGAGTCACTGTTGACAGATTTATTTCTCCATTATTTTCATTGTCACACATGGATAAGATCAGAGTCACCGAAACTTTTAAACACTTGGCAAGATAAAGATAAGTAATTCAGGGGTAAGATAGCGTACAAGGGGTGGTTGTTTTATGGAAATATATCCATGAATATCACTCGTGTGTGCTAAAGTTAGTCATTTTTAGCAATATTTGTATAATTATTACTGCAATTATGATGATATAGGCCTATATATAGTATTCAGTTGAATTTAGAGGAAGTGAACCTGCATTTGCGTGGTGGGAAAGTGGAAAACAATTTAGGAAAAACAGCCCCCAGTTCACCCGACCGCAATTCGAACCTTGATTTCCCCATGCTTGGCAGTCTAGCTTAACGCGGAACTAGCGCGTTAGCTAATTACACCACCGAGGGGGGTATTTATCTAATAATTTATTCATTATTGTGACCTTTGATAAGTGTAAATTTCTACAAACTCTAGCTTAAAATATATTTTTCAAGTGGACTCAAATGAATATACATTTAGTGAAAGTAATACAACAGCTCATCACTTGAATGTTTTCTTGTCAAATTTTGAGGGCGGACAACTAATGTGTTGTGTTATGTTCAGGAAACATACCAAAAAAAACTATAACATCTTTGAAACCAGTTACCTATTCATTTAAAAAAATCCATTTTCTTAAACTTATGCCTGGAACAAAATTTTACATATCCTGGAAAAAATAGATGATTTCAAATAATGTGCTTACACCTACAAATGAAAATAGTAATTCATCCGAGAGTGATTATCAACTCAAGCTTCCATCATTTTATCTAGAAAAACTTAATGAAAGTTGTGAGCTAAGAGGAAGTTCACCCATTAAAATAACAAAACGGAGTTGCATTGAAAGATCTAAACTTACATATTTGTAAAATAATTATCGGTGGATAGCAGAGACATTTTCAGAAGTAACCTGTAAAGCTCAAGCTCTTCTACAAGGACGTAGTTAAAGCTCATTTTACTAGGGGGGTCTGGCCTCCCCCCCCCCCAACCCTTTCTTTCAAACCTTTCATAGTTAGCGAATAATGTATTGAGTAAGTAGGTATGTTGAAATAAAGGTTGGGGGAAGGTAGTAAACCTACCTACATAAGCTACAAACTTCACTTTTGACAGTTATGTTATTTAAGCTGCTCTTTTCTTAGGGTGATTCCTCAAGTAAGATCTTACAGGTGATAGCAAAAATGATTGCCTCATTTTCTCGAATCCCATTTTCTCGGTTCATTCCAACAAACATCCTTTGTTTTTCAATACCATATGAATGTATGGGAAAAGAAGTGCAGTATTTGAAATTTTGACAGAGCTATTTTACAATTGGAAGTTTTACAAGGT
This sequence comes from Timema podura, assembly GCA_033556935.1. Taxonomy (NCBI): domain Eukaryota; kingdom Metazoa; phylum Arthropoda; class Insecta; order Phasmatodea; family Timematidae; genus Timema; species Timema podura. Next base: position 51,158,283 of record JAVRXN010000007.1, on the reverse strand, counting down.
GTATCTTAAAAGTGAATATTAAAATATTAATTAACTAATATTTGGTTGATGATACGTACAAATAAAGCTGTAGTAAGAGTAAAAAACTTAAACTTTAGGTTTTTATATGTATTTGTGAACCCCCCAACAAATTCCAGGGGGTTCCAGTTAATCCTGGGGGGTCCGGATCCCCACATTTATAAACCCTTGCTATTCTAGCTCAAACATAAGAAGGAAGAACATAAGTCATAGCCTGTATATTTTAGTTTTTTAGCTTTAGATTGCTTATTAAAATTTATAGCTTAATGAATTGAACTATTAAATATTTTTTAATTTTATTTTAAAATGTAATGTGTTGTTACAGCATATTATCTTTGTAATATAGAAAAGAAAAGAAATCAAATTATCGGGAGTGGTCTGATCAAAAAAATAGCAAATAAGCTACTAAGCTACAAGCTACTAGCCCATACTTTTTTATGATTGATTTTCAATCAAAATAACATCTATAGTTTTAAAATAAGATTTGTATTGCATTTAAGGAAACATATATAATCATTTTCTGAAAGTAACTTAAGGTGCGGTCGAAGAGAGCGCAAGTGTTTTTACAGTTTTTATAGCATTACACTTTTTTGGCCAAAATAAATCAAATATTTCTCCAGTAGCAACGTAGAGTTTAGCTTTCTGCACATGCTAATATCAACAGATCTTGAATATTGGTCAAGGGTGTCCTGGAATCTTGTCAAAATGTGTTCTTTTTATTTAAAAAGTTTTGACAAAATTCCAGGACACCCTTGACCAATATTCAAGATCTGTTGATATTAGCATGTGCAGAAAGCTAAACTCTACGTTGCTACTGGAGAAATATTTGATTTATTTTGGCTAAAACCAATTAGTGCTGTAAAAACTGTAAATTACTTGCGCTCCCTTCTGCCGCACCTTAAGCACGATAAGTTATCTCTCACCAGCTGTTAGTGTATTCAAACAAATTTAAATTATTTCTAAATTTATAAACCACAAAAAACGCCTCGGAGTGTTTTCCAAGAAAGTTTAAGCTATCTTTGTATTGTATTTAAAATATAAAAAGTTTGATGTCACTTACCATATGTGGTTTAGAGGCCATAATTATGATATTATGGATATTACCGTATTTATCTAAAATGTTTTAAATGTAATAAATAATGAAGCTATAATTATTTTAAGTAGTCCTAATTATAACCTGAATGGGAGCAACACTGAAAGCAGCACGCTAATGGTTGTTTTTCAAATGGTGCAATGGGGCTATTTATGCACTAAAATATCTAAAAAAAAATTAAAACAATAGCTTTAACTTGTATACACCTGCACAGGAAAAAAGTATAAATTGGATCTGAGATGTTAGGGCAAAAAGATAATCTCAAATTATGTGATTTCCCATGAAATAAGACTTGTTTGAAAATATTTGGTGGAATAATTAAACATTAAACCATCCTGTTTGTTGTTTTTTATCGTTGTTTATTAAAAATTTCTCAAGCCAAACGTATAAGCGTTTGTTTAGTGAATATTGACTGTTATTAGCTTCGTTATATACATAAATCTACAAACTTAAATATTTCAACATTAGACTTGCAGCGGGGATGCTACACATCATCCATCCAATTTAAATTTATAATTTTTACAAAATATTGATATTTTCAATATATTATTTCAAAAGGAAAAATACAGAGAGTCAAATAATAAATAATATGTGTATATATTTTACTTGAAGTTTCGTTGATAAGTGACCTTCCGGCCATAGTTTAACATTCATTCAACATTCAACATTCTCAAACTGAGGGACAATTTATGTCTCCTGCCTACATAAATATTTTGTTATTTTTAAAACAAGCAACATTTTTTTGTAGTAGATAGTATATAAAACTTGATAGCAAAATTTATTATGGTAATATTAAAAACAAATTAGACCAAATCATTATTAAAGGTCCCTTTCATCACCTCGCTAACTGTCCCCACCACTGAATTTCGAAGTTTGAAGTTTTATACAAAAATAATGAAAAAGAGGAAAAAAATATAACCACGATGAAATATTTCCGTAATACTGTTATTTTCGTTTGAAGAATCCATTTTAGTAAATTATTCATGAATTTTGACATTTTCATCAATGTTTGTTTGTCCTCAAGTAACACACTGGACAAACATGATTTTTGAATTTGCCGCTAAAACCTTCCAGAATGTTCCACTGTTCCCCATTTGCCGTAGTGTGTTGTTGTCCTGTAATTACTAGTTGTTATTTCATTAGTTAAAAAGTTTAGTTAATATTATTCGATCAACGTACGAAAATTCAGTTAAATTTTATATAGTATATTAATTGCAAATCAATTTGCTACCCTTTATACCATTTTGAGTTTTTGAAATAACTAGTTCAGTTGAACGTAAATAGAGGCGGGAACTAACCTCAATGCTCAATGTTTATTGCCACTTATATTATGGTTATGAAACTCAAAGTCCACTAAAAACATCACTTTGCTAACGTTGCTTGGTAACGAAACTGGTGTTATCACTTCGCTAACGTTGCTTAGTGACGATAATGGTGTAATCTCTTCTTTAACGTCAATTAGGTGACGAAACTAATGATAGTCACGTAGCTCACGTTAGTAAAGTGAAATTGTCAATGTAAACGCTGTTTTCCCAAACATCACCTCGCTAACGCTCGCGTCACTTCACTAACGACAATAAAATCACTTGTTTCTCATTAACAGTTTTAATATAAACAAAATTATTACATAATATTAACATTTGAGCTATTAAAAATATATATAAAAATCAGAAATGTAAAACATAATTTTCTTTGGATTTTGGAAAATTTAAGATCACTAACACGTGAATTTTGTATGATTCTTCACTTATAAAATCCTAATTCCATTAAATTAAGAAAAATGTATCATTTTTAAAATATTGTTAAAAAAATATGGTATACTTAGTAAAAATACATACATTTATTTCGATTTTAGAGATTATAGCATATTTATGTGTATCTGACACAGCAAATTAAACTTTTCCTGAAATTTTTATTTTATTATTTTGGATTTCCTATTTGTTCCTCGATTTGAGAACGACACAATAACTAGAAGTATCAGTAGGTCTACAAGTACTTTATCATAAATAAAGTTTATTTCAATAATGGCTTTGTTCTAAAACATGTTGCAAAACTTAAAGACTAAAATGCAAACTAAATTTATTCTTGTGTATATTGGACTGTAGGCTACTTCAATAAATTTTGCTCAACTCATATTCACTTCCCATTTTTTTTAAATATAAAATAAAGTAACTTTAGATCTGAAAAAATATTTCATTCAACGAGTCGAGAGTAGTGAAATAAATGTTGTTAGAGTTTCTCTTACCTTGGGTGACAAACTGTTGATGTTGCCGTGCACTACACTTATCTCCCTCAACAGGCCTTTGTTGGGGTTCGACAGAGTCTTGGTATAGTGGGACAGAGCAAGAGTGTGGCTAGAACAATTAGAGAGGACATCTTGTATAAACCAAGTGGAGGCCATTGGACGGTGGTGGCAGAACCTTATTTGTCTGGGGGAGGGGGCGGCGACCATTAAGGGGAAAAAATCTCTAAAATTAGTATTGTTTTATTTTATGTACACCCGTGACAAAAAAAAAAAAGTTGAAAAAATGTATGTCTGCCCCATTGTCAGTCTGTCCGTCCTGGGCCATGGATCCGAAACGGTTTGATGGATTTTCTTAAAAGTCTATATCTAGATACTATATTGCAATATCTCCGAGCTTTTTTTTTTTTACCCTAACCTTCAAATTAAGGGTAGTTTACTGATGAGTTTATTTTATTTAAAATATTTCGAAAACAGCTCTAACGATTTTGATTAAAATGCATATTTAGATTTTGTTTGACCTAATAAATAGCACTATGGTATTGGTTTTTGGACGAAAATTTGTTGAAGGGTAGTTTACTGATGGGTAATTTTATAAAATTTGAAATAACTCGAAAATGCCTCCAATGATTTGGTTCCAAATTGGTGTCTTGGGAGTGTTTAAAATGAAAAATAACACTTTATATTTATTTTTGGGCTAAAACTTCGTTTAAGGGTAGTTCACTGATGAATGATTTTACAAAAACTTGAAATATTTTTAAAACGGCTATAGCGATTTGGTTCCAAATAGGTATCTTGGGAATATTTGATATGACAAAAACCATTGTATACTGGTTTTTGGGGGTAAAACTTCGTTTAAGGACCAATTGTTTAAAAAAGTGAGGTATTTATAAAATTGGCCTAAGCATTTGGTTCCAAATTGTCATCTTGGGACTGTTTGATATGATGCATTATATTGTAAATAATTTTAAAATAATTTGTAACTAAACAATTGATTTTTCAAAATTTGAAATTCCTAGAAAATGATGTTAATATTATATTAAAAATTCATATTTGAAAAGTGTTTAAACAAGACAATATATTTGTTTTTCAAAGGAAAGCTTACCTAAGAATAGTTTATTGAAAACTTTTTTTATTTTTTTTCCAAATTTTGTTTAAAGCTATAATACACTATATGAGAAAGGTTGTGCCATTTATTTGTGTGTGCTACGCTAAATAAATGTTCAATACATGGAGTAGTTTACTTACAAACTAATTAGATAGTCCTTCACAATTTACAGCGGTTAAAAATAATTGACTCTTGAAAACCCTTAAACCCTTAAAAATGGTATTTGCAATGCCGTGTGTCTGTTAAATCTTAAAATTAAGAGTAGTTTTATAAAGGGTGAAAAGAGAAAAAAAATCGATTTTCTCAAAATCGGCTCTAACGATTTTGATTAAAATTCGTATCTAGGCGTTGATTAAGATGATAAATAAACTGGCTATTTTCATTTTCCCATGAAAATGACTTTTAGGGTACCTTACAGAAGCGGAAATTTCCGTATCTCTGCAACTATTTGAGATACTAAATAACTTATCATTGCAAAATTGTAGTACTATTAAAAAATAAAAAACTTTCATACGAAATACATTTTTATAAAACCTACAGTTTCTGAGATATTGACAAATATATTGATACAATTTTGTGATCTTTAGTTGTAAAGAGATACTACTTAAGTTTTAACGCAATAATTCTCCAATGCCATAGAGTAATTAAATATAAGTCTCAAAAAACTTTGTTATTTTTCCTTAAACCTCTTAGGAGAAATGTTTGTACAGCAATAATCTATCTCCTTTAGACTCAATGGTCAATATTTACATTTTTTATTGGTCAAAATTTATAAATGAGGAATTTAATATCAATGCGCTGACTTGAAGATGTGCAACACCTAATAAAATGTCGATCAGAAGTCGAAATTTTAATACGAATTGCTGACCCTTGTGGACCCAATATTAATCTTTTTTATTGGTCCAAACATACAAATGAGGACATTAATTCTTTAAAAATAAAAATATAAAATTTAAAACCAGGACTCAAAAAATGTTTTACATAAGTATAGTGCAATTTATGCTTGGGTTTGCTAGTGTGTACTATTTAGTTTTACATATATTACAAGTTATGAGTAAATATCTACATTTTTAAATAGTAGATCGAGAAAGTCCGTGCGGGGTTCCGTACCATTTATTTATTTTGTTTGTTGTACATTCATTCGTTTAGTTTTGTGTTTGAAACCTCTATTTTTAAAATTCAATTATTTTACTATTCAATTATTTTAGTAATAAAGTATTCAGTCTATAAAAGTAATATATATATATATATATATATATATATATATATATGTGTGTGTGTGTGTGTGTGTGTGTGTGTGTGTGTGTGTGTGTGTGTGCTTTTAGTAGTAGGTAGTATATGCTTCAATCATGCCGACGTGTTTTATACAGGGATGCAAATCAGGCTATGACAAAGCTTCAAGAGGCAAGATGCATTATTTTCAACCTCCTCAAGAAAAATGCTAGTTTGAAAAGTGGGGGAGGGCCATTCCTAGAAGAGACAGACAGCTAAGTTCGAAATCTTGAGTTTGTGACTTACATTTTTCTGAAGATTTTCCTGTAAAATGTAATGATTTTTTAATCAATGGAGAAAATATGAAACTTCCTCTATAAAATTGACGTTTGAAACCAAGTTTTATCCCACATATTTATTCTAACCTGCCAAAGTATTTTAGTTAAGATATCAAACAAAAGGAATTCTCTTAATAAACGAACATCTGATTTTACAAAATTGAGTAAGCCAGCCGTAAAAGAAATGAGATCAGTAATGCAAAATATTCTAAATCAGTCCGGAAGTTGTCAAAGTTTGCCGATTCTTAAAACTACAATTATACCTTATTTTAAATCTCCCTTTTTAAAATTATATCTGCCAAATTTGTAATTATTATAAAGTGTTTATGGAAATTGTTGTTTAGTAATTGAGATTTCTTGAAATTTTACCAAGCGATTCATAATGCCATTAAATAATAAACCTGAGCAGACTTGTACAAGCCTAAATTTAAAATTTAGGCTTTACTAACGAGGAAGGAAAAAAAAGTAATACAGTGTAATATAATGTAAATTAAAATATAAAGTATTGTTTTATGAAACATAGGTGTAAAATATAATATAATATGTAGTTTATATAATTTACTGCAAAAAACAACATAAGGACTTCTTATAGCATTACAATTATGCTTGAACGCAGCTGTTGTAAGAAGACAACAATAAATATGTGGGTACAACAGATAGACACATTCCAATTTAATTTATACTTCATTAAAAATTTAAATCTGTAATAATTATAAAAATAATCAATCTATAAGATGTTATATTGAGAGGATGAGTATGGATCAAGTGACGAAACAAATATATGAAGGTAAAGTGTTTGGATAAAAAGGAAGTGGTAGGCCATCTAAGACGTGGCTAAATGTTGTGGATGAATATGTGAAAAAGAGAAACATTAAGAGTTTTAAGAATAAAAGAGCATGTATAATTCGGTGTATGGATGTTGTTGAAGCGAAGAAAGTATGCAAGGAGAGGAAAGTGTGGAGAAAGTTATTTATGATGGATTATGTACGAAGTTGTTTTTTGAGCTATATTCACAGTTTCTTGCCTACCCCGTAAGGGAATGGCGTGATTAGGTATGTCTACAGGTAGATATTACTGAAATCCACGTCTGTCAATATTATTAGAAGCTTGCTGCTATTATTATTATTATTATTATTATTATTATTATTATTATTATAGATTAAAGAAATACTTTTTTTTAGCTATGGTATTAATAATAATAATAATAAAAATTGTCGGTTTAAAATAATGTTTTGAGTATTTTGAGCGGTTAAAATACATTTAGCCTACTAGTAACAAAGTAATTTAGTGTAGCCTATCTAATTTATTACGTTACGGTATTTTACATTATTGTATTGTTCAGTTGCCGCTGCCGGCCGGCCAAACCGATGCGAGTGCTTCAAGCGGCCGACCCATTTAAACTAATAAAGTGTCCACACTTTCCCATTTCTATAGACTATGCTCTTGATTTAATTATTCTTAAGCTAGAGTTACACCAGAGCGAACACGAGTAAACAAGCGAACGAGCATTAGTGAATATAAAATTCGGTTCAGTGTGACCGGGATTAACATCAACTGGTTGAGTTTAGTGCAGTGCAGTTTCCGTCAGTTCTGTGCGTGGAGTTTTTTTTAAATTAAGTTTAAATGGGTTGATAAAAAGGCATTCCTCTTAATTGAAGAATACCGGTCGCGCCCTTGCTTGTGGAACCCAACTGATCCAGAATATAAGACGCAGAACAGAAAGTTTGATACTTGGAAAGCTATATCAGAAGCTCTGGAAGCTGATGTAGGAAAAGTGAAGAAACAGGCTAGCTACCTCTTTGCTAGCTTCATTCAGAAGAGGTCGGGCTAAGTAGAGGAAAAATACTTGTATGGGTGCTGCAGAAGTATACAAATACATCCGGTTCACCTACAATCCAATGAGCTCTCCACAGGACGAATTCAGGGTTAAGGAGGCCAAATGTACTGAGGTAAGTTTAATAATAAATACTACTTGTGTGTAAGTTTTTTATAATATATTTATAATAATATATAATATTAGGAAAAGGTAATGTGAAAAGTATACAATTGAAGTGAAGCAGTTTGTAATGTTACATTTGTTTCGTGAACATTCCATGATATAAATATTGTGTTTTTGTTCTTAAAATAAATCTGTACATAGTAGGCCTACAAGCGGTGTATAAAACACACACCTTGATTAAAAACATGAACATTATATGTTGTAGGGTCTTTCCTTGGGACTCGCGGTATAGTTAGAGACATATTTTTTAAAATTTTAAATAAAAAACATTAACTAAATGATGTGTAAAATAATAATTATTTATCGAATGTTGTAACTAGTATAGTAATAAAAATATATATAACAACATTTATGGAAAAATAAGTGTACAGATAAAGGGTGATTTTTTTATAGTTATGTGAATCATGTTACATTGAAAGTGACATAATAAATTTTGGGTAATGTAATTTTATCAAAGCTGAATTCTCTTACGTAAGTTAGAACACAGATATTTTTATGATAACATACAGATATTATTTTGGCTCACAAAATAAAATAAAATTAATCCAAATTAATAAAAGATTTTTTTTATTCGTGACGCATGTTACATTTAGGTACTGAAAAAAAAACTTTATTTGCAAATAAAAAAATATAATTAAGATAAAATTTCATATTTCAATTTGAAAAATATTAAATAAAAGTATGCATAAAAACGAGGTAATTGTAATAAAAAGTAAGACAAAAATAAAATGTATAGATAGATGCAGATATGGACCTAATCCAAGTTAAAATACCACTGAATGACACTAGTTTTTTCAAACTTAAAGTGGCCACAAGTGTTTAACAGCAGTAATTTCAGTGTAATTAATGAGAGGATGTCAACAGTGACTTGGTTGAATAATTTACAGTAAGCTATGGTTATTTACCAACCTAAAAATGAACAACAATTTTTGTGTCTGATATGTCATGATCCTCTTTTCATGGAATGATCATGTGTTGTCTGACAAATCATATGATGATGATTCAGCAGTAATCATCTTGCCAAGAAACCTTTCCAACATCACTCATGAAGTACTCGGCAAATTCTTTTCTGACTAACGCGCATTACTTAGCTGATCTTCGGACTCGCTTTTGCAAAGGAACAAATGACCTCATGGTCTTGTCGCCATGTGCCAGGTACCAAAGTACCACCCAGTTCATCATCAAGGCTTCCTCTTGACGTGTATAAATTCCTTGAGGATGGGATTTTTCTAAAGAAGTTGTGAAGATACGTGCAGGATTGCACTACAGTTATGCAATTGTCGGTCTTCAGTAGCAGTGGCTTTCTGAGTACCCTGAATACTGAAGACAGTATTCCAAAAACGTTTTCAATAATCCACCCAGCTCTGCTCAACCTGTAGTTAAAGGCACGTTCATTAGATCCTAATTCATGCTGCCCCAAAAAATGTTTTAAAATATGTTCATGCAAGGCAAATGCGTCATCTTCAACAAAGGTGCATGGCACGTTCGCCTTTCTCCCTGTCATTGGACACTCAGGTGGTAGCTTATATCAAGAACATTGTCCTCTACATTTCTTCACAGCTTTGTATTTTTCAGAACTCCTCCATCAGATATAAGTCCATGACTTCCAATACTTGTATATAGAAAACAGTAATCTACGTCCGCAAGTCCAAGTAAAACAATCTTTAAAAAACCTTTATAGTTAAAGTAATCACTTGCGGTGCTAGCAGGGGCTTGTATCTAGCAATTCTTTCCATCCAAGGCACCAATGCAGTGTGGAAAGTCCCATAGTTCCTCAAATCTATTAGCAACGTTCGTTCATACATCCGTCTGCAGTTCTTGGAACCTTAAAAATAAAACAATTTCATTCATTAAGAAAAAAATAGTTTCGATGACTGCATGGCCTAACTTTTGAAATTGGATACCGGTCGTTTGCACTTGTGGTGGTTTTATCCTAAAAGTGTTTTCCAAGCTTTCTCCACGTGAATGCAGGTGCACTTCCTCTAAATTCTACCTTCCCAAACCCTATCATACTTGCGGAATTTGTACAAGAGTATAAACCAAACGGGTAGTAAGACACGGTGCTAAAAAATGTTATTAGAAACTATGGAGTATAATTAAGGATTGATTATACAGCTGCATTATATTTATTTTGCCTTAGAAAGTCAGTTGTAAACTCTAATATATATTTATTCTTCCCTTAGACTACTGCAGAAAGTGAAGTCGAGGAAGTTATGGACATTACCCAAGTGGAACTTGACGATGATGCAACACAGGTGTAAGACGGAACTTGACGATGATGCAACACAGGTGTAGGATGGAACTTGACGATGATGCAACACAGGTGTAGGATGGAACTTGACGATGATGCAACACAGGTGTAGGATGGAACTTGACGATGATGCAACACAGGTGTAAGATGGAACTTGACGATGATGCAACACAGGTGTAGGATGGAACTTGACGATGATGCAACACAGGTGTAGGATGGAACTTGACGATGATGCAACACAGGTGTAGGATGGAACTTGACGATGATGCAACACAGGTGTAAGATGGAACTTCAACTACTTTCCAATCCAATGTTTTGGTCATTGAAGATGACATTGATCCTAGAGTGTCGGCCGACGCTGTTTCCAAGACACCGAGTAGTTGGACTCTCCAAAGCTCTAAAATGCGCAAATTAGATGCATAATTCAAGGATGTATTTGATATCAAAAAAGACCGCAGAACCAACAGATACGTCATCAAGCGAAGTGTTTGGGGAGTATGTGTCCGCAAAGTTACTTGGATACAGAGAGTACACAAGAAATTTCGTCTAGCATTAAGTGAATAAAATCTTATTCGACGCAGACATAGGTGTGTACGACAGCTCAACATGTACGGAGACTCCTAATGTGCAAATTCCACAGGCTCCTACTTCAGGTACAACGTACTCCACTCCGAGTAATGAGAATTCACCTTCTGTGTTGTTGTCAAACGAAGAGGGGACACAATTTACGCTACCAAGGTTTGGAGGGGACACAATAGTTGAGTAACATCACAAGTACAATTCTCTTGTGATTGTTTATCTCTGTACTGACTTTAATCATTCTCTTAGTACGGTACAAAAATATCTCGACACACATTAACAGGTTCAGCTCTTTTACAACAACAGAATACTTGATAAAACGTTGTTTTTTTATGAATATGAAGTGTAAAATAAATACAGGTTATAAAATTTGAGCTTTATTTATAGACTCACCTTTATGGTCTCCTTGAATGTTTCACTTATAGCTTCAGAGACTTCTGATACTGTCTGAATAATTGCAATTTTTGATATTTTAAAAAGATACATCAAACTTGCATAGCTGTCGCCAGATGCTGGGAATCTCAAGGTTAAAGCTAGTTTTTCTTGAGGTGGAATTGCTCTCCTGTAGTTGGTGTCTAACTTGGTGATTCTTCTCTCAATTCCACTTTTGGTGACATACGACAGAAAATAGGGAACAGTCCCAGTCCACGATCAAGTTGTAATTGTTGTAATAGTGTATTCCCTCCACTTGTTCGAAGTTTCCCTAAAAACTCACTCACCCAAATTTGCCGATCTCTCATCCTACTCCTTACTTTTAACACGGCCGGCGAACCCCCGCGCCAGACAAAGCAACGCCAACTCATCTTCTCCGTCATCATCTCTACTCCTTTATGACATGTTCCAAGCTTTAAGCCACGCTCCATTCAACTTGCCAAATCACATCCGTACAACTGCAAATTCACAGATCAATAGCAAACGACGTCCCATTTGGGGTTGTTCTCACTTGTTCTCACTAATGTCACCGCACCTGTTCACTGCTGTTCAGGGTTGATCGTGAGCATATGCGAATGCAAGCAAACACATGGGAATGTTCGGTTCACTCGTGATGTGTTCGCTTTGGTATAACTCTAGCTTAAGGCTCTGTGTAATATGTTACATACAAAGCTTTAAATAAACATGGTGGTAAATTTGTAAACTATTCGGCAGTAAAGAAACCGTGCCCTGTCAACAGAAAGCGTGGAGACACTATCGATATAGACTAGGGAGACAACATTCTCAGGCTACAAGCCCAGGCTTGGCTGTGACGAAACTGAATGGTGGTGCGCTCTACGCAGTCTTAGTTAGAGATGTACTCAGGCTACAAGCCCAGGCTTGGCTGTGACGAAACTGAATGGTGGTGCGCTCTACGCAGTCTTAGTTAGAGATGTACTCAGGCTACAAGCCCAGGCTTGGCTGTGACGAAACTGAATGGTGGTGCGCTCTACGCAGTCTTAGTTAGAGATGTACTCAGGCTACAAGCCCAGGCTTGGCTGTGACGAAACTGAATGGTGGTGCGCTCTACGCAGTCTTGTGGGAACTAGAACGCCCGCATAAGGCTCTACAGCTAAATTAGCAATATTTAAATGATTAGAATAAACATCAAAGGCGTCACTAAGATAACTAATAATTATTTCATAACTTCTGTTGGAGCGTTGATTTGCAAATATAGTATAGTCTAATTATTTTTTATAGAGCCAAGTAAGATTTAACTAGTTTAATGAAAGATTATAATTATAACTGTTAGTCTTTTTCAGAAAAAAAAGTAATTCATATCCATAAAATTTTACTAAAACTTGGAATAAGCTTTAAATATCGCCGATGTATGATAGCTTATTCCTATGACTTCTATTAACTGGTTCAAGAGTTATTCGTTTTGAAGTAACTTTTTTAGGTGGTTATTTAAGCCATAAGAAGATGAATTTGTCTGCAGTTGATTTATTTGTCTTAATTTTGTGAAACCCCAGTTTGTATTTATTGTACTTATTTTGGCATATATATAGTTTATCTCTTTGACATTATTTTTCAAGCTTACTCGGTGGCCCAAATTATACCCCTTGTAGAGTTGTTATAGTTTATGTTTCTCTTGAAGATATATCACGGTCATAAATAGAGCTTGTTTCTTTATTGGTACGTTTATCCACTAGCTATTGACGGCTTAATCTAATCAGGCAAAGATAACGAAGGTAGTTATTTTATTTATTTATTTAGCACCGCGTCTTACTACCCATTCGGGTTATACGCTTAAGTACTAATTACGCTAATGGGTTAAGAATTGGGAAGGTTGAATTTAGAGGAAGTGAACCCGCATTTGCGTGGGGGAGAGTAGAAAACCATTTATAAAAAACCACCCCAGTTCACCCTAGCGAGATTCGAACCTTGACCTCCCCTTAAAACAATTGTCGAGTGCAATGCGAGAATAACACGTTAATTCGCACGGCCACCTGTGCGGGTAACATATATTGCTAAAGTTTAGTTTTGATGTCGCTTCTTTAGGTCACAAAGACATAAACAATTTATTATCAATAGGGAGGGATATGCACTTGGGATAAAATAAAAAATATCATTGTTGAGATTGGTGTTTCCAGTGCTATGTATGTATTAATATTGAGTTTTAAGTTATACAGGGTATGCTTAATTAATCTATTTGTTTAGAAATTTAACTTTAAATAAATGCTAGTAAATAAAAATATACTAGCAAACCCGAGCGCAAATTGCGCAATACCTAGGTAGAAAAAATGTATTATTTTATTTAATAAAGACTGCACAAACCACATGAGTAATAAAACAAAACAATAAAGAAAGAATGTTTCCATAGAGATTCCAAGGCCACTATAATAACGATTATATTATAAGTTATTGCACAGGAATAATTAATTTTTTCCCGTAAGATATTTATGAGAAAAATGAAAATTCCATTAATTTAATGCTAGGTAGCCCCCAAACGAAGATGAATCCCCAAGCCCAAGCTGTTCCTGAAATGCATCTAGGGGGGCTGTAAAGGTGTGGAGTGATTTCTCCATAGATGAGTCTGGGCGTCGTAAGGGGGAGGGGAAAATGTTTTCGGATAAGGTCTCAAGGGGTACCCCCACCCGAAGATGGGCCCCATAGCCCCAGCGGTTCCGAAGATACGCCTGTTGAAGGGAGGTAACCTTTTCTATTTCCAGTAAAAATTGTTGTAACTTTGATTTCGGTTGTACAGCTTCATGTCAACACATTAAGTGCTCATTTGTCAATTTTGACCCATAAAAAAGTTCGATATTGGGTCTCAAAATAACACTTTCGTATTAAAGACAGATTAACCAATTATAACTAATTCCATAATTTTTATACATATAATTTGCCATTAAAGGGTATAATTAATTCAGGCATGTCACTAAACGTAAGTAGGCCTATGTCGAGATTGTTTTCCTCACGATAAGTTACACTTCATAATAAAAATAAAATGCAGGACCCCTCCCGGAATACAAACTCAGGTCCAGCAATTGAAGGTATTAATGCTATAAAGTAGTATCATGCCACATAAACGTACATGAATTATTGTTTTAAAATCCACGCATTACTTGATTAGAAAACTAGGATAAGCGTGTCCCAATCACTATTACAACTAAAATGCTTACCTGTGAACAGAAATTGACTCGTTTGGAGAGTTCGATTTTCCAACTCCATGTTTGTTAGTACAGTACAGGTAGTACAGGTCACCACCATTGTTTTTGTATTAACACAAATACGTCATTTTCCCGTAGTAACTGAATGTTAACAAAGCGGTACGTGTTCAGTGTTTCAATTTCGTCACACCACCATTGCACTGGTACGAGATCTCCCCTAGTCTATATCGATGGTAGACACTTAAAATCAGGTGATGGGATTTAGTCCCGACGCACAAAATGTAAATTAATCGGAAGGTGGAAATAAGATTCTATTCTCTTAGCAAATTTCTATGATTTAATCAGTCAGGATGATTTCGTTTACTATCCTATTATATTTTCATTCAATTATTTTCATTAATACCTTACCTCATTTCATACGTGGATCCCCCCGCCCCTCTCACTCTCCATCGAGTTCAAATTATTGTCCAACTAGACAGAGAACATTGTCAATACTACAGGGGACATTGTGTGTATACCAGATAGAGGACATTGTCAATATTAAGGAGGACATAGTATATATATATATATATTAGACAGAGGACATTGTCATTATTACAAAGGACATAGTCAATATCCCCCCCCCCCCGGGCCACTCAGTCACAGGGATCACAAGGTCTATGGACCAGAGCTCAAAAGTCAGGGGGAGTTGACCCACGGTATGAACTTTGAACAGATTTCAGATTAGAGTTGAACAACAAGCAGTTGATTAGAAACTATCTCTCTAAGAGCTGATGACGACTGATGTGTACGTCATGCAAGGGCGTAGGCAGAATTTTTCCAAGGAGAGGGGGCAATTTTACGGTCAACCCATAATGCAGTACTAAAAAAAAGCAACATATTAACATTACCTTTGCTTTCATTTCAAGAAATTTAGGGAGGAAAGTGCCTTCCCCTGCTTCAACCTGACTACGCCCATAATCTAAGACTAGTTTTCTCTAATGCAAAATTACAAATTATTTTATAAAAAAAATAATCTTAAACTAATTTTTTTCCCTTGGATTTGCTGAAAACCTTTTTAACACTTCGTTCTCAAATTTCTCCTTTTTTCCAGTGCAGTTTTTCTGTGCCCGCTCAGTAAGCATAGGCCGTTGAGACACTCCCTTGTTCATCGTCGACCTCAGCCAGGTCCTTACTCTCCACAAGGTACTGAATAACCACTCTACGGTACAAGTGGTGCATGGCTGAGCAAGAGAGATGAGCAGAGCCTTTTTTGTGGTAGGGTAAAAGAGTTCCACCTCTTTTACAAGGTCTGCTATTTTCTGCTCTTTGCCGAGTTTCTTCTTCTTCCACATGGTGTAACATAGCTCAGCTTCGGAGTCGAAGTCATGCAACTTATAAAAACTCGAGAATTGCTTGGCTTTCATCTTGAAATCTTGACTGGGGGGGTAGAGCCAAAAGTGAAAAAGCAGGTGAATGTTCTTCTGAGAAACTTTGTCCAACGAAGACACTAAATAGTACAAGTAAGGAATTACTAAGGATCTCTTCCAGTACTCTAAAGGGCTGGACTCTGGAAGGTTGGAGAGATGTTGCTGTCAACAGATCTCGACACCGTTAATTCCACTCCAACTTCCTCGGCAATCTTGTAGGCATCCTCTACCAACTCTGTAGACACTTTCTCTATGTCATTACGGTGAGTTGTTATCACTCCAAGAATCCGTTTGATGTGGTGTGAGCATTGGAGCTGGTCCAGGCTTTTAGACTGTAGAGCATTTACCACAGGTTCCAATAGGGCAGATATACTTAGCTATCAGAGCGACAGACACGATGAATTGAGCTTTGGTGGCAGCAGAATGTAGCTGGAATGCCTGTTTCCTCGTGTTACCATTTTCTTCTAGTAACGATCTCTCCAACCCTTCAACAATCCTCACAAAATTTTCGTTGAAAACTGCAATACTTTTGGGACCATCGCGTCTTACAGAGGAGTGGAGGAATATTTGGGGCATATTTTCTTCTAAATACTGACTCTATGAAGAACCTTATGATTCCTTGATAATAGAGATGGTGTTGCGTATTTCTGGAACACTGTTCAAGTCGTTCACTACAAGATTCAGTTTGTGTGATACACAATGGAAAAACATGGCTTTCTCATTTTTTTTTCTTAAAATTGTTTGCACGCCACCATCCTTGCCAGCCATAACCGGACACCCGTCATAGCCCTGGCCTACACATTTCTCCGGCTCTAATTCTTCTTCTTCTAGAAACTTGTCTATCGCTGTTGCAATCGTGGGAGGGCAGAGAGCTTCACAAAACCCACAAACTCCTCCCAACATTACATTTTTTTGTCATCGAAGAAGTGCAAGCCGATGGACAATTGCTCCTTCCCTGATATATCAGCTGTCTCATCGCCCAGTACGCTGAAGGCATATGCCTTCTTCGCATCTTTTAATATTACATCTTTGATAGCAGCCCCGCAAAGATTAAAAATGTCATTCTGGATTTGAGGAGACATATATGTCACATTTTTTCTACTAGTAGATTTATAAAAGTGACGTTTCAGTCTTAGGTCACAAGCATCAATACGGAAATGGTAAGGTCTTGAAATACACCGCCATGTTGCTCTTTTCCCCTCAGAGGCAAGTAATGAGTCCCATAAAACATGATTGTGGAGATTAACGACAGAATGATATTCTTGTTTTCTTCTATTAGATTCTTGTGACCAGATAACACCTGAACATCGACAGAAACTTCTTACACGAAGGCTGCACTTAGGCATAGATATACTGTTGTGGTATGTGTAATGTATTGCCATATTTAAGGAATTCCAAAACAATTTATGTCTAGACTTAACTTTCACTGCGTACATTTTATTTCTACATTTAGTTAATTATTTTTATTTATTTACTTGATTTGGGGGTGGGGGGGTGGGCTGCCCCTCCTGCTTCCCCCGGCTACGCCCATAACGTCATGATAGGAATCAAATCTCTAAAGCAGCGTCCATACTAGCGAGTCGAAAATTGAACTGAACCCATTGATCTCTATATTATACTGGATGGACATAAACATACGCATTGCCAAGGACCAAAGCGTGACGCTCAAGTTTATCGTCTGTTTAGTTAAGTTTTTATGCAAAAACGTGTCTCTAATGAATAAAAGTGCTATTGTTTGAAAATAGTGAAGTATTATACCACACTTGCCTGAATAATCATTCACATTAAAGGATATACAATTCAGTTTTACAGGTAATACTGTACAAATACGAATAACCTCTTTGATATATTTAAATGTGTTGTTATCATCCAGTTTGTGTACAGTCTGTCAAGACTACATTGTATTTAAAGTTGGCTATTAGCTTGCATATTGGTTTCAGAAACCATATTATATTGAAATTTCGATAAATATAATGAATAAGGTATCTAAAAACTTGATTAGATTTGTTTGAATGACAGACTTTGTATAGTTGCCATACGTTCAAACGATCACTTAGGTTATAGGCTTGTATAAGTATTATTACATTACCATTTTTTTAAGTTGTCTCATATATTGTACCGTATATTGCTTTCAGAAACCATATTATGTTGAAAGTTCAATAACTATAATGAAACAAGTTAGCTAAAAACTGTATTACATTTGTTTTAATGACGTACTTTGTGCAGAAGTCTTACGTTCAAATGATAGTTTAGGTTATAGGCTAGTAGATAGTACGGTATCTACAGACCCTGATTTTAGTAAGAATCCCGATCTGTACGGCTTTATTTCGTACCAGAATACTATCATATATGAGTATTTTGGCAGGATTAACGGCCATTTAGAACGTAAGTAGAGATTTCCTTCTGAAAGGTCTTTTATACTAAATAAACACAACTATAGAGTAGGATTCTGGTACGAGATATAGCCTTCCAAACGATCTTCCTTCAAAAATCATCGTATATATTAGCCTACATCAACTTATTTAAAGAAAAACTCAACAGTTTCGAACTTTGCTATGCTCTTCAAAGCCTTTAATACCACATTTATTTCATTTAACTAATCACACATTGATGTATCTCATATATTCAATCAAATTAATGAACGATGTCAAAATGCCAAATTGCCTTCTATGGGTAAAAGAGAGAAAGAGATAACCGAAAGTTTTCTTCTCTCCTACACAATGGTCTGCAGACGACAGCTTGAAAATTTCAGCCACAAATGTCCATCCAGTTATATTATAGAGATCAATGGCCCAACTTCAACATTCCTACGATCCAAATTTTGTTTAATAAAGTTATGTACTTCGGTGGGTGACACACGCAATGAACAGAGAACTATTAAAATTGGCTGCCGCGGCATAATTTATTCAGACCTTCCAACAAAGAAAAAAAAAAGACAATACAGACGATGGTGGCAAACTCAAATGTACTTAAGCCGAGCTGAATATTGCGGAAATAGTTTGCCCCACTAACATACAGTTCAAGAAATTAGTGGTAAAAACTTAACTCGAATGTCACCAGGTGATTAAGCATATAATTATTTTTAATGAGCCAAAAGTGCAAAAAAAAAAAGTTAACATTTAAGATAATCCATAAGTGTGCAGGAAATACTCGCAATAACATTTATACGTTTCTTAACAACCGGTGACACTTATACCAGTCTGCAATACCTATTTACAGAGTATATATATTTATAATTAATAAAGTATATGATAAGTAATCTTTTGGGGTAGAAATGAGGAAGGAATCATTTTATAGGTAATCTATTCGTATTTGCATATAAGAAGAGTGGGAAACCATATAGGAAAACCACCCTAATAGACTCAACCGGGATTCAAACCCCGATCTCCCCGCCTTGAGCACACCAGTCTAACACGAGATAGACGCAAGACTACGCCACTGAAGAGGCTGGGACATATTTAACCACAAATCTCTCTCGGGTGACAATCTATTCTTTGTCCACCCCTCTCTCCACAGAAGCAGTTTCGAACTTATTTTAAGTGTGCAACAAACTTTCTAAGAAAATATATTGCCATCGTTGTACAATTTACAACACGCGAGTAATCATGTAACTGTAATATTGTTTTTAATATACTCTCTAATTTTTAAAGATTAAATTAATTTTTATTTACTTCGCTCAGCCGAAATGAAAAAACCAGTTTGCAGTTAATATTTAATATATCAATTAAAATATTCAAACAAAATTTCAAGGTGAAGTAAAATTTACAACACACAACTACTCAGCTAATGTTTCAAGCACGTGTGACGGAAGGTTGATTAGAAATAAACAATAATTTAAAGATGCAAGTGGTTCAGCTCGAGGCTCGGCTTGCAGGGACGTCCAATAAGTTTTGAGCCGAACCTCGTAACATCCTTTGATGTTCCTCGAAATACCGACATTCACTGGTTGAATGTAAACATCCTGACGAACCCATTTATCGAACGTTAATGAGGCTCGGCTCGCTACTCAACTTAGGTACTACAACACATCTTGCTGTCTGTCAGCATGTTGACATAGTGAGAGATAGTCAGTAAGCTCCTAGTTAGAACTACTAGTTCTGTGTCAGCATGTTGACATAGTGAGGTATAGTCGGTAAGCTCCTAGTTGTTATTACTAGTCCTGTCTGTCAGCATGTTGACATAGTGAAGTATAGTCGGTACACTCCCAGTTTGAACTACTAGTTCTGTCTGTCAGCATGTTGACATAGTGAGGTATAGTCGATAAGCTCCTAGTTGGAACTACTAGTCCTGTCTGTCAGCATGTTGGCATAGTGAGGTATAGTCGGTAAGTTCCCAGTTGGAACTACTAGTCCTGTCTGTCAGCATATTTACATAGTGAGGTATAGTCGGTAAGCTCCTAGTTGGAACTACTACTCCTGTCTGTCAGCATGTTGGCATAGAGAGGTATAGTCGGTAAGTTCCCAGTTGGAACTACTAGTCCTGCCTGTCAGCATGTTGACATAGTGAGGTATAGTCGGTAAGCTCCTAGTTGGAACTACTACTCCTGTCTGTCAGCATGTTGACATAGTGAGGTATAGTCGGTAAGTTCCCAGTTGGAACTACTAGTCTTGTCTGTCAGCATGTTGACATAGTGAGGTATACTCGGTAAGCTCCTAGTTGGAACTACTACTCCTGTCTGTCAGCATGTTAACATAGTGAGGTATAGCATAGTGAGGTATAGTCGGTAAGTCCCAGTTGGAACTACTAGTCCTGTACTGTCAGCATGTTGACATAGTGAGTATAGTCGTAAGTCCCAGTTGGAACTACTAGTCCTGATCTGTCAGCATGTTGACATAGTGAGTATAGTCGGTAAGCTCCTAGTTGGAACTACTAGTCCTGTCTGTCAAGCATGTTGACATAGTGATGTATAGTCGGTAAGCTCCCTAGTTGTAACTACTAGTCCTGTCTATCAGCATGTTGACATAGTGAGGTATAGTCGGTAAGCTCCTAGTTGGAACTACTAGTCCTGTCTGTCAGCATGTTGACATAGTGAGGTATAGTCGTAATCTCCAGTTGGAACTACTATCCTGTTGTCAGCATGTTGACATAGTGAAGTATAGTCAGTAAGCTCCTAGTTGGAACTACTAGTCCTGTCTGTCAGCATGTTGACATAGTGAGGTATAGTCGGTAACTCCCTAGTTGGAACTACTAGTCCTGTCTGTCACATGTTGACATAGTGATGTATAGTCGGTAAGCTCCTGTTGTAACTACTAGTCCTGTCTGTCAGCATGTTGACATAGTGAGGTATAGTCGGTAAGTCCCAGTTGGAACTACTAGTCCTGTCTGTCACATGTTGACATAGTGATGTATAGTCGGTAAGCTCCCAGTTGGAACTACTACTCCTGTATGTCAGCATGTTGACATAGTGAGGTATAGTCGGTAAGTCCCAGTTGGAACTTACTAGTCCTGTCTATCAGCATGTTGACATAGTGAGGTATAGTCGGTAAGCTCCTAGTTGGAACTACTAGTCCTGTCTGTCAGCATGTTGACATAGTGAGGTATAGTCGGTAAGCTCCCTAGTTGGAACTACTATCTGTCTGTCAGCATGTTGACATAGTGAGGTATATCGGTAAGCTCCTAGTTGGAACTACTAGTCCTGTCTGTCAGCATGTTGACATAGTGAGGTATAGTCGGTAAGTCTCCTAGTTGGAACTACTACTCCTGTCTGTCAGCATGTTGACATAGTGAGTATAGTCGGTAAGTCCCAGTTGGAACTACTAGTCCTGTCTGTCAGCATGTTGACATAGTGAGGTATAGTCGGTAAGCTCCTAGTTGGAACTACTAGTCCTGTCTGTCAGCATGTTGACATAGTGAGGTATAGTCAGTAAGTTCCCAGTTGGAACTACTAGTCCTGTCTGTCAGCATGTTGACATAGTGAGGTATAGTCGGTAAGCTCCTAGTTGGAACTACTAGTCCTGTCTGTCAGCATGTTGACATAGTGAGGTATAGTCGGTAACTCCTAGTTGGAACTACTAGTCCTGTCTGTCAGCATGTTGGCATAGTGAGGTATAGTCGGACTTAGCACAGTGGTTAGTGGAACTACTAGTCCTCTGTCACATGTTGACATAGTGAGTATAGTCGGTAAGCCTAGTTGGTAACTACAGTCCTGTCTTCGCATGCAATGAGGTATATCGTAAGTCCCAGTTGACTACTGCCTGTCAACATTTGAATAGAGATAGTCGTAGCTCCAGTGAACTAGTCCTGTCGTCAGCATGTTGACATTGAGGTATAGCGTAATTCCCAGTTGAACTATATCTGTTTCACTTGACATGTAGTATATCTAACCTAGTTGGAACTACTATCCTGTCTGTCAGCATGTGACATAGTGAAGTATAGTCATAACTCCCGTTGAACTACTATCTTGTCACAGTTGACATAGTGAGTATAGTCGTAAGCTCCTGTTGAACTACTAGTCCTGTCTCAGCATGTTGACATAGTGAGGTATATCGGTAAGCTCCTGTTGAACTACTAGTCCTGTCTGTCACATGTTGACATAGTGAGGTATAGTCGTAATCTCCCAGTTGGAACTACTACTCTTGTTGTCAGCATGTTGACATAGTGAAGTATAGTCAGTAAGCTCCAGTTGAACTACTATCTGTTGTCAGCATGTTGACATAGTGAGTAAGTCGTAACTCCAGTGAACTACTAGTCCTGTCTGTCACATTTGACATAGTGAGTATAGTCGTAACTCCCGTTGAACTACTAGTCCTGTCTGTCACAGTTGACATAGGAGTATAGTCGGTAACTCCCGTTGGAACTACTAGTCCTGTCTGTCACATTACATATGAGTTAGTCGGTAATCCCAGTTGGAACTATATCCTTTGTCAGCATTTACATATGAGGTATAGTCGGTAAGTCCCAATGAACTATATCCGTTGTCAGCAGTTGACATAGTGAGGTATATCGGTAACTCCAGTGGAACACTACTCCTGTCTGTCACATGTTGACATAGTGAGGTTAGTCGGAAGCTCCTAGTTGGAACTACACTCTGTCAGCATGTTACATAGTGAGGTTAGTGGTAAGCTCCTAGTGGAACTACTATCTGTCTGTCAGCATGTTACATAGTGGTATAGTCGGTAAGCTCCTAGTTGGAACTACTATCCTGTCTGTCACATGTTGCATAGTGAGGTATATCGGTAAGTTCCCAGTTGGAACTACTAGTCCCATCTGTCAACATGTTGACATAGTGATGTATAGTCGGTAAGCTCCTAGTTGGAACTACTAGTCCTGTTTGTCAGCATGTTGACATAGTGAGGTATAGTCAGTAAGTTCCCAGTTGGAACTACTAGTCCTGTCTATCAGCATGTTGACATAGTGAGGTATAGTCGGTAAGCTCCTAGTTGGAACTACTAGTCCTGTCTGTCAGCATGTTGACATAGTGAGGTATAGTCGGTAAACTCCTAGTTGGAACTACTAGTCCTGTCTGTCAGCATGTTGCATAGTGAGGTATATCGGTAAGTTCCCAGTTGGAACTACTAGTCCCATCTGTCAACATGTTGACATAGTGAGTATAGTCGGTAAGCTCCCTGTTGTAACTACTAGTCCTGTCTGTCAGCATGTTGACATAGTGAGGTATAGTCAGTAAGCTCCCAGTTGGAACTACTAGTCCTGTCTGTCAGCATGTTGACATAGTGAGGTATAGTCAGTAAGCTCCCAGTCGTAAAGATTTGCATGCCTGACCCGCAATTTATATTTGGCTACTGAAACAATTTTATAGAAGCGTGTCTTAAGGAAATTCCTGGATAAAGGTTGGTGGGACAGCAATGTTAAATTGTAGAATGAGGAACTCGTCCAGGAGTCGAACCCATTCCCGAGATTTGTAGAAAGAGCAGAGCATGTCAGTGGAGTCGTCTGTCACAAAAATGAGAAAAGATAGTACACCGATAAGAAATAGCGTGTCTATTGTTTGTTGGATACAGAGCAGTGATCAACGTAAACAGTGCGATATGACGTCACTAGATTTCTAAACTTGAGTAAACAATGTTTTCACTACAATATAAGAGAATATTGTATCCAACACTTGAGCAATGTAAACAATGCGATATGACGTCACAAGATTTCTAAACTTATTAAAAATGTTTTCACTACAATATAAGAGATCAATTACACCACTTGTGTACCTTTGTGTGGAGTTGTCAGTATATCCTGCTGACAAGAAGATTGTTCACAAATGCCCGTATCCATCTACTTGAAAGTCACTGGCTCAGCCAGGATTCGTTTGTAGGGGCGTGGAAGGTGTGTGTGTGTGTTTTTTTTTTTTAAGTTTCACTGACCAACTTAGCGGGGTCCATTGGTTTTCCCCGCGGGAAAATTGGAAAATTCAAGTATTGCAAAATGCAAATGCATCAAAAGAAATACAATAATATCCAAAATAATTTAAAATTTATAAAAATTGTCATAATTCAGCAATTATTATGACTATTAAGGTTTTATGAAAAAAAATGTATCCATGCATACTGCTAGAATATACAAACATGCAAGTTTCAATAAATTGTATTTTGGAAATTTGATTTATAAAATTATTTTATGAGCTAAAAATCTGAAAATTCAAAAATAATAAGCAACTTGCACTAACTCTTAACTCACAAAACCACTTTTGAACTAATTCACTTTAGTCTTATGTTGATTTTCCTTGGCTTCATATAAAGTTCATTGAAAACTTCATCCTATCCATGGAAAAATCATATATGGCCAGAACTGGGCCAGATATATCCAGATCTGGCATTCCCAGTTCTGGCCAATTCCAGCATTTTCCCACATGGGTCCGTAACTGACACCTCTGGATGTATGTACATGAAGCCCATTAAAAGTCTTTCTTCATTTGCAGAGTCCCTCATTTATGATCTCAACAGCTTTAGGGACGAGAAAGAGGTAGGTGGGTAGTGTGGTCGGGGGGGGGGGGGGGGGGGTTCAACCCTGATCACCTCCCCTTGGCTACGCCAGTGCTGAAAGTTACCCACCTCTCTGTATCGTGTTGTGATGAGATTATATATTAATTTACCTTGTTTCGTTTTAGTCACTAATTTGTTTCCATATTTCCTATCAACTAATATAATCAAGGAACAAAGAATGAAATCAATCAGTCAAGGTTTGCGATCCTATTTAATGGTCCAGCAACAAAAAATATTCAATTGGAAAAATAATTTTCCTTTTAAAATGTTATTGAACTCATTAAACGTTATAAAAATTTGGACGATAAACACGAAAATACCATACATAACCAGGCTGCAGTTGCTATAAATAATTTAATTTTATTAGTCACTGAGCAGTAATTCAAATGTTTCACGCTTACATAGTAACTTGCAAAATTAAACATTCGCACTATTGGACTCAATAAAAAGTTATTAAATATATGGTACGGCGCAAAGTACAAACTTTCTCCTGATTTTATCTCAAAATATACAGTTAATAAAACTCTTAAGATTTGTGAAACGAAATAATAGCTCTATACATTGTTGTATAAACACTACACCAAAGATCATAAATGACATAATATAGGTACACTGTTAGTTACTTACGTACCGGTAACTCAAATAGTTACTGAAAAATGATGAAAATTGGAAAATTTCTGTATGTAAAGTACCCTCAAAGTAATTTTCATGAGATGATGAGAGTTACCATCTTGTTTAAACAGTGTCTAGATATAAAATTTAATCCAAATCGTTAGAGCGGATTTCGAGAAAATAGATTTTTTCTCTTTTTGCCCTTCAGTAAACTACCCTTAATTTTAAGGATATATATCTAATTCCAAAATTCCCTTTGGGGGATCCTATGAAAACCCCAGATACCAAGTTATAGCCCAATCTGTGAAATAATTTCGTCTTCAGCCCGAGGTACAGACAAATGACGGCAGCGCGAAAACCACTTTCTTTTGTTTCAGGGGTCATGAAACGTCGACATATTTTATCAAAATCTCCATTTCAAATTTTTTGACGATCACAATACTTTTTCTCCGAGGGGTTTATAAAAAGTAAAAAGTGTTTTTTATCTTTTCTGAACTGTCGTTTGTGTAAAAAAAAAAAAGGTGGTAACATTTTACTTCAATAAAATTCTATTTAATATTGCTGCCAGTAAAGTTTTTAAAAATACTATATAAAAAGAGCTTATTCTTGTATTGCGGTTTTAAGCAGTTTATTTTCATGTATTTAACAATAGAAATTTGATTATACCGTAACAATATTGTCCAATCTTCATGCTGCACCACTTAAATCAACCCTCCAATAAATTAAGAGAGGAGAAAATGTGCAAGGGTAAAAATAAATATAAAAACTCTTGCTGTCGAAGGGTTCTGAAAACTTGCCAAAACAATCCAAACGAGGTTTAGGGTGTTAATTTCCAATTAGTGCCTGACCTTGAAACGTGGATAAAACGTTACATTTTCAATGAACATGCCAGTATCAATGTCAAATAAATCCTGCACAACTCACCGTGAGAACAATAGAAGTAGCACCTTGGACATCTTCAGCAATATTATCTCGGCACCTCAACTGTAAACAACATCTGCTTCTGCCGGCTTGTTTGGTTTCCCTCTATCTCTGACTTGGGCTCAGCTGTTTGACCCAAATGCACTGTTGATTGCTCGTCCGGCTATCTCCGTGTCCTTTCGTCACAGTTCGGATAGCATGAAGGCGTCACATCTTCATTAAATCGTGTTTTTTTTTAAATGTCTCGACAAAAAAACATGACTCTAGGTCCGAGACTACAGTCCCGTGTGAGATTAACGTCCATGAAGTTACCCCCCCTCCCCCCATTTCCCCCTCAACCCTACATTTTCAAACAAGTATGTTTTTATGAATGCAAACGTTTGGTCTTGATTTGTTCCCTTTTGATAAGCCCAAAAATGATTTGTTTGCATTGAGGGACCAGCCACACAGTATCCCCCCTCCCCCTTCACTTCCAAATTCCAATGGTTGATATTTTTATGGTTGCGATCGTTTGTTCCTCGTTTTTCGCGTATTTATTCTTGCACAGACATGTAGTAAACTTCTGACACTTTTTTTTTTTACTCGTGAGGGGTCAACTCTACGGTAGCTACCCCCTACCCTCAAATTTTTTAAAATGATATTTTTATGATTAGAATCAATTATCTGTTTGGTCCAGATTGTCCAATACAATCTTTCGTTTCTACCTCATTAATTCTTTCACAAACGATAGTTGCTTTGTTCCCACGTTGTATTTAGGAAGGACTCTCTTCACAGCTGGAAGCACTTTTTTAAAACGCTTGTTTTAGGTCAATTTGTTTTTTAAAATATATACCGTGATTTATAAAGGGGCTCTGATTTATATAATTAAACTCAAAGAAACAGTCGTACAGTCGTTTGTTCAAATTAAATGGCATGACACATATCGTAGGCCTAAGTCTATTTCAAATTAAACACAATTTATTGCATTGGTGATAGCTATAACCAAACAAAATGTATGCTATGCTTGAGATATTCCTCATAAGACTTCGGAGGTCACGTGATTGTAGGTCGAATGGTAGGTTCAACTTTTGGAGTGCTTGAACCACATGGAAGGTGGGGTATACGAAACACGATTTCTTTTCATGATATTGAGCTACGTAGACCCCTATGTTGTTGATTAAACACGAGTGAAAACTCACATGGAATACTCAAGGTTTTGCTTACTAACTCTAAAGCAAACACTAACTTAGTTATAATTTAAAAAGTTACTGAATGAAATGATAAAAGTAGTGATCAAATATGAAAATTAATAAATAAATGAATACACATAAAACAGAATAAAATAAAATTCTAAGTGATAAAATATAAAAACTATTTAACTAAACATTTATATATCAGTTTCTTATAATGTTCAGTCACTACACAGTTATTCACGGTAGTTGTCTACCTCACCTGCGTCATTCAAGTAAGTTCTACACCGGGGGTTGGCAACCTTTTAATATTGTTTTGCCGAAAGTAATATTGCAAAGTCTATCAGAGTGCCAACCAACCTAAGCCCACCCAAATTGGATATATGTTTATACTAGTTAACTAGTAACAACGATTAAAACAAATTTAAGTTTATCTTGTAAAATATAAATGCAACAACATGTTTTTAAATCGAATACATTAAACAACTACTGTTTCTTGAATATTTAATATTTTAATATAAATCAGATAAATCAGAATAAATACAAAACTTGTGATTTTTTTTGTTGCAAAATTTAAGTTCTGAAGACATTATTTTGAAATTTTGAAACAAAACAGTTTTATCATTGAAACATAAAACACGTTATTTAAATTATTACTCATATCAATGGTTTTAAGTAAAAATAAAGGT
Organism: Timema podura; assembly: GCA_033556935.1. Classification (NCBI taxonomy): domain Eukaryota; kingdom Metazoa; phylum Arthropoda; class Insecta; order Phasmatodea; family Timematidae; genus Timema; species Timema podura. The sequence goes on along the minus strand of JAVRXN010000007.1, from coordinate 51,130,129 downwards.
TTTTTATTATCCTTATTCAAATCGCTCAACATACCATTTAAAATCATTCCGCGTGCCATTCTTGGCCCGCGTGTCATAGTTTGCCGACCCCTGTTCTATACTGACCACCAACACACTAGTCCACACAAATCGCATTGACCTGAGATCTACAAATTCTGGGCACGCTGGTCAACTCCGGACACACTGGTCCACTCACTGGAAATGCTGGCCCACTCTCGGACACACTGATCCACTCACTGGACCCACTGGTCCACTCACTAGAAACGCTGGCCCACTCCCGGACCCACTGGTCCACTCCCGGAAACGCTGGTCCACTCACTAGAAACGCTGGCCCACTCCCGGACACACTGGTCCACTCCCGGAAACGCTGGTCCACTCACTAGAAACGCTGGCCCACTCCCGGACACACTGATCCACTCACTGGACCCACTGGACCCACTGGTCCACTCCCGGAAACGCTGGTCCACTCACTAGAAACGCTGGCCCACTCCCGGACACACTGGTCCACTCACTGGACCCGCTGCCCCACTTTCGGACACACTTGTTCACTCCCGGAAATGCTGGTCCACTCACTGGAAACGCTGGCCCACTTCTGGATACACTGGTCCACTCCCAGGCACGCTAGCCCGAACTCGGACTGGGGTCCTCTGCTGACTGCTAGCCGTATTTATATAGGGGTGGCAGTCAGAGTCTGAAAGTCTCAATTTCCAGAATACCGGGTTCGAAGAAAATTAACCCAGACCACAGACAAGGATACACCAGTTCCCCAGCCTTACGGGAGTTTCGCTGCACTCCTTGAGCCAGGTCGAGTCCATCAACACCGGGGCTCACTGGTGTCAAAGCTCAGTGATAAAAGTACTTACAAATGTGCACTTGTTCAACGACTCACTTTGGGACCATTGTAATCGTACTGTTCAGTCTGCGTAAGCTCTTTGGAAGGTAGGATTATGCGAAGAGGGGGCTGGGTCGCTACCTGAACCTAACTTTGTGACTCGAGATGGATATTTGTGTTTAAAATGAGTTTTTAATGCCCCTTAATGGTACGTAGTGATACCAGTGTTGGACTCAAGCTCTCCCACGGAACGCAGCCATTTACACCTGGAGGCTGTGGGTCTACTGTATACCTTCTCTGTGACCAGACTCTACTATATGTGTCACTTTTCTTTCAAGTAAGCTCCCACTTGGCAGTTACGCTGGATTCACACATGCAGCTACGCCATGCTATGCTACGCTATGCTGTGATACATTTTTTCTAGTGTGTTTCACACAGTTACCTGTACTACGCTATTTTATTATCAGCACCGCGTCTTACTAACCGTTCGGGTTGTACGCACTTACGCTAATGTATGATGGTAGGGTGATTGTGAGATAAAATAGAGGAACTACAGTTTAACGTGGGATCCGAACCACGGTGGAGGCCTGGTATTCCCCACACATTCACAAGTTGTGATTAATACACATCTTGTCAGATAAATCTGTGCCGGGACCGATGATTGAACCCCGGACCCCCAGCACAGAAGTATGACACCTTACCCCTAGACCACTAGGTCACCTACTAAGTTATAATTTGGAAGGTGTAGTAGAGTATTTGTAGTCTTTAAGACAACATAGCGTTTTGTTGGTCTGTCCGTTGTGCGCATGCGCAGCACAAAACGTAGCGCCAGTGAGATGTAAAAATCGCCCGGTCCACGATTTCGCTCGCATAGCGTGATGTGTGAATTGGTTCGTTTAAATACTTGGCTAGCGATTTTAAAACATAGCATAGCTTGGCATAGCATAGCGTAGCTTCATGTGTGAATCCGGCTGGCCTAGCTACTTGCTAAATAACGATGGGGGGGAGGGGTGTAACGGGGAGGGGGTGGTTTTTCCGTATCTTCCAAACCGCTTGAACTGAAAAGCTGAAACTTAGCAAAGGTCTTTTTAGCTAACAGACCAGAGATTTTTAGGGATTTTTAGAAATTTACCCCATTAGGGGTTAAATCAGTAGGGGGTGGTTTTTATCTCTTTTCCAAACCATTGGAGCTGGAATAATGAAACTTAGCAGGTAAGGTCCTTTTAAGGTGGCGGGACTGAGATTTTTTTTAAAGTCAGCCCCTAAGGGTGTGAAGATGGAAGGGGGTGGGGTCTTCCGAACTTCCTAATCGCTTGATCTCGAAAGATGAATCTTGGAAAGGAAGGTTTTTTTAGGTGACGGGCAGGAGTTTTTTTTTAATACATTTTTGAAATTCAACCCCTATGAGTGTGAAGCGTGTAAGCGGGTGGATTCCCCATGTCTTTCAAACTGTTTGAGTTGGAAAAATGAAATTTGTCAGGGATGTTAGTACGGGTCATAGTATTTTTGGCACGTGTATTATCAGATGTTTGTTTAATATTATTTAAATTTATATTGAGAACCTTTACTGTGTAGCGTTGTAGAAGTGAGATGGTTGCTGACTGCAAGCTCAGGTACCAGCCATCCTGGCGCCCAAACTCACTCTATTAGCCCCTTTCAATGAACAAACCTATACAGACGGTATTTGAAGTTCACCCGATCCTCTACTCATTGCCGTACCTAGGCAGGTGCAACAGGTGCACACACACAGGTGCTCATGCCGTCAAATGGAAATGACAAAAAAAAAAAAGAAGTTAAATATAATAATTATATTTTCCAATTTTAAATATGGCTACCGTGCGGTTCAAATGTCGGTGAACCGAGGGCGTCAAGTGAGTCCGAGAAGTTCTAGGAAGTTAAAACAATTAAGACTTATTAAGATCGACTTCCAGACAAGAACGATCGTCCAATTTCCATAGCTTTGAATATAGTATCGGTAAAGATATTCATTATGATGATGTAATCAGTGAATTTGCCGAAATGAAAGCCAAAAAGGTGAGCTTTTATTTTTACACAAAAAATATTTATAAACAATTGTTATTTCCTATTTGTTTTATTATTGTTTTCTCCCCAGAAAAATTAAGAATCCAAAAAATAAAACCTCGCACAGGGCACATGAAAAGCTAGTTGCGGCCGACACTGCCCCTACTTTTAAATCATTCTCCCCCAGAACGCAGTATCCCGTCTAACATCGGACTTGTATTTTCCATTTTCTCTCTGGCTACTCGCCGGACGCCGCTAAACAATCCTTCCTGCATTGTTGTTTTGGCCGTTGTCATGGCTACGGAACGGGCGGGCCGACGAGGCTTTGAAATCCTTGGTTGATGGATGCTCGATGAAAACAGCGCGTGTGTCCCTGCTAAGAAAAGAATGCAACCGGTCAAGCTCATGACACGGCACGACCAAAGGATAACTCAACTGTTGCTAGGCGCTGAGGCCTGAGGGTGTGTGCCACGTTCTACCACTTGCTTGGCCCTGATTGGGGCAGGATGTCATCCAGTTTGAACCCCCCCCACCACCACCACCACCACCTAAATTCCTAAACCATACACACCTGTGACCGAACTACAGACACGTGGCTCAGTGATAGTTCCCACAAGATGACGTCTTGACGACAGAGTGCGGTGTCGTCGATGGGGAACATAGATAAGAGATGTAGACGAAACTCTCGTGCCTAAACAGCTTTGATTTATGGTTTCTGGCCGATGCAGGGAGGTCCGTGAGGTTAGCGGCACCACAAACGGCACACAATATGAAACCAATGCCAATATTTAGTGCTTTATTTGTGCCACAAGAATATTCAGGTTTCATAATTTGTGCAGCCATAGTTTTTGTGAAAACACCAAAAAACTCCGGGTGCTGCCAACTTCACTTAGCAGCACCTATAACGACACAAATTCTGAAACCTATACTAATATTTAGTGCTGAATTTGCGCCACAGTAGTTTCCGTGAAAACACAGAAAACCAGAAAACCAGTGGGTGCTGCCAAGAAGGTTGGTTAATGTGCACAGGTTCCGGCTAACACGGATCAAATACGTCAGGCTAGTAATGACGAACTTTTTGCGAGAGTCTGCAGAAAATCATTTTGGTCCGAATCGGAACGGCCCGATTAAAGAGTGAAGGAGATAGAGGTAGACACTATCTCTCTCACACTTGACTTGAACTGACTACATCATCACTACTATCTTCAAGATGTGACTTTGTATAGAAAATAAAAGCTGGGGGGGGGGGGGGGGGGGCTTATATTAGTTGAAGGGAAGGTAATAAACAGGAGATGTTTGTAGAAAGGCTTATAGGGCCCCTAGACGATTAGTCAGATTGTCAGTCCTAAGACTGACAGTCTGACTGTTAGTATGTATCAGTATTTACAACGAGACCGTACATGGTCAGTCTTCGTGTCATTATTTGTATCAGTCTCAACTCCTGCAAGCAACGTGTAACAACATGGATGATAAGGAAAAAGGCATGGGCAATCTATTTTTGATACTGAGACTGAAGGAAATACTGATAAGCGCGCGCACACGGTCAGTACTACTGTCAGTATTACTGTCAGTCTTACTGTCAGTCTCTCCCACCACTTGCAAGACTGATGGACTGAGACTGATGTGATCAGAAAATTCGGATCGTATCAGTATTTTAGTCAGTCTGGCCATCAGTCCATCAGTACTGTCTCTACACGATCAGTCAGACTGTCAGTTATTAATTATTACTTTATTGATACTGACAGTCTGACTGATCATGTAGGGGCCCTATTAGAGAGCAATTCATTAGGAATAAAGATTATTCTCGTGCTAAAATGCCAAAACGGGGTAACCCAGAGAAATATAAAACTGTTGGTGCTACTGGGCTGTTTATAAACATTATTTTGTTCATTTATTGAAATATGTGATGTAAAAAAGGCAAACTTTATTTTATTTTTTGTTTAGATGAACTTTTTTTTAATGTGGATACTCTGCATGATAAAATAAGTGTAGGTACAGTAGCCCCATGGCTTCTTTGGTGCTGACTGACAGTTCACAGCTGACTTCTGACAGTCAACATTTAGGTATATACCTAAATTTTGACTGTCAGAAGTGACAGCTGCTAAACACATGTTTTTTGCAGATCATATGGTTCAGCGTAGGGATACATAATTTGGTCTGATAGCTTTTCAAAGCAGTCAGCTGTCAGCTGTGAGCTGTCAGTCAGCACCAAAGAAGCCATGGGGCTACTGTAGGTCTCCATCCAATGAATTGGCTATCTTTGTTAATTTCTTATTAAACCTAAGAACGATTTGTATCAATAATAATCTGTAAAGGCCAATGATAGCTACTATTAGTATTAATATAGTTTTATTCATAGCCGAGATTAAATATACTTTACTCGCCTCAGTAGTCGCATGGTCCAAACTCGTCACTTTCACAGTAGACTAGACTGCTGATGACGGGGAAATCGGGGTCTCGGGTGTGCTTAGGGTGGTTCTTACTAAGAGGTTTTCCCCACTCCTTCCTCGCAAATGCGAGTACACTCCCTATAAATATAGCCTACCTCATTCCCAACACATTCACTTAATTAGTATTTAAGTGTAGGCCTATAAACCAAACGGTCAGTAAGACGCGGTAATAAAATATATATATATATACAGGCGCGGATTCAGGGGGGGGTCAACGGGTCAGTTGACCCCCCTGTGAAAGTTAGAAAATTAATACTAAAAATAAAATGAAAGTTCAAATTTTAGAAAGAAAATACAACACAAATAAATTATACGCGTTTTTATCTTTTTACGCGCAGACACTTCTTAAGTTGGGTCCACACGTGCATTATTCCATGACTAGCCAATGCTCAATATGACTCACGCAATTCTGGAAAAAATATTCGTTTTCATGTACTAATATTTGTCGTGCGTAGCAAGTAACTAACATTGTTCGTCATAGAGATGGTGGACTACCACACATCAAAGAAGACTAATAATCGCCTGAGAGCAGTTCATTCACGAATACCGAATAGAGAATATGTGTGGACAACAGGAGCGGTGGAACTGTGGGGTACTCTGCCCCTTTAAAATAGTTTGCCCCTCCCTGGAATAAATTCTACCCCTAGATATATTTCAAATCCTCAGATATTTTCGAATATGAAGCTGAAAGATGGCCTTAAATAAAACTCCAAATGACTTATAAATGCATTATATTGTCAAAAATTTGCTGGAGAAGACTGCTTCAAATATCCACTAGACTAGAGGGATCTAACTGGCAGAAAAAGTCAGGGGAGGAAAGCTCCAAATAGCTTTTAGATGCATGTCATTTTGAAGAATTTTCAGGCGAGGACCACCCCAAATAGGCTAGTTTCTGAAAGAAATAGATTTTCAAAATTTTGTAGATGTAATACCACTTCAAAGATCATCTTCTAAAGGTATCTAACTATCGTAAAAAATTAAGGTGAGGATCACTCTAAATAGCTTTGAGGGGCATATAAATTTCAAAAATTTCTAGGTGAGGAACACTTTAAATCGCTTATAAAATAATCTAATTTAAAAAAATCAAGGCTAAGACTACTCATGTCTTCTAGAATGAACGATTTTTCACAAAATTGTTGAAGGAGGGCCACTCCAAATGGTTTATAAAAACTATCTGATTTTCAAAAAAATGGGGGGGGGGGATGACCACGGTTTAAAACATAAATAAGATTAAATATGAACGAGAAACTATTAAACGGCTTTAAACAAAAATCTAACATTGTAAGTAACTATGTTATTTATAATTACGACCCCCCTATAAAAATGATCTGGATCCGCCTCTGTATATACACATGGACAACTTTATGTTGTTTGCAACATTGATATTTAATTCGGACCCAAGAGGGTAGAAATGATGAATATGGAAAACATTACAGGTACAATGTATGTTTATAACCTTGGTTATATCATTTTCAGGCACTTTTTTAAAATGACGTATATTTTTATAATCAAATAGCCGAAGCTGTTATTAATTTTAGAGAGGAGTTCACCATCTAGATATCATATTCGATTCCCGTGTCCAGGTGTCATTTTTCAATTTTCAGAATAGTATATTTTTATGATAATCATCCTAATGGGGTAGGGATGAGGTAGGAAGCATTTTAGAGGTAATCTACCCGAATTTGCATGGAAGGAAAGTGGAAAACCATTCCGAAACCCCCCCCCCTCCAATAGACTCGACCGGGATTCGATCTTCCCATCATCAGCAAGCCAGTTTAATATGCGAGTGACGCCGTAGACCAGAGGTCACCAAACCTTATGGTACCTGGCCCACAAAATATTTCTACACATTTTTACGGGCCCAAATAGAAAATTAATCTTTGTCATAAATGAATTAATAAAATTTATTTGGATCTTTTGGGGGAAATCAGCATGATCAGAATGAAAGAGAAATGTAACAATTAAAAGAAAGGCAGCAGGGCATACATATTTTCAAGAAACAAACACTAGGATAGCAATGGGAGATTTCAATCGTACCTAACAAACAATGGAATTTTGCACAGCAAGATCAATCACAAAAAAAACCATTAAATCACTTGAGATCTAATTATTATGACTATTAGTGAAATGTATTTATTAAACAATAATAAATTGTCTACTTAACAAGAGTGTTCTGCCATGAAGTTTCTTTATAATTCACTCTACTGTGAGGCAACTTAAAAACTGTTATACACTAATATACACGTACTGTATTTAATTTTATTAATAAAATGAATTTCTGCCTCATGGCTTGGAAATGTATGGTTAAACAATGTAGAAATACTGGACATGATTGTAAGGTAAGTGATGGTCAGGTGCCCTAGAGGATGAAACTGTTCTAGGGGTTGCATTCCAACAATTGGTTTTTTTTAGGTGTTTAGTAATAAATATTTAAATTAAATTAGCTTATAATTATTTATCGATAAAGAAATAGCATTATCCAGAATTATAAATATATTTTTAAAACCAAAATTGATCAACAACATAAACCAAATTTTGGTTTTATGATGTTCGAGGTCACTTTTTCAGCACATTAGTTTGATATTTTATTAAGAGAAAAGGAAGAAAAGATTAGATGTTTCTCAAAATATTGAATGAGGGCGCCAGGGGTGGAAGGGTGGAAGGGGTTGACGCCTAATATTGGTCCTGCCTACGTGGTCTTAACTTGGAACTGTAAGATGGTGGCCTGTTATTGGTCATATCTACTTAGTTTTACCTTGGAGCTGTAAGATGGTGGTCTGTTATTGGTCATATCTACTTAGTCTTACCTTGGAGCTGTATGATGAGGGTCTGTTATTGGTTATATCTACTTAGTCTTACCTTGGAGCTGTAAGATGGTGGTCTGTTATTGGTCATATCTACTTAGTCTTACCTTGGAGCTGTAAGAGGTGGTCTGTTATTGGTCATATCTACTTAGTCTTACCTTGGAGCTGTAAGATGGTGGTCTGTTATTGGTCATATCTACTTAGTCTTACCTTGGAGCTGTAAGATGGTGGTCTGTTATTGGTCATATCTACTTAGTCTTACCTTGGAGCTGTAAGAGGTGGTCTGTTATTGGTCATATCTACTTAGTCTTACCTTGGAGCTGTAAGATGGTGGCCTGTTATTGGTTATATCTACTTAGTCTTACCTTGGAGCTGTAAGATGGTGGTCTGTTATTGGTTATATCTACTTAGTCTTACCTTGGAGCTGTAAGATGGTGGTCTGTTATTGGTTATATCTACTTAGTTTTTACCTTGAAGCTCTAAGATGGTGGTCTGTTATTGGTTGTATCTACTTAGTCTTACCTTGGACCTGTAAGATGGTGGTCTGTTATTGGTCATATCTACTTAGTCTTACCTTGAAGCTGTATGATGAGGGCCTGTTATTGATCTTGTCCACGTAGTCTTACATTGGAGCTGTAAGATGGTGGCCTGTTATTGATCATATCTACTTAGTCTTACCCGCCTCGGTGGCGTAGTTGGCTAATGCGCTAGTCGTGTTGAGCTCGACCGCCGAGGACGGGGAGATCGAGGTTCGAATCTCGGTCGGGTGAACTGGGGGTGGTTTTTCCTAAATGGTTTTCCACTCTCCCTCCACGCAAATGCTGGTTCACTTCCTCTAAATTCAACCTTCCTAATTCCTAATCCATTAGCGTAATTAGTACTTAAGCGTATAACCCGAACGGGTAGTAAGACGCGGTGCTAAATATTATTATTATTATTATTATTACTTAGTCTTAACTTGGAGCTGTATGATGAGGGTCTGTTATTGATCTTGTCCATGTATTATTACCTTGGAGCTGTAGGATGGTGGTCTGTTATTGGTCTTGTCCACGTAGTCTTACCTTGGAGCTGTAGGATGGTGGTCTGTTATTGGTCTTGTCCACGTAGTCTTACCTTGGAGCTGTAGATGGTGGTCTGTTATTGGTCTTGTTCATGTAGTCTTACCTTGGAGATGTAGGATGGTGGTCTGTTATTGGTCTTGTCCACGTAGTCTTACCTTGGAGCTGTAAGATGGTGGTCTGTTATTGGTCTTGTCCACGTAGTCTTACCTTGGAGCTGTAGATGGTGGTCTGTTATTGGTCTTGTCCACGTAGTCTTACCTTGGAGCTGTAGGATGGTGGTCTGTTATTGGTCTTGTCCACGTAGTCTTACCTTGGAGCTGTAGATGATGGTCTGTTATTGGTCTTGTTCATGTAGTCTTACCTTGGAGATGTAGGATGGTGGTCTGTTATTGGTCTTTTTCACATAGTCTTACCTTGGAGATGTAGGATGGTGGTCTGTTATTGGTCTTGTCCACGTAGTCTTACCTTGGAGCTGTAAGATGGTGGTCTGTTATTGGTCTTGTCCACGTAGTCCTACCTTGGAGCTGTAAGATGGTGGCCTCAGTGGTGTAGCTAGAGTTTGTGCCGCTCGAGACGGTCCCTGAATTTGTCACCCCTCTCAGCACACAACATACTTCAACAGAAAGTCAAAACGACGTATAGGGGTGGGGGGAAGACACCATGTTTATTTCTTAAGTGAACAATTTAATTTCTAAACTCTACAATGTTATTTTTCTTGCTCTTCTGTTAGTAAAATTGTCGAGGATATTGTTGAAGTTTATTTCGTCTGTCAGTTGCTGTTCTATAGACAGTATGGCAAGATCTCTTAAAGGCAAGGGTACTCTTTGTAGATCTTAAATAATTCTTGATCAATTTTAATTTAAAAAAAACTCAATTCACAGGTAGCAGCACTAACAGTAATTGTGAGAAAAATTCGTGGTGGTATTATTACATACAATATTTGGAACTGAGTTCCCAAGACTGTATTTTTAAATAAATTGCAAATGTTCAGGAGGACCTTCCTTCCACGTCTCCGTTTAGTCTTACGGAGCAACAACAGCAAAAACTTTTAAGTCTTTTGCTCTCAACGAGGAACTCTTACCTTATCAATGTCATCGTAATCATTATTTTATTGGTACTCGTATTTGTCGTTCAAAAGATTCGACGGAGTGAAAGAAGGCATATTTCTCAGCAAGAACATGAAACTGTTGAAATCTGAGAGTAATTTCTTGGATCACTTTGTCCAGCAAAGAAAGCTTTTCTCTCAACTCAGTTTCGTATGCCAGTTCAACATCTCATGATTCTTCACCAGCCATCAGTAGTTTTCTTTTTACGTCGAGGTTGACGCTCCATGACTATCCCAAATTTCTCTGGCATAGGCTATTGAATTGTATACTAAATTGTCCCTATTTTCATTTAAAAATCCCTTTAAGGCCTCAAGTTTTATATCACATTGTTGTATATTCATACTTTTTGTTTGGAGGTAGGTCTTGTGTTGTTAATTTCTAGGAGGGAAGTAGTCTCGCAGGCCCTCTCGGAATAGCCCCGAGGCTATTTCCCGAAAGATTGTGATGTCAATTGACCTACTTTTCACATCCGGTTGATTTACCGTTATTCCCCCACCCATATCCCCTCCCCCCGCATCGTGGAAGGGCCACCGGATCCTACCCAGGGCGCATGGGCTCAGTCCATAATTTTATGTGTGCCCCAGCCCCATTAGATTCTAATGTGTACCCATTAGTTTTTAATGTGTGCCCATTGGATGGGACTGAAGTGGTTGGGGGAACGTGCAGTCTCGGGCACTCCTCCCGTGACATGTCGGCATTTTGACAGAGGGGGACATTGCCCACCCCATGGGGCAGGGACCATAAATAAACAGCCAGTGTTTGGAGCTCCCCCCCCGGAATCCACAGACTGAGAGCAGTGTATAATGTTGTCAATTCGAAACTTTATTACTAATGAATGAAGAAACTATCGAAGAGAGCGTTTACGATTATTTCCCAGGGCCCCAGGGCATTCATTAGTGCTAAACATGTTTAATCAGGAAAATACTGGTCAGCTCCCTAATTATCACGCAGCGTGACACGAATCTTTGAGCAATAAGCCAACCACCGAGTCGAAGATGGCTGCGTTATCTGATAGCTCGTGATATTAATACAATCACATACTTGTAGCCGACAATTTCCGCACGTCCATCATAGGCTCTGCCTTAAAATATGAGTGAAGAATGACACTGCACACGGGACGAATCCTGGATAGCTCAGTGGTTAGAGCATTGGCGTACTAAGCCAAAGGTCCCGGGTTCGATTCCCGTGTCCAGGTGTCATTTTTCAATTTTCAGAATATGATATCTAGTTGGAGTATTCTTCATTAAAAGCATAGATAATAGCTTTAGCTATTTAATTCATATAAGCTATTGCTATATATTATTTTCAAAACACTTGATAAATTCATTTTTGTATGTTTATGTATTATATTACAATGGACTATTGTACTAAATTAACATAGATTAGTAACACTAAATAATACAAATTAATTATTTTTAAATTATGTATTGACTTTACTCAGTAATGAAACAACACTTATTACAAAAGCTAAACTTAAATAAATAAAATGTTTATTTATTCAGAAATATATTTTTCATTATTATTATTTTTATGGTTGTCACTAAACATTTTAACATAAAATTACACAATGTACAAAAAATATAAAATGAATAGTTTTCTTTTATTATTGTGATAAAAAATTTATTATTTTTACAATGTTTAACTTGTTAAGAATATTCTGTTCATAATGTTTGTGCTCCTTTGAAGAAAATCTACAAAACTTTTACCACGCAAATAATATGAATTCGGTTATGTCCTTATGGATCAAAACAATTTAGTTAAAATAGATAATTTCTTTTGTTATTTTTGTAAACTATTAAAGCATAATTTCTTTATTTACAATATGTTGCTCATATAGGCCAGGTGTCGGGGCAAAAAAAATCCCAGAAAGCTGACCAAGAAATTAGATAAATACGCAGCAGTATTTTCGGTTTGAATTGGCTCTCTATCCACTTTCACTCTTTGAGGAATTAGAAATGCGAAAAACAAGAAAATCTGTTTAGTATGGATTATTTTCTTCTCTATATGATGAAGTAAATTTTGGAAATGGAAATCACGTTGTAGACGGCAAATTTATTCTTCATCGTGTATTGGCATCAAAAAGAGACGTTCTCTTAAATCCTAATAAAGTATGTGAAGTATGTTAGTAATACTATAAAGGAAAGAGTATCATAGTTTTCGATGGATATGAAGAAGCCAAAAGCACAAAATCAGTCAAGCATTTTCGACACTTGAAGAGCCATACGGTGGTTAATGTATTGTTCGAGGAGTTGATGACAGTAACTGTGTCTCAAGAGAAATTCCAATTAAATGCTATGAATAAACCGCCTCATCTTCATATTACGTTAGAAGCTCGAGAACAAGGGTTTTGTTGTTAAACAAGCTGATTAGGTTGCTGATTCTCTCATTATCAATACCACAATAATTTATATATCATGTGATTACGATTGTGTTAATATAGTCAGTGAAGATATTGATCTGTTGGTGCTACTTACAGCAGCCCTAGCACCATCTCACTCCACTTTCCCAAAGAATTGAAGGAACATATTCTGTTTCTACATGCATTTTGTGTCTGCAACACAGCTTCCACATTTTTCAGGCAGGGTAAATTAAATTAGAATGTTTTAAACTATTGAAGATAGACAAGAAGCTACAGAAAATCGTGCAGATTTTCAAAGACTCAAATGCACATCCGTATGTGATAAACACGGCAGGATAACAATTTATTCCAGCCCTTTACGCAGCCCTGAGCAATGAAAACTCTTTAGACAATCTAAGATTCCAATTATTTGCGAAATATTTATTAAAAAATACATTCAATCTCGCATCTTTGCCTCTTATCTGGCAGCTGCACGTCAGCATTTGTTCTGAATGTACCAGCAAGTTCAGCAATGGTATGTAAATCCCAAGAGCCCACCGGTTTGGGGTTGGAAGAATACGGCCTGCTTCCCAATACAACCCCTAAAGACCCAGGTATCCACAAAGGCTACTAGAGACCATATACTGTAAATGTGCTAAAGGCTATAAAGGAGCTTGCAGCTGTATAAAAGTTGGACTATGATGATGTTCCATCATTTGCATAAATTATCTGGGACAATCGTGCACAAAAATTGAAAACTTAAAGGAGAATTTGGATTATAACCAAGAAAGAGATGTTCAACTGGACCACATCATGACCAAAGAGAACAGCGAGGTTCTTTTAGTCAGAAAATGAAACAAATCCACACGGGAGCGACCAAGGAAATGAAAGGATTTATAAAGAGCAGGAGATTTGTCAACCCTCAACTTCCAAACGAAGAAAGATGAAATAAAAAATTGTAATGGATTAGGCCTACAGAGGATACGACACTAAAAAACCGTGCCATATGCTCTACCTCATGGTGGTGTGGAAACAAGTATAAAAACTAGATATTACTCATAAATAGTACTTTTTTGGCATATCAAGCCATGAATATTTAATGATAAATGCATTCGTTATTTTTCATACATTACAATCAAATATCACGTAACGTAAGAATCTAGATAAGACAAGGTAAAACAATAATTCGGTGCTGTTGCACGAAGGTGCTACGCTTCCCATGGCTATAATAATTTCGAAACTATCCATCGCACGATAAATATGCTAAGGAACAATTTCATAGAACATTTAATTCTATTTATAACTATTTTTACTGTAAAACTAACTTAAAAGGGGATATTAAAAGAAAAGATTTTTATCGGTTTTGTTTCATTGTTGTGGTGAATGCAGTCCAGGCTATGGCTATAGCTTTGAAACTATCACTCGCACAATAAATATGCTTGTTAAAATATTGGTCCTCACAATTATTTTTATCTTTAATGAGTCACAACAAGAGCTAGAATCTAAGTTTGATGCCAACATAGATCTCACATACAAAGAAAACCTGATTCATCAAAATTGAATACTTTCGTAGTCATTTTCTAAGATTTGGTTAAAGCGCTCATTTATATTTTTGCTCTCCTGAATCCTTTAGACATTTTTCAGTTTCTCTATGCCTTCTGTCTGGATTTTCTCATTTAGCAGACTTTGCGATCGTAAGATAAGATGTTAAATTATAAAATATTCTAGGAACAGCACCTTTAAATAAAATATGCTGCTGAAGAGGAAACTCGCACACCTTAACATTTTTATTGGTATATTTTTCTACCGAGATCAAAGTTAGTACTGTAAAAAATGTTTAATACAAAAAACATACCTATCATTTCATTTCCAATCACGTCTCTGTATCACCCATATCCAATGATCACAATTAACCTTATCTTTTGGAAATTTAAACATCTGATGTATCCTTCTGTTCATATTCTTGAAGCATAGTTGCTCTTACATTCAGGAACAACACAAGATCTCGGCATGGCAACAAATTATGTTAAAATACTGCAAAGGAAAACACAGTAACATAATATGAGGTGCTACGCATATAATTACAATGGCACTGGTGGGTGTGTACTCCCAACAGTAGCAAGTTGATGCACTGTTGCCAAATGTTGCATGCCTCGACCTTTACTAGAGACTGCCATGGCAATATACCCTGCTACAGGCTAGTTAATTATAGTTTTAATTATTTTTTTGCAACAATGTCATGCATTAACAATGTGTGAAAGGAATTAATTATTAACATGGTAAATGTGAATGAAGTAATTTATTAAGCTCACAAGTTGAAAAACAAAAAATCGTAATATTGACATCACAAGAACCTATGCATGCACCTATGTGTTTTTAATGTGTTTTTTTAGAAGTTTTTCTTAAATGTTATAAACATTTATTTAAAAAGAAGGCCTAGTGGGTCTTAACCCTTGTTTGGTATAAATTATCAACTTCTCAAATATTTTGATAAAAATGACAGCCATAAATTACCCAATAACCAACCTAAGTGAACTTTGCACACATCAACTAAATTAAGAAAAATTTTAAGAAAATGCACCAATGTTATAAAAAAAAAAAGAGGATTTAATTTTCCGGAAAAGTCATGCTGTAGGACTAGATTAATTTTATTTGCCGGACATTCCAGCCCTAGGCCTATTTATTTAAATAGGCCCCAGCTTAATAAATATAACCTAGTAGAGAATGGCTGTATAGGCCTATGCCTATTTAAAATATACCTAACTTAAAGGATATAACCTATTTTAAGTCGTTTTGCTTTAGGTGTGATTTTAATATTATTCCTAAACAGTATAGAGTCCCTATATCTGACACATATGTAACATACTAGTAGTGTGACCTCACCACAAGGAAGAGAAAACTGGGAAGCTGGTTTTTAAACAGTGACTTTTACAATATACATAATATAGTATATAATAAAAAAGTTACATTTAATTGATTTAAAATATTTTGTTCTGTTTGCATAAATAAAATAAAAGTTTTGTAATCTATTTCATAATTTATAATATGCAGCTATTACTAAGCCTTATTTCATATTTATTCAGAACTTTCATTTAATTTTTGTTTTGCCCCGGCCTACCCCTTTTTTTCCGTACTACCCAACATTTTGGCTAATCGAACACCCGACAGTCCTGTTTAGGTCATACTCATAGTAATGTATGCAGCGGAAACTTGGACTTTGAAGCAAAGAGAAATAAGGAACGTGGAGGCCAAGGGAATGAAGTCTGTGAGGAGATTGTTAGATGTCACCAGAAGAGATAGGATTAGGAATGAATATGTAAGTTCTAGAGTTGGGGTACATGAGATAGTAGAGGAAGCTAGGATGAAATGGTATGAACACGTAATGAGGATAGCAGGGGAGAGGATTCCAAGAAGATTAGTGGAGAGGAAGTATGTAGGGAAGAGACTGCAAGAGAAACCAAGGAAGAGATGGGAGGAACAGATAGCAGCAAGTGTGCAAGTGAGAGGAGGAGAGTGGAAGAGGAGGAATGGTGGAAGGACAGAGGGAGATGGAGGCATTTTACTAAACAGACCTGGAAACAGTTAATGATGATGATGATAATTAGTTGGGACTCTACTTTAACTAACTGTAACTCGTTTCTTTAAGTGATTGCACATCCAAACTTAACATTTTTACACTATCATCGGTTATAGACACTCGACAATTATTGACAAGGTAGACCTATAGGCCATCATTAAATACAGAATTTACTTTAACATTTAAATGTTTAAGTAAAATATGGCCCAAAACTTACCTGATTAAAGCTCAGGGTGATCAGTAATTTGGTCGTAGTCAAAACTGACAGACCACAGCTTTTTTTTTGTTTATGAGTGGAAAAATCTGAAAATATTTCACAAGGTACTAAGAGCCTTTACCCACAAACTGGAAAACATTCGTTGACATTTTTGATGTTTTTCTATCTTTATTTTGTCTAACAAACTATGTCTACCAACAACTTTATCAACCCAAAGTTGCCCTTTTTTACAAAAATTTTTTTTTTTCATTCTTTGTTAAGATTTTTTCCTTAATTTTTTTACCTGAGCTTGTGGGCAACTAAAAGGGCTTTGTGTGGATTTTTAAAAAATTTCTTTCTCATAAACAGGGAAACTAGAAAATATAGGTTTCTTATTACCCCAATTTTACATTTTTGTGGGGTATTAAGAAACATTTTTTTTCCTCCCCCAGATATATTTATCTGCTTGAAGATGCCCAGAAAGTATGAGAAGAAAGGTGTTAGGGTCACCTATGACCCTGCACGTATGGCAGAAGAAGCAGCTGCTGTTCGAAGGGGCTTAACATTACGCATAGCAGCAGAACGCTATGAAGTGCCATTTGGGACGCTTTGTAAACATTATAAAAAAGCAGCTGATGCTAAAGTGGGAGGAGGCCGAAAGCCTGAACTTAGTTGCAAAAATGAGAAGGACCTTGCTCAGTACCTGTGAGTGTGTGCGTTGCATGGCGAGGGTCTGACACGGAAATAATCATACAACTGGTGACAGAGTTTGTTTGTCAGGAGAAAATAGAAACAAGATGGAAGAATGGAAAAGGCCCTGGTGAAGACTGGTTTCGTGGATTCCTTGCTAGTCATCCTGAGCTAAGAATAAGAAAGGGGGAAGCTCTTAGTTCACAAAGGGTCAGAGGAACAGATCCTTTCATCATAAAAAAATTCTATGATGATATTGCCAAAATGTACAAGGATGAGAACATCGGCCCTGAAGATGGTGGACTCTTATTTAAGTGCGATGAAACTGCCTTCTCTCATGATTCAAAGGATATGAAGATCGTTGCTGAAAAAGGTGTAAGAAGAATTTCAAGAAACATTGCAGGAACTGGAAAAACCAATACAACAGTGCTTGCTTGTGGAGCAGCTGATGGGACAAAACTTCCACCTTTCATCATCTTTACTGGTAAACAAATGTGGTCAACATGGGTACCAAAACGAGAATATCCAGGAACGTGCTATGCTGTACAAGAGAATGGTTGGATGGATGGAAATTTATTCATCAAGTGGTTCACAGAGTTATTTTTGAACTCTATTCCCCCCAAAGAACAAAGGAAGAAGAAAGTTGTCCTGTTCTTCGATGGAGTGATCTTCCATATCAGCTACGACCTGGTGATAGCACAAGAAAATGATGTGGTCCTCGTGAAATTTCCACCAAATGTGAGTCATTTCATTCAACCTCTTGACAAGACGGTCTTCAAAACAATGAAAACTGATTGGAATCAGCTTCTTCTGGAATAGAACCGAAAGTTTCCAGGGAAAATATTACAAAATCACAGTTTGCTGAGGAACTTTCAACTTTGTGGGAAGAGTCCTTCAAGTCCCGGAACCTAAGGTCAGGTTTTCAATCAACTGGACTGTTTCCTGTCAACTTCAACAAGTTCCCAGAGACAGCTTATGATCCGATAAAGTTTGAGAGATTTAAATCTGGGGAAGGTGCTCAATCTAAATCTACTCATTCAAGCTCAAGACCATCATCTCAAATTAGTCCATCCAGTTCCTCATCCACACTTCCTATCGCATTTACACCATCACTGTCACCTTCAAATACGGTTACAATAGTCTGCACTGATCCTAAAAACAGTGAAGAAATTCCTGGTCCTAGTCATCAACTTACTGAAGCAGAAAAAACCAATTTGGATCTTGTCGAAAACTCATTTGAACAAATAGAGTTTGAAGAAGCTGAAGAGCAAAGTGGGGAAAAGGACACAGATAAGTCTACTTTTGAAATTTTTATCAGGAAAAAACTGTCCCAAAATGTTTCTGAAGTTGCTAAAAACTCAACCCAACCAGGGAAAAGGAAGAAGGTCTCACAAGGTGTTGGTGAGATTCTAACATCAAAGATGGTTGAACAACGCCTAAGAAAAGAACTAGAGACAAAGAAAGCTAAAGTTTCAAAAGCAAAAAATCAGAAGGAAAAAACCTCAAAGAAGCATGTCCTAGGACTAAAAACTAAAAAGACAATTCCTGTTTTTGATGAGGAAAACACGACCTCAGAGGATGAATATGATCTTGACCCTAAACTTTTGGAATCCGATGATGATGAGGATGATGACTTGAAATCGTTTGAAAGAGATAATGGTATCTTGGTCGCATAACTTCATTGAATGAAGACACCTGCACGGTTATGTTTCTCAAAGAAAATCTGGAAAAGTTCAACTGGCCATCTCATGATGACATACAGGAAGTAGATAAAGAATACATCTTCTATGGTCCTGTTAAATTAATAGGCAATGGACCTTTTACTCTTAAAAGATCGGATTTTTTCAGAATTAAGAGTCTTTACTCTGCAAAGAAAAAAGAACTTACTTCTAAGAGTTACAATTAGGTTATTTTATTTTTTGCTAACCAATTCAATGAGTTGTGTAGCCTATGATATTAATTTAATTGGTAGCCTTGCTTTTTTTTCTTTTATGATCTTAAAAATATATATTTTATGTTGTTTTTTTAAATAATATGTTCAAAGTATGTCTAAAAGATCAATATTATTTTTTTGTTATGTGTACTAAAGATGCATTAAAACTTTTGAGGTCAACTGGTGTTTATTAAATTTTAATCACACAGTAAAACAAAAACTAGCCTACCAAAAATTCTGAACAAATTCAGGGTAATAACATACACCTCAACGATGTATCTTATTACTCCATTGATTTTTAGGTGTTAGCATGGGGAAGGTACAGGTTCTGTATCTTATTACCCCCAATGAGGTAATAAGATACGAATTTTTCTTTAAAAAAATAGGTTTTTTTTCCCCTCTGCTATTTGAGAAGAATGAGATGATATTTTTTAAGTTAGGACCCTCAAGTGAAAGGTATATCAGAAAAAAAAAATCAGGTGTCCAGGCTCAAAACTGTCTTGTATATTAATGTTATATGTTTCTTATTACCCCAAGTGTATCTTATTAAACCATCCTCCCCCTATCTAGTGTTTCTAGGTGTTCAACAAGAGAATACAACACTCCACACATAGTTTCCTCCATAAAACAGTATCAGAGATTAAGTTCCCGTAATATTAAATAAATCCTGGAGATTTCTTTGTAAGAAGAGTTGATTCTTCCTCTTCTACATCTTTAATCTAATTAATCATTTCCATTATTTGGCCAACTTCATGCAGCGACACACCATATTGGATCACTGGCAGGACGAGGAATGAGGGTCGACTGTCATTTTAATCTAGCTGGAGAGCAGTCGACATCTACGTACCAACACTTACCCTGCAAGCGCCAACAGTCCATTATTTTGTGATGTGAAGGAAGAAGTAGACCGTTGATTGCCAGTGAACTATAGTCTCAGCCCTGAAGGAAGGAGTAGACTATTGATTGCCAGGAGACTATAGTCTCGACCCTGAAGGAAGGAGTAGACTATTGATTGCCAGGAGACTATAGTCTCGACCCTGAAGGAAGGAGTATACTATTGATTGCCAGTGAACTATAGTCTCAGCCCTGAAGGAAGGAGTATACTATTGATTGCCAGTGAACTATAGTCTCAGCCCTGAAGGAAGGAGTATACTATTGATTGCCAGTGAACTATAGTCTCAGCCCTGAAGGAAGGAGTATACTATTGATTGCCAGTGAACTATAGTCTCAGCCCTGAAGGAAGGAGTATACTATTGATTGCCAGTGAACTATAGTCTCAGCCCTGAAGGAAGGAGTATACTATTGATTGCCAGTGAACTATAGTCTCAGCCCTGAAGGAAGGAGTATACTATTGATTGCCAGTGAACTATAGTCTCAGCCCTGAAGGAAGGAGTATACTATTGATTGCCAGGAGACTATAGTCTCGACCCTGAAGGAAGGAGAGGATTGTTGATTGCCAGCGAACTATAGTCTCAGCCCTGAAGGAAGGAGAGGATCGTTGATTGCCAGGAAACTATAGTCTCGACCCTGAAAGAAGAGGTGGACTGTTGATTGCCAGGAAACTATAGTCTCGACCTTGAAAGAAGAGGTGGACTGTTGATTACCAGGAGACTATAGTCTAGACCCTGAAAGAAGAGGTGGACTGTTGATTACTATGGAACTTAACTCAAACATAATTTGCAAAGCCTGCCTTTTTAAGACTCGCCATTATTTTGAGTTCAATAGAACAAATACCACCTTGATATTTGTAAAGTTTGTTTATTGGCCTTGAAAAGAGGAAAGGGAAGTGTTGTCATGCAACAAATAATAAGTCAGGAATGTCATTATCATGGAATTATTTATTTAAAACTGTTTCTTTCAATGCCAATGGTCATGTTGACTCAACACACTAGTTCACTTTGCTAAGGGGCACAATGGTGTAGCCAACTCCCCAACAATTGATTGCACTAAGAAAAGTTTTGTGATGTTCAAAATTAATGTTGAGGAGACAACTACACAGGTCAAGTACACACTAACAACATTGTAGGGCCTTCAAATAATTAACATCCATTACAAAGCGCAATAAATTCTTTCCATCAACTGATTACGTAAATATTTTTTTAAAAGTCAACACAAATAAACAAAATGAACTATACACTTTTTATATCACATCAGAACAAAAAAAAAAAAAAAAATTCAAACACATTTATTGATGACAATGACATAAGTAGAAGCTTTGGTTGTTAAAAAATGTTGTTTGAAAAGTTGTTGTGTTGACCAACCGTCATAACTTCGTCATACAAATATTTTGTTCTGTTTGTGAGATTCATGATATAAATATATATTTATGACAATCACTGACAGCATAAGTGATATTTGTTTTTTGAATTATAATTTTTAAATATAACAAAAATGATATAGAAATTAGACAAATATTTGACAGTGGTCTATAGAACAAAACAATGTTTAGCACATCAACATGTTTGAACAAATATGACAAATAAAGGTTGAAGCATGAGGAACATTATAACACTTTCATTCTTTCAATAAAAAAAATAAACAACGTAATTTAACAATAAAAAATAATTACATATATATGTATATTACGTTTATTTTTTTATACGAAAAACACTATTTTTGTAGCTATGAAACATCAGTAGTTCAATAAAATTGACACTAATTTTCTTATCTTGTCTTCATATAATTACAATTGTTTATACTTTCAACAAGTGTTCTATACAAACAGTTTTATGAACTTGGTCATTAATTGTTCTCAAACCTCGACATTGCATGACCAATGATTGTCTTCTGACACAATTGCAAAACACACTTTGTACATTGACTCGTCAAATTCTGGTTTATAGTCCTGTGTAAAGAAGGAACATACACACCACCCCAGCACGACAACGTAACACGTCAGCAAAACTATCAGAAGGAAAGGGACAGTTTTCACTATGGGTGCTTCATTGTAATAAAAAAACAAAGTCTCTAATGTAAATAACATTACAACAAAAATACTTGGCACAAAATAGAAAATTGCATACAACATCAATTGCAAAAAATAAACATAACAGAAGAGTTAACACAACAGCTTAAAATTAAACACAGATAATTTAACTTTATGAGATCTTGATTACACATTACAATGACATTTATATTTTACAAAACATATATCTCATAAAATCAACAGTTTACAAGCTACACAGTAAATGGTTTGTTTTTGGAAATAGTAAAATATTCAAAAGCATTTAAAAAGGAAAGTGAGAAAAAATGAACTAAAATCATTATTAATAATGAAAGAATTTTACTGTGAAACATTAAAATGTATCAATTTGATAGTAGAATACAACTAATATTATTAGAAAATAAGAACTTCAGGTTCCAAAATAGCTTCAGTTTGTTCGATACAGCTGCAGTTTGTACTCTATTCAAATAAATTGTGCTCTACAGGATCATCTTTGACACTTTAGAACAAATAATGATAAAACTCTTTTAATCAAATGACCAACTTGCACAAAGGAAAATATTTAGATCTCAATAAATGAAAATTTGAATAAGTTGTAACAATTTCCAAATTTTGAGTATATTTTCAATCCAAAATGTATCAATACTAGTTATTGTTGGTGGGGTTAAAATTATGAATTTGCAATAAGTATGTAAAATGTTAAAATTATCAAAACTCCCACTGTAAGAAAATATTCAATTATGTGGTATTAAAATGGACTGAAATTACAAGATTAGTAACAAATTTGTTTGGATCACCAAAAATCAATTTAATTTTTTTTTTTGTGTTTGTAAAAAGTTCAGCTTTCTAATAAATAATTTAGACCATTTTCTGTTTCATTAATGAAAGATTACTTAATGAAATAACAAACAACTACAGTAAAATTGCATTTGTAAATTTATACTTGAGTATTAATTCAAAATTATCAGTTTTCATGCATTTTTGATGTTGGTTCTTTTTCTCTCGGTTTCATACAAATTGTGAATCCATTTTTTTCTGTTTGATGTGGACTATTTTGTAAAGGGTTTGCAAGCATGGCAAAAGTTGTCTTGTGTCTGTGCCGAGGAAACCTGACAAGATTGATCGGGAAACTTGAGAGATTTTGTGGCCAATAGGAAGACAAAATGATTCACTTTCAATTTTGATCACAAAGTTTAAAGCTCAAATTTTGAGTAATCTCATCAACCATATCCCACTGCCTTAGGACAAGTGTTTGTCTCAAAATGGTGACAACTATACACACAAAGACTACTTGATTTTAATAACCAGCTTTTATGGCTCAACGGTTACATTATGTACATCAAATAGCTGAGACTAGTGAAAGTCAAAGACATGCGCAGCGTGGGTGGTGTTGTTGCTGTGGGAACCATGGCACCCCCACAGGCTCAAAAAAAAAGTTGGCGTTACAAGAGAACAAAGTAGCAAATATTTTTTTAGAAACTGCTTCGCAAGAAGATGGCATTGTAATTTGTATTATTTGTTTTACAGATTATATTTTTGTAAAATAAAACATTGATTCTTTCTGGTTTTTAATTTATTGATATTCTTTTAAAAAAAAATTCAAATATATTCTCAGGAAGGGGGTAGGTAAGGGGGTGCGTTGACCCCCCTCCTTGTCTTCCAGCCGGCCCCCCTATCAGCCACACTCTGTGCACACCTATGGTGAAAGCAATCACTTGGGTCATGTGTGGATCAAATTTGTTTAGCCTTGATGTATATTGATACAATAACCATATTTTTAAAATGGTTGTAGTAAACATATTTAGTAAAATATAAACTGCAAGAGACATGGGAAAATAATATCATACAAGGATTTAGATTTTAAATGTTAACATGTTTGGACAGAAGAGCTTTGTGAAAATAACTCATGTTAAAGCATTGTCTGGAACATTTTATTTAACATGAAACATTGTTGTGCTAAACTTTACATATGTTATAATTAGGGCTCGAATGTTTATGACAGATCTTATTTTTAGTTTCACCTCGAATTTAATGCTTTGTGAATTTTTTCATGCTACTCTGACTCCAACCAAATACACAATTTTATTTTGCATTTAAGTTCATATTTTGAGTAGTCTTCAATTTTAAGTCACATTTCCACAATTTTGGGGGCATAAAGTCATATTTCGATTAAAATTACTTAAACAACTGTATATTTTTAATACCTATCAAACACAATACATAGGTACTTTGCATTTTATATTAATGTTATTATTGTGTACATATTTTATGACCAGATTACTTTTTCAGCTAATAAGAACTTGGAGAGCTGAGATCATGGTGGGGGGTGGGTCCCGGTCATATTATTCCTACCCAACCCTATTGGTTCTTGTTCTGCTTGTAAAGGCTCTCCTGATTATCTTTAGAATGTTCCTGTGAATTAGTTGTAGTCTTGTGACCTACTCATTCAGTGTGATACTAAACCTGTTCAGTGTAAATTCTATCGGTACACATTTTAAGAATGCCAAAAGTTAGGGAATTAAATAATGTAAAATTGAATGTTTATATTGATAATTTTTTTTAATGCATAGTTAAAGATTTGCCGGCTAATTTATTTTACTGCAAGTTACTTCCTTGATTTGAAGGATATTTTTAATAAAATCTATTGTCTTTAACATATATTTTTAGGGCATATTTGTTAGTTTTTATATCATGTGTTGGTATTTTTTTATGGGAATATTTGGCGATTTTTTAAAGTCATGAACATCAGAGCCTTAGTTATAATAAATCCCTTAATAAACAGCATGCAATTGTTGGAAATGAAGCATAAATTCAAGTATAAACACTTCAATATTTCACTGCCACAAGGCAGCTTCCTCAGAACTTAAATTTCTGCTTCATTTACTACATTTCATTAACAACGACAAGTCTATAATTTAATGAAGAAACTTACAAAGTTCCAGGTAAGGCTTTACTCCAAAATGTTATGTAACACCATTCACCTATACTTTACATTGTTGCTAATGGGGAGGAAAATAATGGTTCTCTTTTAAATTGCTTAATGTTACATGGTTACTTTGAGTGAATTTGTTAAAAGGTATAACTAATGTAATACATGTAGAATTTAAAACTACACATTTGCCATGAATTTGACTTGGCTGGCAACATTGTTTGACAGTCAAGCAGTGGCACAACTGGAGCTCATCCGCCAAAATAAAGTCAATTAATAAATAATTTACACTCAAGCCCACTTTTAACAAACTACACAAAACCCGTCAGTATTTCAAGATGTAGGAGAGTGGGATCTTTACAAAACCAGGAATATAAGGAAATAAACCATTTATAAAAATAACCATACTCTTTCAAAAATTACTTTCAATAATGGAAATGGCCTATCCCTTCTCAAGAAAAATACTTTCAACAATTAAATATAATCCATTCTGTGGATGTGAAACAATTGTTCTATAGATAAATTGATAGTTTTCTGTGAAAACATTAAATATGTTACAGAATCCTGAAATTTTATTTTTAGAAATGATTATTTTACATTTATAAAGCCTAAACAATTTCCAAGAGAGGGCTTTCAACAATTTTTTGTTCTCCAATAAACAATCAAACATTGTGGTAATAAAAAGAAAAAAAGAATGTTCTAAGCATATAAATACAATCTAATTGAAGTGTTGGCTGTGTGAGGTTATACTTGCGGCAATGTCATGCAACAAAACTATTTTATTTTTGGCTTGTGCTCTTATTTTAGTGGCTGTTTACATGATTTATGTAATTATTAACAAAAACGTTATTTAGTTATATAAAATTAACAATGATACGCACATAAACCTTGTTGTTCAGTTGTATATCTGACACAAAAGTTGTCAATGACTTAATCTAAGTGAAAGGGATACCGCATCAGGGATTTGAACCCCAACCAACACTGTGCACCAGTTCAGTTATAAAGAGCGTTAAAATGAAGGGAGGGGGGGCCACCCACATGATGGTGAGAATTTTTTTTAACATCTGTAAGAGTGGTATTTATATTTAAAGCTTTTATTTGGTATAGCTTTATTTTAAATTATGTTTTTCTTAATTTCAGCCCTGCAACTTTCTTCAGCTTGCACAGATGTTTAATAGATGAGTAAGCCTAGAAAAGCTCAAATTCACAACCATAACATGAAGGGTTTTATTTGTCGAGTAATCACGTAGGGATTTAAAGGATGAAGTATAAATTAATTTCCTGCATCCGAACTGGGTCCCTTAAAATTTGGTTAAAATAAGGACAATATACTTTAAAAGTACTGTATTATTTCTAAAGGGATTCAAATTGTATTAGTTAAAAGTAGGCTTGGCTGATAATTCTTATATCAAAATATAGTTGTATTAGATGTTTTATTTATGTGAAAGGTGAGTTGTTTATGAAAACACACATATCAATCACAATCACAGCGGTAATGGCACAGTTACGGGGAAGCTAAAGAGATAGCTCATTCACCTTTGTCTACAAAGTCTGAAGAGATACAACTTATTTCCATTTGCGTGAATGTTAAAGTAGACATTAACTGAACACACAACATAAGTTGCTAAATACTGACTTTTATGTGTGTCATATCAAGAACCAATTTGCTTTTAAAACAAAATGAATACAAGTCTTCATTTGAAAACCAATATTTAAATATACAAATAATAAATTTCTATCAGGGTTTCCCAAATTGGTAAATATCGCCCCTTTTGGGACTAATAATGTTGATAGTTCAGGTGGGTGACTGACAACTTGGAACTAATAACGTTGATTGTCCAGGTGGGTGAGGGACAACATGGGACTAATAATGTTGAGTGTCCAGGTGGGTGATGGACAACATGGGACTAATAATGTTGAGTGTCCAGGTGGGTGACTGACAATTTGGGACTATTAATGTTTATAGTCCAGGTGGGTGACTTACAACTTGGGAACTAATAATGTTGAGTGTCCAGGTGGGTGACTGATAATTTGGGACTATTAATGTTGATTGTCCAGGTGGGTGATGGACAACATGGAACTAATAATGTTGAGTGTCCAGGTGGGTGATGGACAACTTGGACCAAGTCTAGTTTTATATATTGATCTGTTTCTGGGGATTGCAGGCTGTTTCTAAGAAACCATTTAAAGATGATTCAAATTGAATTATTGGTTCTATTTTCATTATATTTAAGTAATTTGGTTTAGGATAGTTTTATAATCTCACCAAAGGGTCGATTAACTCACAAGTTTGAGAAACCCCTAAGAATGCAGCACCCCTACAAGATAAGAGTGTTTTTGTAAATTCTAAACCAAATTATGGAGGGGGGAAAAAGTATATTTTGGTAGCAAAAACTGACAATTTAATACAATATAATTTATATAGTTAAATATTTTGAGCTTGATGATTTAAAAAATAATAATGTATTAATACATTTTTAAAAAATACACCCACTATGGTCACATTGTTGTCTTTGAAAAGTTTTGTTGTCTGTCAACTCTGACATATTTCTACTAATGTAGCGCCCCTGCCGAGTTCTTGCGGAGGTAGAGTTCATCGAGTCTTGCTGTCGCGGTTGTCTCGCGGGGCGGCTAAATGCTACGTGACGCTGATCACCGTGCGGTTGTTTGCGCTTGAATCCTTGTTTTCACTGACTCCCGGTTCTGTCTTTATGCACTGACCTGTCAGCTGATTCACACTCAGTGGGTTGTTGATGTCATGGGGATTAGTACCGACAGGAAGACGCGGAAGTGGAGGTAGGGGGTGAGGGTGAGGAGACAAGCCACTAGGTGTGAGTGGTCCAGACTCCATGGGGGACTGCAGAGACATGCAAGGAGACGCTAGACTGACAGAGGGGGACGCTAGACTGGTGGAAGGGGAAGGGAGGATCATGGAGGGACTGGTCAGACTTGATAGACCACTCAATCCTCCAGGTGAGGACAGTGAGTGGGGTAGACTCTCTCGGTCGTCATCTGGAGGGGTGTTGGCATCTCCCGTGCTTCCGCAGCTGCCCATCTCGGACTGGTTACATTCGTCCATGCTCTCGCCAGCCTCCATGTAGCGAATGCACTTTTTCTTGCGCCTGGAACAAAACCCAAACTTAATATCTTCCCCTGCCATTATGTTTTATGGAGCACAGTTAGCAACCATTTAGTGGGGGGGGGGAAATCGATCAAAAACAAGATTTCAGGGCATATTGTTTAACTAGGTCCAGTAACAAAACAATAACAAAGCCCCTTATTCTTTATAAATATTGGCTGGGTCAAGAAATTGCACAACAAAGATATGCTTCGCGAGGAGTTGGCCTCAAAATATGTAGAATCTAATTTTTCCTGTTGTTTTTTCAAACCATTTTCATGTGACTGCAGTAAAGAGGCAGCACCATATTTTTAAGCCCCTAAAAGCTCACTGGGGCTCAGACACAAACATTCTTTATCACCAAGTTGACATTGCATATCCGATGTTTTCTTAAAATATACAAAACATTTTTCTAAAATTATTACCTTTTTCTTATTTTAGGAAACTAGATTTTTTTTTTAAATGGTTTTCATGATGTGCAATTTACTGTATTTAGTCTGAAACTATTTGTCAGTTGCTATTCTGTAATTTATTATTTTTTTTAGTCAAATGTTTTATACGCTTTTCACAAAATTCTCTTACATTTTCCAATTTAGTTGAATGCTGTTCAGCCTTGATAAATATATTGTTTAATCTATGAGCATAAAAGATGATTGTGTTATTAATTACCATATTCAAATGCTACGTTAAGTTAAAAAGCATAAGAAAAATGCTAAAAATGTTTTTTGTATACAACTACTTTCATAAAAACTTAATAACAAAATGTTTTGTTTAAACTTCAAATTGAAATGGTGGGAATTACATTAAGCATTGCACTACACAAGAAAACATCTTGGTGATTTCCAAAATTCCTGGACTGTTGCAGGCTGCCAACACAAAGTACTTGAACGTCAGTAATACTAAAAAAAATAATAATAATGAAGTCAGGCTCCAACCAAACCATGCATAAAAACACAAAACTAAAACGATTATTATGAAGTTTGTTCCAAAAATACATAAATCTCCAAAATAAAATGCATTCCTTGGACATGAGATGCACCACAAGAAGTTGTCAGTGATGAAACATAACCTAACGACAATGTGATGCATCACGACATTCCAAACTCTGACAAGAAATAAGTTACAGAATACGTTGTGTTGAATCTTAGTAACACACTCTAATTTAAAGTTAGATTGCACACTAACTATAGCGAAAATTAAAAATAAGGCATTCAATAGTTAACATAAAAAATGAACAAAGCAGTAATGCCCTTCGTACTGAACGTTTTAGTAGCAGCATACATGACACCAATCTTAGTATATAATGTTAAATTAATCTATTTGTAGACATCTTTGGTAGAACACAATAATAAAAAATACTTGTGATTATGACCATAACACATACTGTTTGGCGTTTAATCTA
Organism: Timema podura; assembly: GCA_033556935.1. Lineage (NCBI taxonomy): Eukaryota > Metazoa > Arthropoda > Insecta > Phasmatodea > Timematidae > Timema > Timema podura. Next base: position 51,100,727 of record JAVRXN010000007.1, on the reverse strand, counting down.
TGAATGACTTTAGTCAAAAATAATTTATTAGCCTATATTAGTGAAATTAAAAAATCATACAAAGCTTCTAAGAGCTTTTTGTTTTAATTTCCTTATTCAACTAAAAGAACAAATACAAGTAGAAAATATTTAAATACAAGTTAATATTGCAAGCATAACCAAAATATGAGTAACAAGTTTACAAATATAAAATGTTTATATTTTTATGCGCACATGGCACATGGATACGTATACATTCAAGTGTGATGGATTGTTGTCAGTAAAGGGTTGTTGAACTAATAAAACATCAAGAATGAAGTGCACTGGGACATGCAGACCACAACACTAATGAAAACCACACGAGTGAGTACACACTGAAACTCACGAGTTACTAGAGGTTAACATAGGTAGGCTCTTGCGGAGAGGCGGCATTGCTAGTCGAGTGGACTAGACTAGCGTGTACCCCGAGCCCCGGGGGGGGTCCATGGTCCGGACTGATGATAGATAGAAACAACCAACATTAAAGGGAGAGAAAAGAACAGTTATCAAAAATAACATCAATCTCGTTCTGTCCAGCCATTTTCTATAAAAACAGAGAAAGACGACATTAAAATTGATTAAGTTTTTGCCCAACGGAAACAAAATCGATCTTATAGTTCACAGTAATTTGAAGTAGCCCAGCCATTTATCTAAAAAATTATCACCTGACGATGATTTTCAAGTAGGATGGACAAATATGGACAGAGCTCCACAAGTTTGGAGTTTTCAGAAAATGTGTCGACAAACAAGACTTTGCTACAGTAGACTAAACATCGCGAGGGTGAACTGGCAGAATGAGGGCCCCTTTAATGTTTCAAGTGATTTGTTTCTATCTACATGCGCCACAAACTCAAAAACTGCAAAATAAAAGTTGCACTACCAAAGTGTGACTAAATGACAACAGAAGGAGAGTCTAGCAAGAAATATCTCCTTGTGGGAAGACACATTTTCTGAATAAAGTCGTACCTGGTAATAGACGACCCCTCGTTGCGGTCCCGTGCCCAGTTTTAGAGACAATTAGTCGAGGAATGTACACAATACCGTGTCTTCTCACCAATACAAATACTCTTTGGTACAAAATACTATAAGGTTACAAAAATAGTGAACTAGTAAGAAAGTACCTCGAATTGTTAAATGATAGCTAGCTTTTGAAAAAGTTCAAAAGATAGCGAACATGAATACCTGAAGAAATTCTTATGAGGGGTTGTAGGAACACACACACACACACAGAATTATTGTGTGTGGAAATAAGCACATAAAAACAACTAATAAAATACAAATCAAGCTCTAGTGTAGAGATTCAATATCCACATTTTGAGATTTTTGAGATTTTTTTTAACTAAATGTTATAATTAGGTTGTATTTGACACGCATGTTACTCATTCCTAATCCAATTTACATAAATATTGGCTGGATTTGTTCAATAGTATCCAAACGATGTTCATTGTTGACCAGCTGTGAGGGTTTTCAGCGCTTGACACAAGAATAGTTCTTGGCGCCATACATGTGCTGCCTATTTTATCAGGTCTCTGACATTGTCTATTAAGTCCGACAACTTAGCTCAGTACATGGCGTGTCTGCCTACTCGGCTAAGAGTCCAAAGTTTAATTCCCGGCAGAGACAAAAAATGTATCGTTGGTGAATGGGGTTTCCCTTTTCGCAGTGATAAATTAATGGCCGGTAGATTGGGTGTTGTTTGTGTTCTAAGCAATTTATATCAATCAGTTCAGTGCACAGTAAATACCTTTAATAAAATAAAGGTGTGGAAAGTTTACAGTTTAAATACAAAAGAGAACCAAATGTAATATATGAAATAAATTTGATTATTATTAGCACTGCATCTTACTACCCGTTCGGGTTATACGCATGAAATAAAATACCTTTATCATATTTTTTTAAAGTAAACTGATAAGTTAACTTGGGCAGTTTCACAAAGTGTGACGTAAACATAAAAGAAAATAGTAAACATTTGAATGGTTTTTACTAAATTAACCCAAAAATAAATGGTTGTTCCAACATTATAAAGTGAAGAGATTAGTGTCGGACTGCCGGGCAGGCATGCTTGTTATTTGTTTGCACTCTCTGTAAGGACCCCTAGTCCGCGTTGAGACTAGCCAAATGAGTGGACTGGCATGCCTGGGAATGGGCAGCGTGTCCAGTGAGAGAATTAGCAAGTCTAGTGTCCATATATCGCAGATCAGTGTGATGCGTCATGCACCGGAACCAAAACAGGTGTGAGATAGACTTTGACTGTGAATTATAAGAGACTGGTGTTTAAATGTTTAACTAGTCATTTTGTATTCTAATCAATTAGCTGTTTATTTAATATGTGCCCCCATTCACTTATTAATTTAGATCTTTTAGTATCGCATCTTACTACTCGTTCGGGTTATAAGCTTATGAACTAACTACGCTAATAGTTTTCGGGATTAGGAAGGTTTTATTTATAGGAAGTGTACATGCAATTCTGTGGAAGTAGGGTGGAAAACTATTTTGGAAAAACCACTCTCAGTGCACTGTGTGCATCTTTTTATAATGTTTAGTTGGTAACATACCCCAATATCCTGAAAAGAACTCTCAGTACACACAGCGACATGTGAACAGCCTGCGCGACCCTCCCAGGTCACCTGCCCTTGGTACTATAGGTTGTCCTCAGTTATATAAATATTTCTGGAAGAGTATTAACTTTTTCTTCTTCGATTTTGAGTAAATAAAAATTTGTATAGTTTATAACAGAAACAATATTTCAACAAGGTCTACTTAGTTAAAACTAAAAGCTCTGTGAATTATGAAATCAAATATGACAATTCTATTAGCTTTTTACTCTCGAAACTGTTAGTTTTATTTAAAACCTGTCATAATATTATAAGTTAACATAATTTATAGTAAAATATTATTTTAATTTCTTTTCCTGTAAAAATGTATGAAACAAAATACTACTATAAGAAATAAATGATATTTTACTTGTTGATATTTTGTTTTTATTCATCACACATTGAAAAAACAACTTGTTTATTAGTACTGGGTTAATTATATTAGTTACGTGATCAAAAGGTAAGTTGTCTTGTATCTACAGGTACCACGGGAGCTATCATATGATATAATATGATCAATATCTTTCACTCTAGAAATGTGACTCCTTAAGACCATAATAATGTTCTTTTTCTCTGGTTCAAACTCATTTACCTGCAACATTTTTTCATAATTTTTATCTGTTTCATAAAAGTTTTTTTTTTTTTTTGCTGTATAAAGTGTCAATAAATAAACTTCCCACTTGTTTTGATAAGGTGAAAAGAATGAATTACAGTTTTGTATCTAAGTTGTATCCCTCCAAAGTTTTTCCAGGGTTTCAATTTCTTATTTATCAAAGTAGAGAGAGAGAGAGAAGAGAAGAGAGAGAGAGAGAGAGAGAGAGAGAGAGAGAGAGACCTAATTATCCCCAAAACCTCTACAAATATTTTTTATAATAAATGAAACAATAACTAGGCTGTGATTATGGCTGGGTGATTTAAGCATTTTTACGGTGTGAGATTACATTAGAGCCCCCGTGTCCGCTGGTTCATTTTACCGCAGCCCAATTTTATTTATTTTTAATTAAAGAAAAAAATGTGTTTATAAGTTTCAAACCATGCGCCACGCGAGAACCGGCCGTACTATCAAGAGCACAAACACACCTACGATGTACATTACTTGACCCAGCATCACCATCATCAGCAGCAGCAGCGATCGTCAAAACAAGAATGGAGAAAAAGGAAATTTAGTCAAAACCCATAAAACAAAATAAATTTTTAACAAATCCTGTTTGATAATAAAGAAAAGAAATAAAAGTAACAAAATAATTAACAGTGTCATTGGGATGGATATGGTTCTAAAGTCCTTTTTCTTAATTTGCTACAAATGTAGCAGGCTACCTAGTTTTCTTAATTCAAATGAGTCCATATCCATGTCCTTAATAAATTCAATTCAATAACCAAGAAAACAAATAAAAAAATAACACAAAATATTAAAATTAGGTTAAAACTGATCCAAAAGTCCTTCTCCTTAATTCAGACCTGGAGACCAGTGTTGCAGCAACTTTCCTAATATCGATTGAGTCCAAGATGCAATTGTGAACATGACAGAGGGGGGCGTGGTTCAGTCCCTTTTGAGTCATTGTGGAACGCAAATATGTCCTCATCCGTCTGAGAGAGCTGAAACTTCTTTCTACCTCACAAGACGAGCAGGGTAAAACTGAACAAGATGCTCCACATTTGAAAGCAAATTGTAGTATTTCGCGGAATAATGTAAACCCTATCATTGTTTAGTTATCGAGTTGAGTCGGTTGTGAATTGAATTTTATCTTTGTAATGCATAAGTTACTTTATTTCATTCTACACGTCCCCAGGTAACGACGCCCATGATGTTGGTAATATTTTACTGTGAATAATATATCAATTTAACTTTGTCGTATATATGTATGTTATATAAATATCACGTTATGTAATAGTTTGGTGTTATCTGTGGTTTCACATAACCCCGGTAGATCTAGGAACAAATTACTTGTGGATTTGGGGGCCCTACTGTATGTATGTGTGTGTATATATTTATATAAATAAAAAAATCTGTTTAAGCCAGTATAAACGATCTATTTTTTTTAGGGTTATGATCACAGGGGTGTGGGGGTTGGGCGTAGTAAGAAATATGATGGGGGAATTATTTAGTTGACAACCATGACCTCTGATCAATAAAGAAACTGGTCTATAAACATTTAAGTGAATAAATCTTTGTAAAACTTATATTTTCAAAATAAAAAAGCTTGATGGTTATCAGGCACCCGCAATTTGTTGAACCCTAACCTAGTTTTAATATGGATTTATTTACTGACTATAACCCAAATAATTATGATATATAGAGAATGGATTATTTTATTTTTGTCAAGAGCAAGAAATATATTTTATATAATTTTTAACCCATCAATTAAAGATAATTTTGATAAAAGATTAAAAATTTACTATGTAAACTAATAATATAGAGCCACAAAAATGTGTTGAGTGCTAAGATTAAATTTTAAGACCAGGATTACTTTATATTCAAAAGTTATACTAACACATATCAAAAGTACTTCAAATATAGCAATCTGAAAAAGGCAAACACGTTATAGCCTCAATATATTGTGTGCTCCCAATGAAAATTTTTGGGTGCACCACCGGTCTCTTAAAATCTCAACTAAATTTGTCTGTAACTGGACACAACTTTCCTCTTGTGAAATTCTTGCAAGCTGCCAAAGTAAATTGTTTAAAACCCATAGAACCATTGATGTATTATTTGCCCATATACCAAAATACAGGATTGTTCAATCTTCTGTGCTTAGGGCCTCATGTCATCATAATTATATTTACACATTTATGGTGGTTGGGAGATAATAATAGTAGTAAACACTCAAGCCGCTGAGCAAGTGCTTATTCAATAATTGAGTAAATGGTGATGCAGCATGGAGTGTGGATCAAGGTACTTGGAATAAAAGGTTGCCTCGGTCCCTATACCTACCAGCAGGTAGTTTTTGGTGACCGGACTGCAGCTTATCGACAGGGGCTCAGTAAATTACCGGCGTTCTGGTTCACACTGTTTCATGTAGTTACGATTTTGTTAAAATAATTTCAGTTTAAAAACAAGAGTGAATTCTGTGTAATCATTAATGTTGGTAATATTGTTAATAGTTCCCTTCATTTAGAATGTATTTAATGATTTTCCCTCAATCGAGTGAGGTTCAAAAGAAGAATGTTTTCAAGAAATGTTTTGTTTATATACATATAATAATGTAAATAATTAGTATAAATAGTTGAATATTTTGTTTTTACACTATCTTTTTGTTAATATAAACAATATTTTAGGGTTAACAAAAATACTGGGGGAAAAATGTACAGTTGCTTTGTGTAATAATAGCCGCCAAAAACAAAAATTAACTCCAATGGGAAATCAATAATGTATCATTCTTTTCCAAAAGATCTGGTAATTCATAAAAAATGGATACACCTTTGTAAAGGTGGAAATAAACATAATTTAAACTCAAGATAAACTACGGAAGAAACGAAGAAATGTAGAAAATATGTGAAAATTGATGCAACATGTGAGTGCATTTATAAATTATTTTATTAATAATATAATAATTACAATTACATAATAAACTACATTACATCGGCAAAAGTATTTTGTTGTTTTTCACTGAATTTCACTATCCATCTAGGCTATATGCATATGTATTAATAATTATGACCAGCCTCGGTGGCATAGTTGGCTAACGCGCTGGTTTCGTGTTGCGCTAGACTGCCGAGGACGGGGATATCCAAGTTCGAGTCTCGGTCGGGTGAACTGGGGGTGGTTTTTTCTAAATGGTTTTCCACTCTCCCTCCACACAGATGTGGGTTCTCTTATTCTAAATTCAACATTCCCAATTCCTAATCCATTAGCGTAATTAGTACTTAAGCTCAAATATTTCTATTGGAATAATAGTAACTATATAATAGCCATTTACAGTACATGATGACACATTTTCTCACACTTTTAGACGAACAGCCCGAATTTAAGCTAAAAACCTAAATATAAAATAATATGTGTAAAGAATTATGTTTAAAATAATATAGCTTTTTAGGCTTATTATTAATAATGTGTGTTAGTTTGATAAATATTTAAAAATGAAAAGCTCCTTTTCATCATCATTTATTATTATTATTATTATTATTATTATTATTATTCTTCTTTAATTTCACATGAGTAATATTGTATAACTCGGACAAAAGGTTCTGTCTTATCTAAGCTGTTTGATTGAGGACCAACTACCCCTCCACCCAAATACTCATATATTTCCTCTAAATTCTACTTTCTTCATCCCCAATCTTAATAGGTGTAAATATAAGAATAACTTGGACGGGCGCAGCCAAGGAAAGATGCTATTTAATGTTGTTAACTGGGCTTTCTTGTTAATCATATTTCACACTTTAAGTATGTAACTGTTCATAACTAATATTTTAAAACTTTTTTCCACGTTATTAAAGGAATTATTTTAAATTAAACTTTTCAAATGTCACTATACTTCATAATTATGATGTGTACATACACTGTAAGCTTGAGACATTTGCTACTAATTTAATGTGGTGATATATATTATGTTGTAGATACAGGTATATATAGGTGCCCTAATAGTTAAGTGCTTTTAAATTAAATTAAAATCAAGTCGAGTTATCCGCGATGAAACAATGAGTTGTATGGCTGGAGAGGTAGTCGGGCGGTCAATCTGTAACGTCACGCGCCCAGCTCGACCTGCTCCACGATAACGGCTGATCGAGGCAACCTTCTATTCTAACAACCTTGGTGTGGATGTAATGAAATATGACCTCTGCTCGACCTTCTACCTAGAAATCAAGATCTAACACCAGTGGGACTAGTTTGACAGTGAAGCGACAACCTGATAACTCTTACAGCTCAATAATGTGTTTGACAACCTTCATTAGTTATTAGTTTAAATTACTTGACAATATTTTGGAATAATTCAAAATGGAAATAAAATTATTTATTTACAATAGGAATGTGTACAGAAAACTTGCCATTAATCAATCAACTAATCAAACTATGTTTGTAATGTGCATCAGCGTACAATTATTGGTAGACAGTGCAATGTATCGGGAGTATAATGATACAACACCGAGAAGGGTGATGCATCACAAAGTTGTATTAATAATAGTATGTGTTGCATTTTTAGCAAAGATTTTATACATAGAATTTAGGACACAAAATATCAATTGCAGTGTTCCAATGCTTAGTTGACATCATTTTATGGTTTATGAGAGTAACTTTATGTTCTTACTACAAACAAGAAACTTGAGAAGGTCCATAAATCTCTCTCTCTCTCTCTCTCTCTCTCTCTCTATATATATATATATATATATATATATATATATATATATAAAGCAAATAACAAAAGGACTACTAATGAGAAAGGAAATATACCTGACCAAATAGAGATAGATTTAGAGAAAACAAAATTCTGTAAAATGTATCTAAATGATGCACTCCAGATCATTGGAAATTTTCCGTATAAAGGCTATTTTGAATTCCGTTTCCGCATTAGAAAGACATATTTCCTTTTAATAAAGGGTTCGTTTAAGGCAGGTTTCACTGTATTATGTTGTATTATATTTGAAACCAGGTACCGAAAAGGTGGATAGAAACATATAAAAGGGGCAAACATAATATGACTTTTACAATGTAAAGTGCGAATCGCCAAGTCCTAGCTGTGATGGTGTTGATGTGTTGGTTTTTATATTGCAAAGTTGTTGGGGCTGTGATGGCGTTGATGTATTAGTGTTTATATTTCAATTTTTAATCTACCTATAATAGTTGCTTTGTAGTTACAGTTTTGTTAATATAAAAATGATGAAAACATTTTTGAGGAATAAAACAAAAACTTTTGGTATCAGATGTAAAAAAAAAAAATCCTAAAACAATGTTGATTACAATATTAAAGCACCTTAAACAAAAATTAAAATTGCCATAAAAATAGCTCATAAATCCCCAAATGAAACCAAGGTGTAGACTTAGGGGCATCAACAAACAACTTGATTGGCTACCTACTATGAGTTTACAATAAAATCAATGCTACCCCTCCCCCAACACAATTTGTAATGTACAACAGCACAAAATAACAAGAACTAAACATTAATGGGTATTTTAACTGGCAATATTTTTATTGTTGAAGCAACGTCTAAGTTTTCAAAGATTCATACCACTCTTTAAGATATACCTAACAGAAATTGTTTGTAGACTAAAGAAAATATATATTTTAATCCCCCATTTTTAATAAATTATAAATAAAGCCAAGAAGTATCACAGCATTGAAAATTACCAACCTAAGAGTTGGAAATGAAGGTATAACACATCCTATAGTTTTATTAAGGTTTGATGTAATAAAATATACATACCACCCTACCAATAAAGAGATGCACCTACCTATACCACATTTCAGATGTACTACCAATGACTTGATGGTATGAAGGAAGAGGAAGTACAGGAATGGAATGAGGAAGTGAAAGAGTGTGGAATAAAATTTATCACGGCGAAGTGTGAAGTGAAGGTAATGACAAGGAAGAGAGTAAGGCCTAATAAAGCTATAAAGTTGGATGGATCATGGAGTAGAAGTGAGAAAACAGAACGTTAAGTATCTGGGAAGTGTGATTGATGTTAAGGGTGGAAGTAGAGAGAGCAGTAGGGGGGTTGTTCTATAAGAGTGTAAGAGAGCCACCCTTGAAGTGCTGTATAGGACGTACTTTGTACCTACTGCCACATAAGAAGCAGAAACATAGAGTGACTAGACTAAAGTCTAACAAAGTGGAGGCCATGGAGAGTATGTTTGTTATCTGTCACGAGGAGAAACAAGATTAGGAATGAAGTTATCCGGGAAAAAGTTGGGGTACAGGAGATAGTAGAGGGATGGGAGGAGCGAGTGTGTGAGGGAGAGGAGAAGAATAGTGGAGGGAAAGAGGCATTTTACTAAACTGACCCGGCCACAGGCTGGAAACAGTTGTTGAACATGATGATGATGACTATAAAGTCCTATTAGTTGAGTAAATTTAATTTTTAATCAATATCAAACCTTTTTGTTTCTGTTATATTTGATTAAAACATGCCTGCTGTGGTTTATTTAGACCCAAATATTTATTTACTATTTAGCAAACCAGTAATTTATTGTTAATTTAATTTAATATTTTTAATAAAGGTGCAAATAATTAAGCAGAGTCCTTGATTATATCATTATAAATTATAGAAATTGAAAGGGTAGCTTTTATTTCTAGAATTTGGGGCGTGTTAAAGTCTGAGCTTCCACTGGATCTTACAAAGATATCAACACTGTACAATGTACAGCTCTTCAGGTAATGAAAACTTGTTTACAATGGCTAGAAGTGTACAGAACAAAGCAACCTTTCTGTCTTAAGAAAGAGGTAGAAAACATGTTATTTCCCACTCCCTCTAAATCCAGACTAAGGGAATAGCCATAGATAAATGTTTAAATATCTAGCAAATCAAATATAGAAGGTTAAAAAAAAACATATAACTTTCTTTAACGTCCTTCCTTCTTTCTTCTGTAGGTATTTGGTCACAATATGGCCGTTATAATATCCAGTTCAAACACATATTTTACCATTGTTCTTCGTATGAGGACCATAAACTTACGAGGCTGAGGGAACTTTGTTTTTGTTATTGAATAGTTATTTTTAAATACCATTTATATCAATAAAATTGACCATGATTCTAATTTAAATGTTCAAGTAGTCAATTTAGCAAAAATATTTAATTTAGTTTTATTTTGTGCTTGTATTTATGAATACAAAAATACTACAATGAACTCTAAATTTGGTTAGATATCCTTTTTAATGTTCTAAGTAAAAGTTCATGGAAACACATCTTGGGAAATTTTGGTGCCTTTAATTATTAGTGGTTTAAATTGGTGCAGTTGTTATCTTGTAATATTTGTGTACAATTATCTCCTTGTGCAATATTGGTGCAGTTGTTATATCCTTGTATTATATATTGAAGTTGTTATCTCCTTGTAACATATGTGTACAGTTATCTCCTTGTACTATATTGGCGCAGTTGTTATCTTTTGGTTATATATTGCTTCACGATAATAATCTTGATAAATATCTTCATATAGTGTATCTTTCACAGGATAGTTATCTTGACTGTAGTTTTCACTAGTAAGTAAATAAATGTGTTGAGCTACCCACACATGCGGTAGTCATGTTTCACAGATGCCAACTTGATATGCCCTGAATCAGAAGAGACCCGCTTCAGTGGCCAAATGGTCTTAGGTGTCAGTCTAGTATTAGAGACGGGGAGATTGAGGTTCAAATCTCAGTCAGGTCTATTGGGGGTGCTTTTTTCTAAATGGTTTCCCACTCTCCTTCCAAGAAAATGCAGGTAGATTACCTATAAAATACTTCCTTCCTCATCACTACCCATGAACCCCAATAAATGGGCGATAACGAGGGCTCAAACTTCCCTTAAGTGGAAGGACTACCTTGTAAAATTTGAGAAGCGCTATCAGCGCAACTCCTAAGAAACGTCCATATATTGAACTATTTGGACTGTTTAGCCGACACCGAACTAGAGTTACGGTGTTGTCATATTTGGCAAGATTGGTCTAAAAGAGTGAAGGGGGAGCGAGCTAATCTGTTGTTTACATGGGTCAAGTTTCTTGGAAAGGAAAGGCTAGAGTGCGGCTTTTATCAAAGACCACACTATGCAGAAATCTGCTGCTTTATTTTTAGCTTGAACTAATATAATCAGTAGTATGGTTTTCTTAATATTTCTTACCTAGCGGAAGAAAACATTTTTAATTTGACGTTCTCGTATTAGACTGGTTTGCTGGTGACGAGTTTGGGGTTCAAATCCCAGTAGTGTATACTGAGGGTGTTTTTTTAAAACGGTTTTAAGCACGCTATTATTATTTATTTATATCACCACGTCTTACTATCCGTTCGGGCAGTACACTTATGTAATAATTACTCTAATGTGTTAGGCATCAGGAAGGTTAAATTAAGAGGAGGTGCATCCATATTTTCGTGGAGTGAGAGCAGAAAACTATTTAGGAAAAACCACCTGTGAGTACCCGACCGGAATCGAACCATGATCTCCCCGTCTTCAACATGTCAGTTGAACACGGTGAGTAGCACATACTATTGGACTTGATTTCTGGTGGTGGGGAGATTGAAATTCAAATCCCAGTTGTGTGCATTAAGGGTATTTTTCCCTAAAATGGTTCCCAATCTCACTCTATGCAAATGTGGTTACATTAAATCTAAAATGTTACCTTCCTCATTCCAAGTTCATGCATGTGTACAACTCAAACTAGAAGTAAGTCACAATGAAAAAAAAAACTATTGTGATGACTACCAAGAGTGTCGGCGAAACATTATTTTTGAGGAGTTTTTAGGGGAATGACTCCAAGCCAATGGAAAATGTTTGAAAATGGAATGCCACTAAAAGCTATTTGGGCATGGCGCTTAAGCATTTAAAAATAATAATAGATTGTTATAGAATCTATTTGAAGTTTGATACAAACCATCTTTCAGCTTCAAACTCAAGTATATCAGAGGGAACCAAACAAACTGGAGGAAGGCACATTTTGATGGGGAGAGGGGTGGAGAAGAAATTGGTGGTAATACCCCGCCCTATCAAACCTCCCCCCTTCCCAGTTCACCCTCACTGAGTAACATTGGATATACAACTATCGACAGACACACCGTAGAATGTAGATCATTTCCTCTGCATCTGACTTAACCCAAGCTATGAGGGGTGAGGACAGTGTCTGATAATAATAATAATAATAATAATAATAATGGTGATAGAGATATCTTATCAATTAACATAAAAAGTGTTTATTTTTTTATATCTTCTTTCATGGACGCAGAAAATTGCGGGTCAGAGATGTACCCTTCTTTAAAAGTGTTAGAACCCTTAAAAGGCAGGGGGGCCACACACATATGTATAAAACATAAATAAGAAATTGTGTTTTTTTTTACTTTATTATTTACTTTAGTTTCTTATATTACACCATCCAGATACTAATAATAATAATTATTTTAATATAAACTTAAAGATGCACTAAAATCTCCTATTGTAAAACTAGCTTGACCTACATTAGCTTGTAACATGTACAAAGGCGTAACTATGCAGTGATGGACCCACGGTGGGTGACCCCAAAGAAAAAATACACCACCGTCCCCAAATCTTATGAATAATTGTAGATCATAAAAAAAATTATACATTTATTATTGGAATTATTTTATAATACGTAATAATATAGAGTAGGTAGGTTAAATTTAGAGGAAGTTTACCCACATTTGCGTGGAGAGATAAGAGTGTAAACCCATTGAGGAAAAACCACTCTAAGTGCATTACCATACAGCCATAATATTTGATAAAATTGTTGCTGAAAAGTTTCAATATAATGTAAAAAACTTAATCTGAATTGAATAAAACAATATTAATAAATATTATAAACAAATCTGTAGTCAATTATCAATATTAACACTTATAGAGGCTAAACAAACATTGGTCTCTGTGAAATTGTCTACACTTTCCTCCAAGGACAAGCTACGGGTAGTAGCTCAACAGACAACATAGCTAATCACTTTAGCCTTTATTGATTCATGTGCTTCTTAAATAATTTTTAGTAAAGTTTTGAAAATGACCTGACAGCTGTTTCTATTGATTTTACAGAAAAATATGTACATACATTTTTGTACAGCATAAATTATGCGCAATAAAATGACTATTGAGTAATTTTTGATTGAATAATGAGATCTTTACGAAACAATGATAGGCCTGAAAGACAACGCTTTCATATATTAGCAAATTAATTTTGGGTGGGTGGACCTGCGTGATGGGCCCTATTTTGAGCGTGGGCCTGTGGCATTCTGCCACCACCCTATAATTACACCAATAAACTTGTAGCTATTAAGAATTTCAAACTCTATTAACCTATTTTTTATTAATTATATTCGATAATCAAATATAGCTTTATACGTTTATACATATTTTAACATGTATAACACTCGCTTTGATGGCCTCATGGTCTAACGCGCTACTCTTACAGTAGACTAGACTGCCAATGATGGGGAGATCAAGGTTCTAATCTCGGTCGGGTGTACTAAAGTTAGTTTCTCCAAACTGGTTTTCCACGCTCCCTCCACGCAAATGCGGGTACAATTTCTATGATTATAACCTTCCTAATCCATAAAACCACTAAACAATTTTTGAAAAAAAAAATCTATTCACAAATTCTCTGTTTATTTGACAAAACTTTTAATCCGACCATTTACCTCAGGAACTGAAAGAAAATATTTTGACCAGATTAAATAATATTATATACATATATATTTATATATAATATAATATAAATCAAAATATAATATTATATTATATTATAATATATATAAAAATATAATATTATATTATTAAATAAGTATTATATATATATATATTCAAATTTGAAGATAGCATATAGAACAATTTTCTGCAAAAAGAAAGATTTTATTTTTATAAATGTATAATTTTTATAGAATAAATATTACACCTATTGCCTGTACTTCAAAAATTATAGACACTAACTCTAAAAATAAGTATTTAAAATTACAATAAAACATAAAGAAATATACTGCAAGAAAATGTTTTTCACCCAATTGTATAGAAAATATCCATCCATCGATTTTGACCAAATTTGATAGGCTTAAACACAAGTTTTACATTGAAGCATGATCATTTTATAAACTATTTCTCCCTTATCAATCACTTTTGTGTCAGGGACGTTCATAAAATATATATACACATCACTAGCTATTTTATAATTTTAGCTACACACATTATATAATAATAATACATCCATTCTACAACTTTATACATTCAAAGTCCTTCATCAAAACTTCTGCAATGAACACAACGTTTTTAATTTTATTAGGGACCTGTGCTACAAATTTTGGTTGAATTCCGACCGCGTGAATTGAGGTGTTTTTCCTCGTGATTGCTCATTTCCTCCACGCAAATGTGGGAACACTTTCTCTTAATTACCGTATTTATTATCTACCCTACTTTATTATTGTAAATTTACGGATAACATCAAAGAATATTAAGAAGTGAAGCATTTATAATATCACAAGAACAAAAAAAAGACATGGAAATAATCTTTACACTGCACACTCTTATATATGTTGAGTAACATCCTCCTCTTAGCATTTGTGTTCCCCCCTTCCCTTCCTCTCTAAAGCTTACGTTATTTCCAAATCTTTGACTATGGCACGCGAGGGGTGCGAGAAAGTAAAAATTATATTTGTGATGAAACTATTTTGTAAAATAATAATTGTCAAAATTAAATATGTATCTGTGTTAATGTTATTAATTTTAAAAGCGCGGTGGTCAAGGCATGTTCAATAGTCCCCCCACCCCGTTTCATTATCCACCTTTACAATTGATAGCAAAATAGTTTCAAGACATTTATCTATTGTGACAAGTGTATTTCTTGTTCAAATTGCCAATAGTCCAAAATGATTTAGTTAGCCCCGTATTATCGATACCAAATTATTGACTCTGTTTACAGATCAGATTACCAAAGGTAGGGCCAAAGTGTTTGATTGGTACACCAAAGTGAACCGAGCCCGTGTGGATTTTACGCCGATGTACTAATTAAGCTAATGTGTCAGAGAAGGGTAAGGTTGCTTTTAGATGACTTACACTCACATTTGCGTGGAGGGTGAGTGGAAAACATTTTAGGAATAATAACCTCATAGCACCCAACTGGGATCGAACACCAATCCCCGTCCTCAGCAGTCCAGTTTTTTGCAAGAGTAGTGCCTTAAATCACGAGGTCACCAAAACGGGTCCTATAATTATATTAATTAGGTATTCTACGCACATGATTTGAAATTAATGGATGGATTTTAAACTACAGTATTAAAATTGTATTTTTCATGCAGAAATGATAATAAATTCATGACACTTTTTTTATCCAATTCACAAGAGTAGAACATTTATTTTTCTTTCGTCTGGTTGAGAGATAAAGTAGTTTTTTATTTTATTTTCTTCGATCTCTTTTTACAGAAACGGCTTACATTGCAAAACACGTGGTATTCACACAACTGATTTAATAAATGAACGCAGTCGAGTTGATATTTTTCCTGAGAACATCTGCTCGTCACCGTGCAACGCTTGGCATCACTGCCATGAGTTTTCTCGAGAGGTTCATTTTGTTCAACCTTACACCGCTAGGTCACAGGCTACTGCACCACAACACTTTTTTGAATCAAAATAAAACTGTACCTCTTTATTTTAGTTTAGAACAATATGTATGCTGAAAAATGAACGGATAATTATTCTCAATCATATTTACTCGGTTTATACTTTGTCTGCAGATTTTTAAAAAAACAACACTAAACCAAGAAAATACGATCATGCAAAAATTATTTAAACAAAGCTGCTTACAAATATTTAACTTTTAACTGGCGTTAAAATATACTAAATGATAGAGAAATGTGTTTATTGTAATACAATGAAAACCGTTTTAGCCTAAGTCTTCCCACATTTCAATGACAAGCCCAGTTTGTTTCATGCAGTGATCTTTAAATTATTTTTTAAAACTTAAATTTGAATTGGCTGGGTAGATAGGAATAAACTATAAACCATGTAAATGAATTGATCTTTACAGTAGTAAAAATCTGATTAAAATATGTATAATAGTTTTCTTAGTAATCATGTACAGAGAAATCGCCTTAGAAACCGGCCGCGCTCATCTCTCATGGTGATCCATCCCCTTAACACTCTCAGGGTGTCCAGCCAAACCATATTTTAAAATTCCCTGACTTTTCCAGGTTTTCCAGAACCAATTTACAACTTTTACGGTCCCTATATTACACACACTATCTTATTAAGATCACAACTTGATGCAATAATATTTCTAAACACATCCACACTCTGAAATTGTGACACTCTATGAAGGGTTACAGCCTAAAGTGATGGGCTCTTGGGTAGAGCGATCTGAGTTAGATTTCAGTGAGATCATATTGATACATTAAAATATTGCTTTGCACAAATACAGTTTAAAAAATAAAGACCGGAAGTAGAAGGACGGAAAGATGGATGACACACAAAAATCTCATGTTGACGTTGAGAATTAAAATTTGTATGTTCAACTGTGTTAAAAGATATTGTTGTGTATTAAATCGTAGAAAAATGTAATGTTTAGTAGTGTAAATAAAATGTTAGTATTTTTTTTAGTGATTATGTGAAAATTCCAGAAATTTAATTAAATTCCCTGACTTTTCCATGACCAAGCAAATTCCCTGACTTTTCCCTGTTTTCCAGGTTTTCCAGGTCGCTGTACACCCTGACTCTACAATATTTAACTTTTTTTTTTGCTGCAATTTTCTACTAACCACGTTGAATCAAAAATATCCAAGTTAACAGAGATAAAAGATGTAGATTTCCTTCCATCCCCTTTTCAACATCTTTCTTTTAATTTTGTTCTGTTCAATAAACTTGTGAAAAATTGTTTTATTTTTCAATAGGTTCAGCTACAACTAAATTTTTTTTTCGTTAATTTTTCAGAAACTTTTTTGTGTGCAAGAACTGGCTCTTGAAACACATTTAACTAGGTCAGCATTATGGCCAGATGTTCTAAAATTCCTTTCCACATGGCTAGATTCCTGAAATTTTATCTCGAGGGGAACCACACCCCCCGCAGATGGGACTCCAATCCGCCCCCATTTAGAAAACCCCCACGGGTGTCCTTGTGACCCTGCCGCATTAGAGTAATTATCATACATGTGTATAACCTGAGCAAGCAATAAGACGCAATTATATATTTTTTAAAAATCAGAACAGTAGCTTTGGACTTTTTGTACCAGAATCTATGAATGATTGATTAAAGTACCCAACCTATTCAAAATATTGGAGGTTTTCAAGTCCACCACTTGTCTAATCAAGTCTTGTAGTCTTGGCGGCATTTTTCAAATTAAAACAGAATTTTGTTTATTTTACTTTTTTCCCCCCCTGAAGAGCTAACTTTCTAAACCTCAAAAAGTTCAAACAAAGATTAGAATAAGGCCCCCCTCAAGTGTGTGTCTCACCTGCAAGGTTTGCACCACTGATTCTGCTGGTCCAGTCCATACCTGGCTCGACATTTCTTCATGCTGTTCCCTGCAACACACCATGACACAGCCTGTAACAACACCACTTTTATAGGCCATCTCAGTACAAGCTGTGCGATCTTAACAAGTGTTTGGACTTGTTAGTGTGACTGTTCCTCAGTTCAAGCTGTGAGTTCTTAACCAGTGTTTGGACTGGCTTTTGGACCGGTTAGTGTGACTGTTCCTCAGTTCAAGCTGTGAGATCTTAACCAGTGTTTGGACTGACTTTTGGACCGGTTAGTGTGACTGTTCCTCAGTTCAAGCTGTGAGTTCTTAACCAGTGTTTGGACTGGCTTTTGGACTGGTTAGTGTGACAGTTCCTCAGTTCAAGTGACACCAATAAACAGTGTTTAAACTAGGCAACATGTGAAATACAGCTGTTGGTTAGAATTATAGCATGTTTAGTTATAAACTATTGGACAAAAATGAATTTCGAGCCAAATGTCAAAATATGATTTTTTTGTTGTTATAAAAACCCATTAAAATAGATTATAGCATGTACACAGCAATATTATTCTGTTTCATTTATTGATAAAAATATTAAATTCTAAATTGATTAAATTGCATTAATTTAATGGGCCAATTAAATTGATTTTATTGATATAAAAATATACAAGGTTGTGTTTGTTCATTAAGGAGTGTACTATTAGCCAAATATTAATTACTTCAATCAACTTTTATGTCTTAATTGGTGGATATTCACATCTGGGGGAGTTTTTAATGTTAAGGTAATAAAGCAGCCTTTTTACATATTTTATCATGGTCAATGTAACAAACTTGAATTAATAATAAAATGTAAATAAAGGACATTGTTTTATCAACATATTAAATACTATAATAGACTTGACTATAGAGATAAACTAAAAAAAAAGTATCAAGATTAGTTTGGCTACCAGCCGCTTTACTAATAATTATAATTCATAGTTAGTAATAAACATTAATTTTATTCATTATGTGCATGTTCCTAGAAATATAAAAGATGCCTTAAAGTAAATACAAAGCAGTAAGAAACAAATGCCATCTAGGAACCAGTAGAGTACAAAACCACTGGTATAGAAAACAAATACAGTTAAATTACCCATACAGCAATAACACAGGAACCAGAAGCGTACAAACTACTGGTAGATACATAAGTTATCCGGGAAGTAAGTTCTGTTTGAGTACACATCCCGTGCATCTCGACAGACGCCAATCTGTGTATGAGCAGTGTCTTCCTTCATTCATCGGCAAGCTAGAGACACCATTACATTGAAGTGTTATTCAGGGATTTGTGACATGTAGAGTGAAAATGTGATGAGTGATAGCATGGTTAGGATAAGTGAAGGATGAGAGAACACGCACATTGAAGCTCGAAGTTGACGACCATCTTTGGTGAATTATGACTTGTGTAGGATCAACGAAAGTATGGACTGACGTTTAACAATTTCTGCGCTCTCCTTAGAGTTTACTAAAATTTCACAATCTGTGCTGCATTAAATTGTCTCTGATCATATGAATTATTGAAAAGTGTGTACACATCAAGTGCCCAGGAAGATCACAAAGTGGAAGTGCTTTGACATTTCTGAACCGATATGAAGAAGATAGGTGATGAAATGTTGAGCCATATTGTGACAGGAGATGAGACTTGGGTGTCACATATCACACCTGAAACGAAACAAGAGTCGTTACAGTGTAAGCGCACCATCTCGTTGAAAGCAAAGAAAATTTAAGAAGCTGATCTCAACAAGAAAAATCATGTGTGTTATATTTTGGGACAGATATGGTATTCTTTTGGTGGAATCCTTGCCCCAAGGCACAACAATAAATTCTACTGTTTATTGTGAAGCATTGAAAAAACTCTAACACGCCATCCAAAACAAAAGGCGCGTGATGTTGACTTTAGGAATTATTTTGCTTCATGATAATGCTAGGCCACACTGTGGAACTGTTCCGCCAAATCTCATCACATCATTTGTATGAGAACAAATGGATCACGCACCCTATAACCCTGACTTCCATCTCTTCCTACGTCTTGATAAGTTCCAAGTTTCTGTGTAGTCAGCGTTTTGATGCTAATGATGAGCTGCAAAATGAAGTTACAAAATGGCCAATGAGGCAGACAGCTGATTTCTATGACAATGGCATACAAAGAGTGTGCCATGCTTCGATAAGCGCCAAAATAATGGTGGAGACTACGTTGAAAAATAGTATAAGGTTTGTAGAGAGTTTGATAGGTATTTAGATTTTAAAACATAATTTGTCTTTTTTTAATAGCCTAGTGGAACTTACTTTCCGGATAACCCTAAAAACACCCAGATACAGTTCAATAACTCATGCAGCAATAACAGAGGAACCAGTAGAGTACAAACCACCGGTATAGAAAACAGATACAATTCAATTACTTATGCAGCCATAAAAGAGGAACCAGTAGAGTACAAACCACCGGTATAGAAAACAGATACAATTCAATTACTTATGCAGCCATAAAAGAGGAACCAGTAGAGTGCAAACCACCGGTATAGAAAACAGATACAATTCAATTACTCATGCAGCAATAAAAGAGGAACCAGTAGAGTACAAACCACCGGTATAGAAAACAGATATAATTCAATTACTCATGCAGCAATAAAAGAGGAACCAGTAGAGTACAAACCACCGGTATAGAAAACAGATATAATTTAAGTCCTCATGAAAATTAATTAGTTCAACAAGAAAGAAGTGCATACAATACTACTTTTCTATGGCAGTGATATTCAACCTGGAGTAAGCAAAGACATTTAAAGGTGTAGGCTACATACTGATACATATTTTTAAACATTGATACATTATTTTAGATGTAGATGAAAGAATATCTAGGGCCTATAGCTTGAATTATGCACCAACAACTTTGAAGGTACAGATTTGAAGTAAAATTATATACCTGGGGAGATGCAAACAAAAAAAGGTTGAATAGCACTTTTCTACAGTATGTTGCTATTCCAAGCATGCAAACCTTCATTTAAACCTCACTTGTATAGAGATTTATTTAAAACAAGTGAATCTCAGCTAGTGGTTGATTGGCGAGTTAATCCAGGATCACGTATCTTTATCCTTGATGATGGTAGAGAAAGTTTTAAAGTGATTAGAGAATGGATCTCCTGACCTTCGGGTTTGTACACCAGTGAAACAAATCTTATGATAGGTCTCAAGTAATCTTGGAATAGCAAGCGGCACATAAACACATTATAGACAGCTATAACCTAATAATGTGCAAATAAATAATAAAAATGTAGAATTAAAAAAAAATTCAATTGCTTTTTTTCTTTACTATTTTGCTCCATTTTCCCAGATAATTGAAGTTATAAATCCAAATAAACAATTTAAATCCAAGATAATATTAGCATGCTGTGAGATTTCTTACATGGCATACAATATACTTGATTCATGCAACATAATTAATTGATTAGAATTGTAAATGACACATTCAAAGTCATAAGCAATGCAGAAATAGTTGACAAAAGGTTTATTTCAATAATGTTAAATTAATGCTCCACCACCAACTTTGTGCAATTACAGTCGGATAAAAAAAACAATATTTACTAGGCAGAATAGGTTTCCTTAGCCCCAATCCATGACCGATAGAAAAGTGTGGGGGAGGGATTGTTGAAATAAAGTACCTCCGTCATTAGTCTCTTGCTTGCGTTTCCTCTTCTTGCCGCGGGAAGAATTAGCTCGAGACGACCAATCGGGGTACAACTGCATGTGAAGCTGTCGCTCGCGTCTAGCGAGTTCATAATACTTTGCTTGTTCCTCACGCCCAAGGGCATGCCACTAGCAAACAACCAAAACATCCAATTAACAGTCAGTCAGTTAACTGGTCAAGAAGTAGATTTACAGAAAAATAAATAGTACAATTTTGAAAAAAAGAAAAGAGGATGCCAAACTTTCTCGAGCCGTCGTGCTAGAAGAACAGCTAAAAGATACGCTTTGTATTGTTTATAAATTGGGAAGTGAGAAATTTATCTCGATCAGCACATCTCAGAAAAAAATTGCTACAACCGGCTTGTATTTTTTTTAATTTATGGGGCAAAATGCACTTTTCGAGATAAAATAATTAGAAAACCTATTCTGCATAGAAAAAAATTGTACTGGTGCAACAAAACACTCCCAATGCGACGTACAAAAACAAAATACTAACCAAGCGTTAAAAAACAATATTTTTATTGTGCAATACGAGGTGACTTGAAAACTAGCAACGAGCATGACTTTGAGATGTGCCAAAGGAGTTGAAAATAAAGTGCAGATTTTGTTCTAGTGATGAATGTGAGCTCTGCCAGTTTGAGAGGTATCATCAAAGTCAGCTGTTTGAGTTCTGTCACTGCTCGCAACGTTGTCCACCCCCAAGTAATGGGACTGGGCAAGTCTCAAGAGTTAAGATGTTTGTGTTATCATCGAGTAAAGACTGCTGTTCTAGCACTACAGCTACGGAAATGTTGGTACCTCCTGTATCACTCGTTGACCGTTCTTTCTTTCTCTTCTTCTTCTTGGCCCCGTACCCATAATTGTCCCGGGCACTCCACCCCGGGTACAGCTGCATGTGTAACTGTCGCTCCTGTCTCGCCTTCTCGTAGTACTTGGCCTGTTCCTCTCTGGTTAGCGAGTGCCACTACAACCACCAACCAACACTTTTACATGGACACTCACCTAAGATACCTTGAAGACAATATTACTCAGACACCAGCTCCTCTCTAAACAAGCACTTTGTCTTCGTGTTTGAGAGACTTTATCTTACTCCTGTCTGCTAATCTGTTGTGTCAAGAGAGACTTTATCTTTGTCCTGTCTGCTAATCTGTTGTGTCAGAGAGAATTTATCTTTGTTCTGTCTGCTAATCTGTTGTGTCAGAGAGAATTTATCTTTGTTCTGTCTGCTAGTTTGTTGTGTCAGAGAAACTTTATCTTTGTTCTGTCTGCTAGTTTGTTGTGTCAGAGAAACTTTATCTTTGTCCTGTCCACTGGTTTGTTGTGTCAAGAGAGTCTTTATCTTTGTCCTGTCTGCTAATCTGTTGTGTCAGAGAGAATTTATCTTTGTTCTGTCTGCTAGTTTGTTGTGTCAGAGAAACTTTATCTTTGTTCTGTCTGCTAGTTTGTTGTGTCAGAGAAACTTTATCTTTGTCCTGTCCACTGGTTTGTTGTGTCAAGAGAGTCTTTATCTTTGTCCTGTCCGCTAATCTGTTGTGTCAGAGAGAATTTATCTTTGTTCTGTCTGCTAGTTTGTTGTGTCAGAGAGAATTTGTCTTTGTCCTGTCTGCCAGTATATTATCAGACAGAAAGGAGTGTGAAAAGATTGTTTTGATGTCGTCGCTAGGAAAAGAAGAAGTGGCAGCTGTATCTGTGTGTGAGAATAAAAGAGAGCTCTTGATCGAGCAGTGGACCGGGACGGTCAGATGTGGTAGTGTAATACAAATTAAAATAGTGTACAGTTCACTAATAAACCAACAAAATATAAGGAACTTGACCTCTTATAAAACTAAGGATGACACAGTCAAGATTACAATCTCCTCTTCTCACTACTGTTGAAGCCTAAAAACTAAGAAATATCACTGTCTAATATCCTTTTATTTTCTAACCTGAAAATTTAATTATTAAGTGTTACCTAAATAATAGTAATAATGTGAAGAGTTTTCGTTCTTTGATTGTTCTAATTTGACTATGTAAATACACACAGTAATTTTGTGTCTTGTATGATTATTTAATTTTGTTTTAAACTCATAGCATCAAGATGTCAGTTCAACTCATAACAATATTACTATGTACTGTAAATAAAACAAGTGGGCACATTTTAGCCTTATAAACAGCAACATTTAAGTAGCTTTTAGAGCAATTCAATGTTCAACCCCCTCTCCTCCCCCTCGCAACACCAAAAAAGCCTTTCCTATGTTACAATCCTGCATACAGCCATGCAACATGTTACAATCCTGCATACAGCCATGCAACATGTTACAATCCTGCATACAGCCATGCAACATGTTACAATCCTGCATACAGCCATGCAACATGTTACAATCCTGCATACAGCCATGCAACATGTTACAATCCTGCATACAGCCATGAAACATGTTACAATCCTGCATACAGCCATGCAACATGTTACAATCCTGCATACAGCCATGCAACATGTTACAATCCTGCATACAGCCATGAAACATGTTACAATCCTGCATACAGCCATGCAACATGTTACAATCCTGCATACAGCCATGAAACATGTTACAATCCTGCATACAGCCATGCAACATGTTACAATCCTGCATACAGCCATGCAACATGTTACAATCCTGCATACAGCCATGCAACATGTTACAATCCTGCACACACACTTGCAACATGTTACAATCCGATACACAACCCTGCAACATGTCACAATACTATATTCCTTGTCTACTTTTCAGACAAACATTCTGTTTCTAGTCTCTTTAAATACAGAGGGATTAATTATTAATTTGATGATGGGACAGGCCTGGTTAGCCCAGCAGTGAGAGAGCATCATGTGCTAAGCTAGAGTTCCCATTTCCAGGTGTTACATTTCAGTTTTGATAGGGAAACAGAAGTTTGAAACTTACAGCTCCTTTATGTAGGAGAGCAAAAACCACATAAAAAAACTATCAAATGTTTAGAGTGCTTAGAGCAGTATTCATGGAAATGTGTGAAACTGGTTTAAAGGTATTCATAGTTAATGTTGGAAAGTTACAATCGTGTTTCTATTTCACTACCATCAGTGTTATCCATGTGGCAGTGATTGAACAACGATATCTTTAGAAGAATGTCTCATGATCACCAGTCAGTGATGGACCACAAGACAAGGAGCGCTAATGAGTGTAGGGAATACAAGGTTTCACAAATGTTGTCCTTGCTGCTTTGTTTATCTCTAGAATGAGAGGAATTGTTTAGAGATCTTGAGAGCAGAGAGGTTAGTTCGCTTGACCGCCACATCAACACCTACTTCTGATCATCTCCAAGCAAGATAATACTGAACTCATCGGTGAGTCTTCTTGAGCCATTTCCAGTGTGTGAAGGCTGTAGTGTTACTCACAATGGACAAGTTTGTAGCTAGAATTAACTCAACCTTAGATTGTGTTGCCACAAGCATCAGGAGCATTTTCTGGTCAAGGCTCAGTATTGTTGTTAGTAAGTATCCGTCCAACCATAATTAAAATAGCTATTTTTGTTGCATCCATCCAGTCTATATGGTAATGTGGCTTAAGCTGCATAGCTAATTTAAGAGAAAAAAACCTTTAAACATAAACGATAAAATCTAGTATATTGGCCTTATTAAATTTTGGCAAATAATTGTATGCATGACCTAGAATATGTACACTATTTCTGATGCTAATAAATGAAAAGTTATAATAATTTTAAATACTAGCCCTTGAACTGTTTGCATCCAAACTATGCAAACTAGAAATATAAAACATACTTTGATAATAGTTATTGTATAGCCTGTAAAAGTAGGTTGAGATTTTCATTTGGTTTCAAGTGAGCAGCTTTTGTACCCTCATTGGAAGACACTTAGTCTGAGAGTGTGTCAGTTATTGAATATATTCATTGATAGGAGAGTTTAAATATGGAATCAAAATAAACATAACAAGTTTCCATGGAAATAACATCCCATCAAAAATCATCCCATCTACAGGAGATTATTACATTTTTAGCATTTCTATACTTTTTTTAATCACACAACTTCATAAATATTTGTACGCGATTCAAAAGTATTTACACATAGCCAATAACAGGGTCACGTGTAAGAGTTGTGGGGAAGTTGTAGTTGCTACGCTTACTGATAGATAGAGCTACAGGTATATTTGATAATTTACCAAAATAAGGAGGATGGGAACCTGATTCTCTTCATTTCCATCCTCATTACGTGACCATACCATCTAAGCCTTAATTCCTCTAGTATTTAATGTACTTCATGTAAACCAAACTCTTTCCCGGATGACTTCATTCCTAATCCTGTTTCTCCTCATGACAGCTAACATGCTTTCCATGGCCTCCAATTACCTAGTCTCTCTTATATTCATTGTCCTTGTTTCTGCTGCATATGTGACAAAAGGTACAAAGTATGCCCTGTACAATACTTCCTTACACTTCAAGGGAACTCTCTTCTCCATAGCAGGTCTCTTACACACCTAAAGAACAACTCTCCCTGCTGTCCTATTCTCATTAGAGCCTCTTAATTTCCACCTTTCTCCTCAATCACGCTTTCAAGATATTTTATATTCTGTACCTTTCTCAGCTCTACTCCATCCAACTGTATAGCTTTACTTCCTTGTCATTACCATCACTTCACTCTTTGCCATGCTTCATTCCACACTATTTCACTTCCGTATCACATTCCTGACGCCGTTCCTGTACTTCCGGTTTCTTGCCCCTCTATTCATGACTATCTTCAAATGGGAAAAGCTTGATTTTTGTGACTGAAAGCATTTGTGCAAAGTGCTAAAACTTTTTCCTAGTTGAGAAAATTCTAACTGTTTGGTTTATTTTTATTTAAGTTTCTGACGTGTTTTTGAAATTAAAAAAAAAGCTTTTTTTTTTCTTCAAGTTTAGAGCCAAATTTTCACCGGAATGTGTACAGTTACCCCCAAAAACCATGGTACCAGTAGATATTATCTAAGTTAAGGAAATTTGAGTTTTTGAGTCTTACCAGGATTTTTTTATGAAAATATGGGAATTTTTTTATTTTTCCAACTTTTGAGTGGGGGGCAAAGTAAGAATCTGAATTTCCATACCACAAAGACTTGTATTTGGTAAGAACATCATTCCAAAATGTGATCTCTTTGTTTTGGAGGAAAAGGAAATTTTTAGCTTAAAGTTAAGCATAATTCTTGTTCTCCCATTCGTTTTGATGGGCAATTTATTTTAACTACTTTAAATATAGTCAAATACGGTTGACTAGGTGTCAAATGTAAGAAAAAAAGCCATCTAGTGTAAAAGTAAAGACTAGCATAAAAGTATGGGAAAGGGTGGGGGTGGGGGGGTAGATAAGAAATAAAAAAAAAAAATATTTATCTTTATAGGGAAGACAAATAGAAATTAATTCATTATAAAACATAGTGGATACATTTTCTGAGTGATTTGAATGGAAGTCCTACAATGTTTATTGGGTTGAAGGGGGGGTGGGGGGTGGGGGGAAAGGAGAGTTTATTTAACGTTTCTAATTGATTATCAAACATCTTTTATCAAATAAAAAAAGACCGAGAACTGTGATATTTATGTAAATAAATATAATTAGACCTGTCCATACTGCTGCGAACCAAATGCAGGAAGTGACCACAGGTTGTATTTTGAGTGACAGCAATTGAAAATGAAATACGTTATTGTTTCATGTAATCTTGGACATTTTTTTCTTAATATTTCACTTTGAGGGTGACATTTAGTTGTATAAATATAATCATCTTATATGAATCCATTTTTATGTTAATTTCAAAGTATAAATTCATATCCACGTCCAAGTTTTTTTTTGGGCAACGCCCCCTACTGCTTGATCAAGCTATACACATATGTACTAACTAAGCTAATATGCTAGGAATGTGGATGGTTGAATTTAGAGGAAGTGTACCTAGATTTGCATAAAGGGAGAGTGGAAAAATTAAGAGGGAAAAAAAAAACACCCTCCGTACACCCAGCCAGGATTCAAACTCCAATCTCCCTGTCATTGGCAGTTCAGTCTACTGCAAGAGTGATGCCTCATTTCATGTGACCACCGAAGCAGGTGTAGCCTTGGTTTGAAACATTAAAAAAATTGCTGTACTTCGTGTTTGCTTGGGAACATTAAAGGCTTACTTTATTTATTAAAAAACCCTCAAAAAATAATCTACAAGTATGGTTCCCGAATGACTTATAAACTAACTTAAATCTAGAACAGACAAAACGTCAAACTCCCCTGCCATTAATTAATAACTGTGAAAGGTTAATTAAACCCACATTTCACCAACAATACTTTTTCAGCCATGCCAGGAATCAACCCCAGGACCTTTAGCTTGGTAAAATGACAAGCTACCGATTGAGCAATAAGGGTCAGATTGCATTATTTATTGGTCGATGAATATTTAGTCAAGAGATAGCATAATAGTGTTACTTGTATCTGCTTGTGTTTGATATTGCTATAGGAATATTTAGTCAAGAGATGGTACAACAGTACTAGTTGTAGCTGCTTGTTAGGTGTATTAAGAGAGGAATATTTAGTCAAGAGATGGTACAACAGTACTAGTTGTAGCTGCTTGTTAGGTATATTGAGAGAGGAATATTTAGTCAGGAGATGGTACAACAGTACTAGTTGTAGCTGCTTGTTAGGTATATTAAGAGAGGAATATTTAGTCAGGAGATGGTACAACAGTACTAGTTGTAGCTGCTTGTTAGGTGTATTAAGAGAGGACTATTCATTTTTTAATACAAATAATAACTTTGAAATTTGTATACAACTATTGTGTTTTATCCAAAAGAATGTACCTTTTCATCTTTTACTCTACAATGCTTTGGTTTTAAATATGTGCTGTATATTATGAATATCATTGATGACTTTAACAACAATTAATTCTTTTTATTCGTACACTAAACATAAGGGTTATTATTTCCCTAATGTTAAGAAGAATAGAAGACAATGTAAGCGAAAATGGACATTTGGCTGGGAAGAAAAGGATTAAACATGGTGTCTACTCAAATTGACCAATGAAATTCCCGACTTTTTCCCTGATTTCCCCTGATCATTTCTTAAAATTCCCGACTAAAAGGTATGTCACATCCTTCTAATTCCCCCACCTCCCCCCTCATTTTTCTATTTATCTTTTTTTATGAATAATAATAAGTTTTAAAATTTAAATAAACTTATTTTTTAAATTTGTATTAACATTGTTTAATAGGAGTTATAAAATTTATTACACAGCTACAAAAAAAACTACAGTTTGAATAACATTATTTTTACTGTTTAAATGATTATTATATTTCATATTTTGAGTAAAACCACATTTTCCCAGATTTTTATTGTAATTTACCAAATTCCCGGCTTATTCCCGTTTTTTCCCGATCACTTCAAATTCCCGGCTAATTCCCGTTTTCCCTGATTTTCCCGGATGGTAGACACCCTGATTAAATCACAGTGTATATACATCTATTCTACTATGAAGGTTTGCTATCTATAC
Source organism: Timema podura (assembly GCA_033556935.1). Classification (NCBI taxonomy): domain Eukaryota; kingdom Metazoa; phylum Arthropoda; class Insecta; order Phasmatodea; family Timematidae; genus Timema; species Timema podura. The sequence goes on along the minus strand of JAVRXN010000007.1, from coordinate 51,071,842 downwards.
TGTTTCTAGACTCTTGGTTCCGACTGGAATATTGTTTATGCTAACGGGTGCAGGCAAACTGTTCGACAATAAACTGGTCGACGTGGGGAGGACAAAGTGACTGTCAGACAAGTGATCGACACGTAGGAGCTACATGGACCAAGTGGCTGAAACGAGTAGGACGCAAACAGCCAACTTTGTGATAAACGTCGAGATGGATACATTTAAGGATGGAACCAAGTGACCGATAAGTTAGTAAATTGCAAACAAAGTGCTCGCCAGGCCAAAGGTCCTAGGTTCCATTCCAGTGTTCATTTTAGCCATACATTTAGATTAATTTAACTTAACGTTCAAATATAAATTTAATCAAACTTCCTGTGAACAGCTGTAATCCATTACTAATGATAGTTTCAATCTCCCCAACGAGTTCCGATGGAATGAAACCTAGGTCGGGGGGCGGTAACGATTGATTTTCTTCAAGAGGCAACCATTACCTCTTTGTACAGTCGCAGTATTGTAAAGTGTGAACTTGGTTCTGCTTTTCATTGTAAAAGCCATATTGTGTTCTTTTCTTTTATATGTTCCCCCCACCTCTCCTTTAACTTTTGCCAAATATTATACAATCAAATAAATTAGTAATTTTTTCCTTCGCTTCTCACAACCCAATTAAGCTATACACATATAAGTAGGAATGAGGAAGGTATAATTTAGAGTAAATGTAGATGCATTTGCATGGAGAGGGATTAAAAGCATTTAGGGAGAGAATCTCTGTTTATTTGACATGGATTAGAAATGTGAACTCCTCATAACCGGCAATCCAATATAATGCAAGAGTAATGCACTAAAGCATGCAACAGCAGACATATGTAGTAGATTTACACATTACACTACAAAGAAAAGTACTATTTATATATTTTACTTGTTCTTTCCACATTTATTACCTCGCTGTAAACTGACAAGCTATTTGTAGTTATATTTATATAAGAACAAATTATCAAAATGTGAGTACAATAAATGAAATTTTGTTAATGTTGTACCCAACTATTGACCACATTTTCGCAGACATCGAAATTAGTACTTGCAAGACATCTTAGCTTCTGCACCCACGTGACGCCATCCGTTTACTCACACTCGTTTAGCCGCCATTATTTAACAAATGTTGAGCGTTGCAGCCACTTGCCAGGTAGTAGCGATAGCAGTAGGGCTTATATGCACGCGCGCATCAGTAAAATCAGTACCAACCTTGCGTTTTCTGCATAAATATATATTTATCCTTCAGATAGCTATCTGGCAGATAAATTCAGTTCATAATACGTGTAAAATATTAAAGTGGCTAATAACCTTTATCTGGTCGCTAACTGTAACCTTCGATAGCAATATTTATCTAGTGGTCATAAGACTGGTCCTTAACTGGATACATCTCAACGTTTGTCTATCAGTTGTCCGGCGTCAACCAGTTGGCTATCACTTTGTCCTCCTAGGCATCAGTGCATGAGCTTGTCGACAAGTTTGTCTTGGTCTTAGTCGTGTGTGTCAGTCACTTGATCTACCTAACCTTTCGAATATATTTTTACATTTTGTCAAAACCCATTTGTAAATATTACTGGTTTAAACACTTTGGTGGCCGAATAGTTTAAGGCGCTACTCTAGCAATAAACTAGACTGCCAATGACAGGGAGATTGTGGTTCGATCCTGGTCTGGTGTACTAAGGGTGGTTTTCCCTAAATGGTTTCCTACTCTCCTTCCATGCAAATGCAGGTATACTTCCTTTAAATTCAACCTTTCTCATCCCAAACCCATGAGCGTGATTAGTGCATAAGCATATAACCCAAACATGTAGTAAGGTGCGCTGCTTAGGAAAAAACCTTCTCCTCTCTTTCCACCCCCCTCCTAACTTTTATTTTCTACTCTGAGGCTATTGAGTCAGAAGTTAAGTAGGAGAGAGTTTATTACTTTCTCCTTCATCCTTTAACGGGCCATCCCAATTCAAACCAAAAAGATAGTGCTGCTATCTCTTGACAATAGTCCGTCAATACTAGCCTGTGCACAACTTTAGGATCCAGAAGCTCGCTGCTTTAAAAAAAATTAAAGCTATAGGGAAAAAAGTTGCAAAAGTTATATTAGCAGTGAAAAAAAGAATTCAGTTAAATTTTGATGACACCTTTGAAAATGAAGGAAAAGGTCTGAAAGATGATGAGTACATTTTCTCTTAAACAAATAGAAAAGTGAAATTGAACAAAACAACCGTTACGGAGAAACTGAAATTATTAAGTTTAGTTCCCGAGTCATGGTCTGTAGCAAAAAACATGTCACAAATTTGGTGCCGGTTAATACTTGGTGAGAAACACATAGAAATTAGTTAACAGTATGGTAATCTTCCAAATGTAGTGCTGAGACAATCCAGAAAACTTTCAGAAGAAGTGGTTGGTGAGGTTGTAGCTTTATATGAACGTTTTGAACAAAAGAAGAAAGTGCCCTGGTGCAAAACAGCCTGTTCCCTGTAGGAATAAGGATGGGGAAAAGGATTCCAAACAAAAAAAAACTAATACTATACAACCTTAAAGAACTGTATCAGAGCTTCTGTGCTGAAAGAGATAGATATGAAAGTAAGGTTTTCAAAGTTTGCTGAATGACCAAATGGTGTGTTTTGGCAGGTAGCATTGGAACTAAATGTGTGTGTTTATGTTCTGAGCACCAAAACGTCAAATTTATGTTAGAGAGGGCTAGCCTTGATGACTGGATTCAATGGTGTGGGACCTACAGAGTGAAAGATGGATGTTAGGTAGATGTAGAGATTGTCCTGGACCAGAAATTACTATAAAAGATTTGATTGACTTGTATGAGGAAGATTGTATTATTGTAAACACTGGGACATACGAGCAGTAGGTAACCACGGACAAAGGGGCGTTCACAACTTACCAAGCCAAATGATGATTTCATTGAGGATTTACTGGATCAACTTGTTTATCTCAAGAACCACTACTTCATTTCTATAGCACTGTCTAATTACACACAACACAAGAAGAATATTTTAGAACTTAATGAATGCTTAGTTAGAGAGGATTTTTCTGAGAACTTCTCATTTGTGATTCAAGATGAGATCCAAAGTTTTCATCGGGTAAATGACCAAGCAACTTTACATCCTTTTGTAATGCACTATAAAGACCCAGCCCGTTATCAAAATGTGTTTGTATGATTAGTGACTGTATGAAACATAACACCAAGGCAGTATATGGTTTTCAAAAATCTTTGCTAAGGGCCAGTTTCATAGTCAGACTTAGTGAGCCTAAACCAAAATGGAATGGCCAGTTTCGCATATGAAACTGGCCCATTCCATTCAATTTCAGGTAGGTGACGTCTTGTATTTAGTATAGCGCCGCACTTGAGGCGTACTAAATCTATGAAACTGGCCCTAAGAGTACTAAGTCTCCTCAACCGGTCTCTTGGACAGTTAAGAAAAATAAATATCAAAGGTTTATATACTATTATAAGTTAAAAAAACAACCCCCGAACTGATAAAACTTACATAAATAATGCTTGCACAGAGAAATATTATTTATTTCCCTTCCTCTATTGAAACTTGCATCATTTTGTTGCAATTTTTTTTTTAAGTTGTCATCAATCCTTTAAGATTCCCACCCCTCTATCCCTCCTCCAGGACTACCGCTATTAACCTTAAGAATAAGATATTCTCAACAGAGGAGTCATCAAATTGTTTTTGTGTTTAGATTTAGTATGCATATAAACTGCAGTTATATCATAAACAATACTATATTAAATATCTTCAGCTTCTAAATGCTAAGTTTTATTAAATTTATACACAATATTTTGTTAATTTTTTGATTTTTATACTTGGCAACGTTGTGATTTTAACTCTTGTCAAGGAGTGTGGCCCGAAGAGGGCTTTGGTAAGTTTTGGTGGAAAAAGGAGGAGGGATATGTTAGTACTCGAAAAAAGATAATCAGGCATGTAATTGCCTTACTACCTGGCTTAAAAAAAAGTTTAACCACATAAGCCTTCAGTAAGTACTATTTAACGTACAAATAACACAATTAATTACAGGTGAATTAAACAATAGAATTTTTTTTTTAACGATAGTATTTTATGAGTAATCTTGTGGTTCCCCCTTTGAGCACGTTGAACCTATCCAAAATTTATTGTTATTTACTTTTAACTTTGTGAGGACAATGTTTTGTGTAACTTGTGTGCTCAAATTATTTAAAATATATTTAGTTTCTATATAAGTTTTAAAATGGAAGAAGAGTTGATAAATATGCATTGTTTAGTGTGTCATTATAAATGTGATCTGTGGCGTGAATAAAAAATCGGTGATTAACATGACGTTAATAAACCATCAAGTAGATATAACAGGTAAAATGATTGTAGCTAATTTTTTTCAGCCTCGCCTTTTTCATAATATTAGCTATGCCACAGTATATTTAGCCAAATGCTGGACTTCTGGAAGAGTGATTTACTAATGCAGAGATAATTACTAACACAAGACAGAAGCATAGATTTGTACCTGTAAACTTCTACTGGATAAAGTGCTTCATCACCTCAGGTTCAGAGGACTTTGAGGAACTAAATATCACTGAACTTTCGACAGACTCTATTCTTGAGTTCAAAGAAAGGGACTATATATCACATGTATTTACGATTCTCGTTGGTGGCCGGCAGAAATGATTGAAGTGCAGGAGTCAGAGAAAGATTGACAATGCCCACTTCCTCTATCCAGCAGGACCATCAACATAATTTCAAAGATACAAAAAAGATCCAGTTTGGGTGTGGTGTGAAAATATTTTGCTCCTGTTGAGTTGTCAACAGCTACTGGAAGAACGAGGAACATTGAACCAGGGTTGAACAATGAACGTATTCAAATGTTACAACATAAGATCAAGAAAGCAACTTCAAGAAAGAATTAATAGCAACCCAAAAAGAAAGGGAAAAAATTACATTACCAGCCAGACATATCACTTTTAAGTAGCTTCATTTTTTTTTTAATTATGTGAGATCCAGAATTAAATGACAGTCTATGCTTATTAATCTCTATTACATAACTGATCTCAAATTTATAACAACAATTATATAAGTAATAATAAAGTTAGTTTCTTATGAAATCTTTTCTTTTAATTTTTAAGCTAGAGTATAGATTTTCGAAAATATCCATATAAAACACTCCCCCAACCCTTCGCCATACTCCTGAACTAGTCTTACTTTTACACTAGATTTGTACAAGTATGGCTTAGAACCAGGGGTGTAGTGGAGCAGGAGCGCTCCGGCTGATTTCAGGATAAAATATAATTTTCTCTTGAAATTAGACTTGTCTTTAAATATGGATGCATGTAACTTGTCTTTTCAATTAATAATAATAGAAATTTAATTAAATCAATGATAGTTTCAATAGATAGATTGTCCCCGGTTGGCTACCATCAGAGGAATTCAGCTAGTTCAAGGTCGAGAGCAGCCGCTTCTTGTTTGTAATGGCTTTAGTGGTCAATAGTAGGGTTAGCCCATGTGACGCGCCATGTTGTGTTGTGTGTGTGACTGTCATTCTTCTAATGAGTGTTTGATTTTTACTATTAACTGTATATGGTTAAAAATAACCCCAAACAGAAAATGCTAACCTCTTTCTTTTCTTGAGTCACCGTCGGTACTAGTCCTGCTTTAACAGCTAGGCTGATAGTAATAGGCCTGCTTCAGGTGAACTTCTTTTTGAAAAAAACAGTAGCTCAACCAGTGATGATAGTGACAGTGTAGTTGTGAACAAAATCAAAAGCGATGCTGGCCAAAATGATCATAATAAGTAGACTTGATCACAGTGTGAGTGGCCGAATGTGTGGAGTAAAGATACGTGGACAAGAAAAAAATAGCTTTTCTGTCAATTGACTGTCAAAATGGTAAGATAGTTTAGTTTGTAAGGTAAGTTGTGAAGTAACTCAATTAGGGGTATTCAAAAAATAGAGTATTTCTCTTCCAAATGAATGGCGCTCATACAGTCAATTTTGATGGATCAAACAGAGAAAAAAAAAAAGATTAAAGAGCATAAACAGTCAAATGCCCACAATATTGCACAGAAAATTCTCAATACATCTAAAAACAATCAAGTGAAATTGTTTGTGAATCAACGAGTGCAGCCCAACGTGAGTCAACCAAATCATTATTTAGGTCGGTATATTATATTTCGCAAAACCACCAACCTTATTCTGATCACTTTTATTTACATGAACTTCAGCAACTAAATGGGGTGGATATTGGTATTGGTTTGCATTCGCGATAAAGTGCTGTAGAGATATCATAACATGTTTCAAAAGAAATGAAAACTCAAATCTTAAAAAAAAAAAAACAAGAATGGGTCCAGAAAACTGTCAATTATTATGGATGAGTCAACCACCCTAGCCTAGGTTCATAGTCAACTGTGATTTTTTTTTTTATGTGAGATTAGTAAATAGCTACCACCCGACTATTTATTTTTGGACCTTGTTGAATTAGTTGATCAAAAAACTAATACAGTATTTCAGAGTTTTCTCTGCTGTTTGAACAAACAAGGATTCGACAGAGAATATCTCAATGAACATTTGGCGGCTTTTACACAAGTTAGTGCCAGTGTTATGCTGGGTAAAGACTCTGGAGTAGCACAAAAATGGTTATCATTGTATTGTATATAATAATATGGCATTGCATGAACCACCGATTAGAGTTGGCTTTAGATGAGGTAGGTGGGGCGAATCATTTCCAAATATTCATGGACAAGTTGTACAGTTTGTACAGTATGTCACCGAAAAATCAACACCAATTAGCTGACTGTGCTGGGGAGCTTGATCAACAAATTAACGGCCAGTTCCCTCCAAACAATATCAGCAATAGGGTTTGGCTATAGCTCTTTAATCAGCCACTTTTCAAAAGCTAAAGAAGACATGAGTAGGACATCCACGGAGAGAAACAGGTACAGTGGTTATTGAAGCACTTTTCATCAAGACAGTTCTTACTTGATTTGCCTATAATGTATGATATTTTAGCAGAAGTATCTATGCTCTCTGAAAACCTGTACCATAGAAATACCACAGTTTTATGTGCAAACAAACTAATTAGACGATGTATTCGATTCAATGAATCCCTCAAAGATAAACTTGGCACACAAGTTCTAGAGGCCAAAATAGCAATAAAGGAGGGAACTTTTGTTCCCTCTCTAATTGATAACCCTAATATAAGACGTATTCCATTAATCAACAACAACTTTTGTCAAATGTGATAAACAACCTTAAGCGGCAATTGCTTACAACAATATTCAGCCACGAGTCCACTTCAGCTTCATATGAAAATACGAAAATTGGATATGAGGCACTTTTGAATGAGCTCAAAGTGTTTGAATGTGATCAGTGGCCCTCCAATATACCTATAGTATATGGAGAACGTGAAATAGAGCAACTTTTCAAAAGGTTTAAAATAAATGCACCCAGAGTTAAAAATGGTTATCGCGACTACCTTGAAAATAGTCGCCATATTCCTGAAGAACTGAATGGGTTGATGAACTGCAATTAACTCATATCGTGCAATTCAGCAGAGTGCGACCAGGGTTTTAGCCTGATGAACATTATCATGTCTCCAACCAGGACCAGGATTTTGATACCACATGTATCTTCTCTTCTATTTATAGAACTACATGGGACCCCCTTAAGACACTGTGACCCGGAACCATATGCAACAACATGGTTAATATCACACTGTTCTGCACAAGAATACGTGTTGCAATATGGCCAGACCCAGAATTTGAGGACAATGTCTACTTTAGTTTATTGTAAATAAATGCTTATGTATGTAATTTGTTTTTTCACAATAATATTTTGTATTTGTCTTTTTTTTTTTTCTATTCTTGTTTTCTTTGCATACCCCCTTTCAACCCCGGCCCACTTCCCCGCCTCCAACACCACAAATGATACATTTGGGACTATACCCCTGCTTAGAACTGATATTTAATCAACAATATTAAATTATAATATATAAGGTAGTTTAAATTGTCCATCAAAATGAAAGAGAAAACAAGACTTTTGCTCAACTTTGAGGCTTAAAAATGTTCCTTTTCTGCAAAACAGAGTGATCGAATTTTGGTATGATGTTCTTACCAAATACAAGTTTTTGTGGTATGATATCAGAAATTTTAAATCGATTAAAATTTGACTAGAAAATCTCAAAAATGCTAATTTCATCTATCAATTTTGGCCTCCAATAAAATCTCAAAAGTACATTAGAAACTTAAACAAACCAAAACAATCAGAATTTTCTTCTGAGTACAGTGGTTTTAGAATTTTCTCAATTAGGAAAAAAGTTCTAGGACTTTGTGCAAATGCGTTCAGTCACAAAAAACAAGGTGTTCTGAGTGTCTAGACAACCCCACCCCCCTCCCAACACTGAGGACTTTTTTAAAAACAAAATTTGGGTTTGAACTTTCAACTGTGCAAAAAAAATAATGTGGCAACCACTTCCAGTTGAAATAGTATTGAATGACTCAACTCTGCTATCCTCATATATACTTTCTACTCTCATTACAACTTCTCTTTCCATTTCAGCCTCCTCCATCACTTTCCAAATTTTATTTCTGTCCATGCTATTATATGCCTTCTCCGCATCCAATAAATACCATTACCAAGTCCTACCCTAATATGTACCTTCTTTCCATCAGCTGTCGTATAGTGAAGATAAAAGTCTGTTGTAGAATTCTGTTCTCTAAGCCTATGTTGTTCCTCTTTCCATCTTCCTTTCATTTTCTTTCTTATTCTATCTTACAGTATCCTTCTATATATTTTTTTTACTGCCAGTACAACCCTATAAAATTGGTGTGGGCGCAGTACAAAACCCCATTACAACAGGAAGTTTGACGATTAAGCTGTGGGAGCAAGTTCTCGCTCAAGTTACCCTTGAGAGGCATAATTAATTTTAAAATGTTATTTGGCGTATACAAGTAGGTGAAAGTCTCGCCACACACATGTGTTGAAACTTGAAAGTGTTCAATATTTTCACGTTGGTCCAATTCTTGGATAATATTGCTGCCCTAAGACCATATTTGTACACCTTTCTCCCTTGCTTCACATGAGTTGTTGCTCTAAGAGAGTGACATGCTAAGAGGCGACCTTGATAAGCCACAGATCCTTATACAGATACTCCCTTATTGTTTGTTTTATTTCATAACTGAGGCCATATGTGTGGATACATATTGGTGTTTTAGCGGGAGTAAGCATGTGGACCACTGCGAGAAACTACTTCAAGAAGATTGGGACAGAGAGATGAAGATGGATGTGAATGACATAACGAATCAACCTAGGTGACGATGATGATGAAGATGAGTCCAACTCTGATGATGTTGCAGAGCAAGTTCTGGCTACACGTCTAGACAATATACTTTAAAAGGTTCTAGTCCAGGAGTGATGGTGACTAACGCCTAAAGTTGCTAACCTGTTTATATTGACATTAAATATAGTATAAAAATCACTAATTTATCAAAAGGTGGAGTAAAGTTAAGCTCTTACACATCCAACATATTATACTAAGCATTAAAATAATAATATACTTATTAAAAAAAAGCAAAAGAAGATATATTTTTAATTAAGATTTTCATACATAATTTAAAAAAGAATTCAAATTGTCATTTATTTTTATAATTTTTCTTGTTTTCTTGCTTTCAAAACTTTGCTTGTCAAAAGTGACAGCTGCTTAACATACGGTCTTTCAAATCATATGTTTTTGTGTATGGATACGTTCTAGAAATCCATTAATTTTTCCAAAATTTTCTACCGTTGTTCCTACCGAAATCAGACTTGCTTGGTGATTCAAGTGGTGTTGATTAAATGCCATGTGCTACCATTTACTGCAGAAAATATGTTATTACAATTTAATAATATACATGTACAATTTATGAAGGAGTGTAAGTGAAGGCTTGGCGTATCGATCCAAAGGCTCTGGTGTATCAAGGTCCATTTATTTTTAAATAATATGGTCGAGTTTATTGCATCTATATTCCAATTACCATTGGAAATCGTTATTTGAAAACTAGAAACTCATGTTGCCACAACGGCAGAAATTAAAATATTACAATTGAATTTACATTCTTAGTCTTTTTAGCTAACAATGTAAAAATAAACTGTACAGTAATGCATAAATGAATATTATAAGAAGCTTATGATAACACTTAGATGAATTTATAATTAATAAATTGAATGACATATTTATAGAATGCCAAATTTTAGTAACTTTCAATTAATGTCGGTGGTTGAAAGTGGGCTTTCTAAATTAAAAAAAAAAAAATGGGTTTAGCCCCACCTGTTGAGGCAATGGAAAAGTATTTCAATATGACGACACACCCCAAGAAAATCAAACGGATTTTGACTTCCCCCTCCCCTTCTGAAGATTGAAAAAGTGTTTAATAAAACCTTAGCACATTTTTAATAACAACTATTAGCAATGAACACTGAAGATGAGCCTATTATAAAGCCAGGCTTACAACCTAATATTAAAAAGGCATCATGTGACCCTAAAATTTCTAGTTGGAAAAATGAACAAAAATAATAGTGTTGTCGAGTTAGATTTCTGGGGATATGTTGATGTAAGTAAGTTTAGTTCTCAAAAGTTGTTTAGTATTTAATGGTGGGTTTGGGGGAAAAGTGAAGCCTATTTTCAGATTTATAAAAGTGTTAATTTAGTATATCAGATAGTTAAAAGATTGTATTTTGTTTGTTAATATATTTATACAAGCAATTATACTATGGTTTTCTTTACCAGTTAAAAATTAAGTCATTGAAACAATGTCAGTCAATAAATCAACAAGCATGTAACTTTTGTTTATTAAAGATTTGTATAGAAGATAGTAGAGTATTCTCTGATAAAAAGTCTGGATAATATAAAGAATGTTTGTTCATCTAACAAATTTTGAACATAGCAGCACCCTGCACCTCAATTACTAGACACACCTCCTATTATTAAATATACATAAAGAGGTTATTTACAAAATGACTTGAGGATACATTTTCTTGTTTTTTTTACAGATCAGATTTCAAAATTACTTTTCCATTAAGTAATTTTTGGAAAAAACTAATTTACTACAATGTCACACAGTTTGAAACCATATATAATCAATTTTAATCTTGATTACATTTTAAAAAGTAATATCTTATTTTAATAGCCAAGAAAAATAAATAATTTCAAATAATAATTTCTGTGGGTAACATTTTTTTAAAAACCTTGTGATGAGACAATCAATCATATTAGTTTAAATATGCCTGAAAAAGGACCTGAAGTTTGGACTATTGAGGCAGAATGTTACAAAGTGAGTTTTCAAGTCCTCATCCATGCTTGTCTTATAATTTGCCCTCCTACAATGATACTCATAGACAAATAGTTATTCCCACTCCGAGTATTATTGAAAGCATCCAATGGTGACTCACCCGTCGACCCAGTATTTGGTTGATGGCTGCGCTTTCCTTCAGCGTCATTCCGCAACAACTTTCGCCCTCATTTCCTTCATGTACAGCATGAACGCATTCAGAGGTTTCTTGATGTGCGGCTTCTTTTTGTCTGGAAACAAAAATTCACACATTCATTCATTTCCTGTATTTACATTTAAATATGCATATGTTTGTTTTCAAAACACATACTTACCCTGGTTATTGCCAGTCTGTCCCGAATCTTGGTTTTTAGAGCCCTCCGTGGTCGAGGAGGTGGAATTTTTTTGGTCCATCGAGGATGACCTTTGAACAAACAAAAAATAAAGGAATAATAAATATGTTATTACAAGTTTTGAACCTGTGGTGAGTGCTAAGATCCCGTGCTGGGCGACAACAAATATTAAATAATATTTAGCACTGTTACAAACATTAAAATAAACCTTTGCAGTTGCAAACCTTTGAAAACTAAATAGTGATTTTTCTCAGTTTAGAACTACATTGAAAATAATATTTAGCTACAGTTAAATCATTGGATAAAGGACCATTTTTGACATCTAAAAAAGTTATTCCTGTGCAAGAGATGTGTTCTGTGGCCCTCAACTTTGGACAACCAAGTAGCCTACACACAATATGTTTGCATAATCTTTATAAATAAGGTGCGATGAGCTCAGAAAGTGTTCCTCCTGATCATCTTGTTACCGTTTTCCCCTCGACTTCTTGCCCGGGGGAAGCTCGGTGTCTGTAGAGGTGGAAGCACAAGGAATCTGTGCAGCAGAGGATTGCGACTGATTCTCGGGGGACCCCACCATCTGCCACAATTGTCTCTGGGTGTCTGCAAACGTGAGTAGGTTTCCTAGAACCGGAGCCACCCCAAACTGACCCCGATATACGTCGGACAAGAAGGAACCCGAATAGCCGGGCAGCAGAGGGAAGCCTAGGGGTGGACGGGAAGAGCCATTCATTAAACCGTTGACGTACAAGGTTGTGAGAAACTTGTGTTCGCAGGCCACAAGGCTGTGGATCATGGAGTAGAGTCCATCAGGGCGGAGAGGGTCTCCTATCTTGGCCGAGTCCACACTTGAGAACGCTTTAGGTATCTTTAGCAGTCGCCCTTGAGAGGGCTCTGGGAAGGTGGACTGAGCCTCCACGACAGCTGAAGGAGCCACCACAGCCACTGGTTTTGTCTTGTGCTTTACAAGATTCAGTGGTTCGCACGGAGTGTTAGACTCCATACTACCATCAACAATTGGGTCTTACATCAGGAACACTTAAACATGTACAAGGATAAATAATAATCTTTAAGAAAATAAACATCATAATAGTTTGTAAATAAAGTCTGACTGTCACTCCATGACTAGTATCCTTCAAGTATTGTTTACTTCACTGAGGCTCAACATTTCAGTAATAAACCTTGCGAGACCACTCTATACCTCCCCTTCCGCCGTTTTGGCGGGAAAACAGTCCACACGGCATTACTACAACGGACATTTGGCAAGGGTGCAGCACTAACTAGATATTTATCTTCGACAGACCGTCAATTACGTTCATTCTGTTGGCCCCGTTTACATGTCGGCGGACGGACGGACATATCAGGCGTCGGGATGCCTTTACCTTGAGGGGGAAGAGGGTGGGGGTCGAAATGTAGGATAAAAAAAAAACACCCTGCTGACGATAATATCGATAGAGTCTACAGAGGAAATAGCGAGCATCTCGGAAACAGATAAGTTACCACGAGGAACAGAACTGACTAAGAATGCGATGTTGCCTTTTCATTAGTTGAAAGTTATTAAAATAATTGTGACTAACAAGTTTATGGCCGGAAATAAACGATCGTCTAAACTCGATATTATTGAAAATAATCGACTTGGAGAATCATTTCTTGACGGGTCAATAATGATGTATTTGTATTGTCGAAACAAAGCAACTTAATATTATTAATATTTTATAAACGTAAACGGTATTAAAGAAAATTAATTTTCTAGACGATGTTATAATTATGGGAAAGAATAGGTTGTCATTATTCGCTTTTCAAACCAGATTAATAATAATTATTACGTGCCAAAAAAATAAAAAATAAACGCGGGGATTTATTGATTGTAGCATGACGCATGCGCAGGAGCGTTGCATGCTACTGACCGTGCAATGCTGCCACCTGCAAGTCCGTCCGCACACTAGAGGACCACGGGCAACAAGGACACATATCCACGAGGGGGTTAACAGTGGAAAGTTGACAAGTATCCCAAACCGAGGGAGGGGGTTTTGAAACCTCCAAACCACATGACCTTGGTCACGGATCCTGACTGGAATGTGAACCAGTCACTGTTGTCATTGGGCTAGCTAAGTCAGTGGCGTAAAAACAAGGGTGGTAAAAACCAAACAATAGGTTGATTGAACTACACCCATAGGAAATATACAAAGTTAAGTTTAGTTCATTTGTGTTGGTAATTACGGGTAAGTTTTCTTGTTTCAAGAATTATTTGATTTGTTAAATTGGGCTGATCTTCTCCTAGCCTTACAATTCAAAACTCTCCATATTTTGCCCATTTTCACTCGCAACAGGCCTCAAAGCGTGGCGAAGTATTTTACATTATCATAAATTAAAATTCACAACACTTTAAAGTAATCAAAATATAGATAGACCATCATTTTAGTTTATTCCTCCAAATTACCGATTACACTTGTCAACCAGGTTTACATGTGAAATCTAGTGGCGGAGGAGCTATGGAGAAAAACCAGAAAAATTTGAAAGGGACAATTTTAATTCTATCCCATTGAAGATGGGATACGTAGATTTACGTTTTACAACCAGCGCTTTATTTCGGAAATCCTGAGCATTTATGTGACATTTCTTTTGGACTAATGTTTAGATGTACATTATATTATAGAAGCTTCAGACAACATTTCTAACCAAAAATAAAAAGTTTCTAGATTCCTGCGAAAAATAGTTTAATTATGATAATGTTGGTAGATCAGGTGTTCTTGGTCGCTCGTGACTTAAGTTTTTATTTGCACTGTCAACTTTATGAGTATTGCTGTATTATTAAATGAGTGGATCTAATAATTTGGTGATTTTTAAATTTTTTTATATTAAAACAATATTTATTTATAAAATAAATAATACAACTCTCCGCACTAAAAATTAATGGAGTTTCTTATAAAGTGAGAAAAGGGGAGGGAGGCTAAACTAAGCTTCGCCAAGGATGACATACACCCTCGCACTTTAGCTTATAAGGGATAAGAGTTTATTTTATGTTTGTAGTTCATTTGCATAAGCGAACTTGCACAAAGTGCACCTCCAGCCCCTCAATGTGACCTTGAGAGGGTGTTTGGTACTCGCTGTAAGCTGGCTCAAGGAGGATCACTTGATTTATGGCGGATAGACGTTCCTCTAACAAACGGGTGTGGGGTTGTACAGGATGGCGCGCGGGAAAGGGCGATTTTGAACCTTTCATTTCAAGGCCAAAGTTTAAGTTGGCAGGACTGTGATGACGTCCTTATGTTCCTCAGACAATGCCGTTTAGTTACCAAGGGGGAGTGGTCGGGTGTGCATCTAGCGTTTGCAGTAAAAGCATTTTACAAAAACAATGATTGTTATGAAGGTGCACGACGAGAATTTCGGCGTCCTGATCCGGTTCCGTCATCTCACGTTGTAAAGACGTGGGTTTCAAACTTTGAAACAACAGGTTCAGTCTTGAGAAAGAGGTATCCAGGGCCGAGAAATAATTCTCGAACGCCAGAAACTGTCGATCCTGAGGAGTCCACAGCGTTCTGTACGGCGACACGCAGTGTTGTTAGGTTTGTCTCGACGCTCTCTGGCCAGAATATTGTTCTCAGATTTAAAGTTACATCCGTACAAGATTCAGGTAGTCCAGTAGTCTGTTATTTCAATTGGAGAATTGTTTTCGATGAACAATTTTTAGTAAAATTTAACGAAATTGAAAGTTTCTTGGAAAATCTATGGATGTTCGATGAAGCCCACGTTCTTTTAAATGGTTATGTTAACAAACAGAACTTCCAGTACTGGCCGGCGTAGAATTCTCGCCTTTTACACCAGCGACCGTTACAAAGTGAAAAAGTGACAGTGTAGTGCCCGGTGTCATCGAAAGGAACTATCGGGCCGTAATTTTTTTTCAGGATGACAATACCGCGCAGTGAATGTAACTAGGGATGGGCATAATCGAATGAATCGAAAGAATCATTCGAATGATTTTTGCTTTGTGCTACTATTCTCTTCACCCTGCTGTCGAATCTCCCAACACGCATTCCTTTGCGGGGTTTCAGCTTATCAACACTTTTCTATTAATGTATTTAGTTACTTGTGCTGGTATCAAAGACCAAAGTACAGCCACAACAAAATACTATACAGTGAACGCATTAGTCACACAAGTACCTCGTAATTAATATAAATACTTTTACGGACGATTAATAATAAAATAAATAACATATGTTTCCCTTTGTGTTCAAAAGAGTTAAAATAATTGACCCTTTATTATTTCCTAAACATAAAAAATATATAACCTTGTAATCCTATTTATATATCGGTTAAGTGATATACTTTCGATTTGAATATCTGAATCAATAATATGCCTCCTGAAAGCTTCACTTAGAATCAAACATACAATTACTACTCGACAAACGACTACGTAAGTTTGCTGTTATAAGAATGTAAAATTATTTCAATGAATAAAATTACTATATGATCTGATCTGAATATTACGGCCGGGCAATGTTTCATTCAATATATAAAAGTACCGTTATATAGTTATCTATTTAATAAAATTTTAAGTCAGCGTTGAAAAAATTATCTCTCAAACAGTTTGTGCTATTTGCGTTTAGTTAATTAGTAAGGTAAAATTTAAAGGAAATGAAAAAGAACAATCTACGTAGTAATGTAACAAATTAATCGAATCATTTTGTAATTTTCATTCGAACTATTTTTGGCTGATACTCGATTGTAAACTGTACAACCACTTAAACTTTGTATTAAATTAGCCTTAGAATCATTCGAAAGCGTAAGGTCGATTATTGTGTAGCAATGACGAATATTTATTGAAAATGAGCCTAATAGAAATGAAGACCTACATAAAGATAGCCTGGAAACATTCATAATCATAAGGTCGGTTTTCCTCAGCACTTCTGGCAAGGGAGTGGTAAGAGAATGAATCGGCCAGCTAGCGTCAGCTAATGTTTTCATTCGAATGATTTTGAAAGAATCGATTATTCAGAATAATCGAATGAATCGATTCTATTCATCCGATTCTGCCCATCACTAAATGTAACTTCTGGGTACGTCAACATGGTTCAAACGTTTCTTTGCGATGAGCTAGGGAACTAACTATCCAGTGAACGAGTTCACATGCTGTAGTGAAATAGATTTTCATTTAATAATAATGTTCTCACCCCTTAACATGTTTCAAATTAATGAATAGTTTCAGTAAATAAAATTAAATATGTTAGGAAATCTTCTCACACACCTGGGTGATCATATATTTATTTATTTTATTTTTTGTTTACAACGACTCTGTGCCAGTATCTTATATTTTCTTTTGTTTAATATCCCCACACCCTTATTGCAAATACTTGTGAAATATAACTACCTTTCCAAATGGACACAATGTAATGTCCATAAATACCAGAGTACAAGGAGATGTTAATATTGATTGCTACAAAGCATATGAGATCGGCTTATCTTCAATTACCCCTTTACTCTGCAACAACTTCGATAGTGTAAAGTTTCAACGCAAAAAGAGAGCGAAGCCCTCTGAGCATTCACCTCAAAAACAAAATACATGATTAGAACATTCCAATCGACCCTTTAATATATTTTCCACGAATTTTCCTGGCCAAGAAATTCTATAAAGAATTGCAGTAATATTAACAGTTTGGATTGGCTCCATATCCACGTTCATTCTTTAAGGAATTAGTAGTGCGAAAAACAAGAACATCTGTTTCATATGAATTGTTTTAACCTATATCAGATGAGGTAGATTTTGGAAATGTAATTCACGTTGTAGACGGCGGATTTATTCTTCATCGTGTAGTTGGCATCGAAAAGAGACTCGCTTTTCGACCCTAAAGTACGTAAAGAATGTTAAAAAATATTATAAAGGAAAGAGAATAATAGTTTTCAACGGATATGAAGAAGCCAAAAAGTACGAAATCAGTCGAGCATTTTACACGAGTGTAGACATACGGAGGTCACTGTACTGTTCGACGAGTCGATGATAGCAACTATGTATCAAGAGAAAATTATTATTAAATGCTATGAATAAACCACCTTATCTCCTCCATGTTACGTTAGAAGCTCGAGAATGAGGGTTTTGTTGTTAAACAAGCTGATAAGGATGCTGATTCTATCATTATCAATATCGCAATTGATATATCACGAAATCTCGATTGTACATGAAACTAATCAAAGGAAACACAGAAAAAAGAGCGTTTTCTTCCAGCAACTTCAACTTTCAAATGCACATCTGTATGTGATAAACACGGCAGGATAACAATTTATTCCAGCCCTTTACGCAGCCCTGAGCAATGAAAATTCTTTAGACAATCTAAGATTCCAATTATTTGCGAAATATTTATTAAAAAATACATTCAATCTCGCATATTTGCCTCTTATCTGGCAGCTGCACGTCAGCATTCGTTCTGAATGTACCAGCAAGTTCAGCAATGGTATGGAAATCCCAAGAGCCCACCGGATTGGGGTTGGAAGAATACGGCCTGCTTCCCAATACAACCCCTAAAGACCCAGGTATCAACAAAGGCTACTAGAGACCATATACTGTAAATGTGCTAAAGGCTATAAAGGAGCTTGCAGCTGTATAAAAGTTGGACTATGATGATGTTCCATCAATAAATTATCTGGGACAATCGTGCACAAAAATTGAAAACTTAAAGGAGAATTTGGATTATAACCAAGAAAGAGATGTTCAACTGGACCCATGACCGAAGAGAACAGCGAGGTTCTTTTAGTCAGAAAATGAAACAAATCCACACTGGAGCGACCAAGGAAATGAAAGGATTTATAAAGAAGAGAGATTTGTCAACCCTCAACTTCCAAACGAAGAAAGATGAAATAAAAAATTGTAATGGATTAGGCCTACAGAGGATACGACACTAAAAAACCGTGCCATATGCTCTACCTCATGGTGGTGTGGAAACAAGTGTATAAAAACTAGATATTACTCATAAATATTAGTTTTTTGGCTTATCAAGCCATGAATATTTAGTGATAAATGCATTCGTTATTTTTCAAACATTACAATTAAATATCACGTAACGTAAGAATCTAGATAAGACAAGGTAAAACAATAATTCGGTGCTGTTGCACGAAGGTGCTACGCTTCCCATGGCTATAATTTCTATTCATCGCACGATAAATATGCTTATGAACATTTTTATAGAAAATTTGACTCTGTTCAACTATAGTAATAACTATTTATACTGTTAAGGTAACTTAAAAGGAGATAATGAAAGAAAAGAAAATAATTTTAGCGTGTTAGCGTTAGCATTGTTTCGGCGAACGCAGATCTCGCACGGGGGGGGGATGAATAGTATACTAATAGTAATAAGATCCCCAAAATGAAGCGATCAAAACATTTTCCGGATTTCTGGGATTTTTTTCCTATTTACTAACTTTTTTTGCCCTTCCGCCCGGCCTTTTTGAAGTGAGTGGAAGTTGTTCCGGTGACGTATTCTAGCCCAAAGAATAGTGTTCAGCGCTTCACGGACATGTGTTTTGTCATGCGGTTCCCCTCCCACGTGACCCAACTATGTTCCACCAACCTGTTCCTTGCCCTCTCCTTTCTCTGGGTCTAACCATATATAATGCATGTTATGTTGCCATTACCGGCACTCTTGGAATTAACTCTTTGCAGAGGAGGAGGTAGCATTGGCTGCGCGTCATTGGAAAATATAAGGAAAAATTAATGTTTCGACTTAAATAAATTTTTTTAATGTAACTTGTCTAAATTTTCTTTTAACTTTTTTTTAACAGATTTAAAATACTATGATATTGGAATTGAGTTTAGATTTGATCGTTGTTGATTTGAAAATATTTCCCAATACTATAGTAAATCATGAACTCTGAGATCATTGCTGGAATCGAAATATATCGATAGTTTAATATGGCAATATGAATTTTTTTATCTTAAGAGATAGATAGTAAAATAATTCTAAAGTAATAAATATTTGATATTTAATTCTTTTTTTTACTTCAAATCAATGTAAATTTCAACTGATATTGAACAATTATTGCTGGTCCTAACTTAATTACTGAAATATCGTAAGATATGATTACGAGTAAACTTTATGTTTTTTTATATATTCACGGAGAATATGTGTAGAGTATGACGTCACTCTACCGGCACCGTGCGCTATTAAACTCTGGGTCCGTCGTGTGTGGCGCTAGAGGGCAGGTCACGTGGTCTTGTTCTCTGGCTTTCATGCGGGCGGGACCATAGTTCAATTCTCACTCACTTTACTAACTTACTTTGGGTCAGTCGAACATGATAGTGCTTGCTTGCACATCAAATGAAACAATTGTATCGCACACTGTTCTTTATAGATCAGTTGTAATTGTAGCATTACACGAACCTGTAAACTTTAAATGTTTAAGAAACGCTTTCATCTATCACCGATTAATAAACGTTCAATAATCTGGCATCAAACATTGTTCTTTATTTGGATCAACTGTGGTTATAACCAAAATCAGCACGCTTCCAGTAACTAAGTGGTTAAAAAGTTCTAATGAACAACAAACAAACAAGAAGAAGGTTCCAAGAAAATGGTTTCACATTTAGTCTCTTTAGAAAATTGGGGAATTAAGATGGTGTTTGGTAATACTAGGGAATAAATGCCTAAAAACTTTTATAATTGTTTAATATTAGAGATAACCAAGAAACGACTTTTGATACTAAATATAATCAAATGTCAAAGTAAGAAAAGTCTTGGCAATAACGCTTGCTCTTGTTTAAATCTAAAGGATATTAAGCTCATTTAAGTGAGTTTTTATTAGTCATATCTATTTTTGATGCATTTAATTTATCTATTAATTTGAAGGTTGGATTTAGTCAAGTGGATTATTCCATTAACTTTGTAAATAGGGATTAGTTCTTATGAAAGATGAGGTTAATATCTTTTTGGACTAAAATATATTCTTTTGTGATTTATATTATAAGAAAATCTTGGACTTGATCAAGTCATAAGGCTATTTTTCGTAACCGGGTGAGTTGCTTGCGTGCGGCTTAGGGACAGTAGTCTACTCTCGGACTATTGTTACTTAAATCACTCAAACGACTCACTCTGATTGTTTAGTTGTTTTTGTTACTTTTGGGCCTTCCGCATTTTGTGTAAATGAAGGAGGTTACAGTGATATCACGATGAAGGAAAAAAGTTGGACATAGGTAAAGCACAAAATATGTATTTACATTTGTGGATAGTTCACAGTGAGGTCTTGTCGCATACATCTATAACAAAATACAGTTAAGACAGCTTATTATTTATATTTAGATTGTATGCCATGTGAATATCATAGAATGGATGAAAGGAACAAAGAAGAGTATGTCTTTTGCCGGTCCATTGTTCTGGCCGCCATGAAGACTTATTTCTGTCAAACAAAAACCTGGGGGTTTTCAAAGAAAAACATCCCAACTGCAATAAAGATAAGGATGAACTCCCAATTCCTGACCCACCTTCTAATTGGGAAGAATTTGCCTAAGCTGAAGAAGAGCAAGAAGAACCATCTACATCCTCTGATCCTAGCTTCATTCCTCTGACCTTTGCTTCATTCCCCAAAATCATCAAGAGCCACACATGATCCATCAGAGATCTTGTTCACGACACTGAAACTTGGTGGCTCAAGACACCAAAATATACGTCTTCAGAAAGAGGCACTAAAAATTTCCAAGCTACCACAGAATACAGGGTTCTCTTTGAATCTGCAGTGATGTAAATGACTTGATGTAAGAACTGGGATTTCAGCACATCTAGAGGAATGGAGAATTGCCGTTGTCTGGCCAAAACTAAGCTTGAAAGCTGTTTTATTACACAATAAACCCAGCCATATCTGTTGTGTATTCAGTAGATAAGAAATAAACGTATTAAAGTATTCTAGTCTTACTAAACATAATACATTACAAGGATTATTGCTGGCAGATTTGTGTGGATCTAAAAGTGATTGGACTTTTACTCGAGCTGCAGACAGGATTTACAAAGTATTGGTTTTTTTAGGCCTGTGACAGTCTAGCAACTGAAAAGTATCACAGGGTAAAGGACTGTCCAGCCAGAGAAGACTTTTCCCGAAAAAACAGTGCTAAGAATGCTGCGAGTCCTGAAAAGATGCTTTTGCCTCTGCTACACATAAAGTTGGGATTACGAAGAACTTTGTTAAAGTTTCGAACAAAAGTGGTGAAGGTTTTCTTTTCAGTATTTGCGCAGCAAGTTCCCAAATTTAAGTGATGCCAAAGTTAAAGAAGGGAGCTTTTGTCAGCCCGCAAAAATGAAAAGTTATGTTCTACTAAAATTTTGAAAGGAAACAAATCAATTGAATTGGCTTCATGGCATTTATTTAAATCAGTGGTCCACTACTTTCTGGGTAACCAAAAGCAGGGCAACTGTCCCAAAATTGTACATAAACTACTAAAGAGTTACTAGAAGCTAGGATGTCGGATGTAAGTAAAAAGGCACTTTTTACATCCACACCTAAACCAATTTCCCGAAAACCAAGGATCCGTTAGTGAATCGATTTCATCAGGACATTGCTAAAATGGAAACACGGTGTCAAGGAGGGTGAGGCCCAGCAATGATGGGCGATTATTGCTTGTCGATACAGAAGGAATATGAAACACCATAAAAGAATAAACCATAAGTTAATAATTACTAGCATTTCTACTTAGTTCCTTTGCATATAAAGTTTAATGATTATATAAAGGCCGCTTTCTTTTTTTTAGCACCGTGTCTTACTACCCGTTCAGATTATCCTCTTACCTTCTAATTATATTTATTGTTTTAGGGATTAGGAAGGTTATATTTAAAGGAAGTGTAACCGGATTTGCGTGAAGGTAGAGTTGAAAACCATTTTGTAAAAACCGCCCTCATACACCCGACCGGGTTTCTAACCTCGATTTCCCCATCAGCGGTGGTCTATTTTACTGCGAGACTAGCACTCAAAACCTCTTAACATAAAACAAGTAGTAATATTATTTTTAATAAGCTGGGGTATAGTCTCGTAAAATAAAAACTGTAGGTCTACATGATTATGATGTTTTACCTATCATTTTCGTTTTCGGCACATCTGAATTAATAAAAAAAACAATTTCATACATGTTATAGAAAAAAAATGTTCACTAATGTTTGGCTACCAGCTCGGGTGTTGTGATAAGAGTCAAAATGTTGATTATCTATACCAGATTCCAGCTGGAGTGTTTTGATAAGAGTCAAACTGTTGATTATTTATACCAGCTATAGTATTATATAAGAGTCAGTCAAACTATTACAGGAGGATTCAAATGAGCACTGAAAGATGTATTAAATCTCCCATTAGAACTACCTCATCCTGTGAGCATGCGCGTTGAAACCCTAAGCGCTAAGGCAACACTAGAATCTGTTGCACTTTTAAATTGCAGTACAGGCTCTTATGACACCATCTCTTTCCAACCCATTGGATTGCACGTTAGCGCTGTCCCTTATCTGACTGGCCTAGTTGTCATCACCTAACTTAACATGAACATCTGTCTTTATATAAATTTAGCATTCCATAGTGTATAAGATTCACTGATGTGTCAAGATTCTATTGTCTTTTAATTTCATGAGTTTCCAAATATATCGCGTCATAGGTCTTGTTTCAATGGCTGTAGCAGTGGCGGCTCATGAACAAAAAAATATGGTGGACAAATCCAAATGTTGTAAGCCATAGATTCTCACAGTGTGGTCCGTGAGATCTTTCAAGGAATTCATGATATACCTTTATATGTTTTTTAAGTCTTTAAACATGTTACATTGAAGAGTACATCACTGGTGTGTACTAAACGCAACGGAGATACCTTTCCATGTTATAGCCCAGCGAGAAAGTTAGGCTTAAAAGTGGGGGTTACCCACGCCCCTTGTAAACACATCTTTGAGAGGAGAATTTGGAAATTCACCTACATATTAGTTTTCTCGTCAGCCAGCACAAAGAACGTATAAACAAATTATGAAAAAATGTGAAATGAAATCGTCTTAGTGTGGAATGAGACATAAGGAACTAGAATTGCTACAAATCTCAATGATAGTTTAATGTCCACACAAGCAGTTTCACTCCTCACAAAAATTATCAGCGATTATAAATGTACAAATATTTATAATACCTACATTTATTTTATTTTCATTTATATTGTAATCGGTTATACTAAAAATATATCATGACTAATCTATTCTTATAATCCTAACTATTATAAATGCGAATGTGAGTTTGTTTGTTTGTTTGTTTGTTTGTTTGTTACGCTTTCACGCCTAAACTACTCGACTGATCATCATGATATTTCGCATACACGTTGTCATGGCTACAGAAAAGGACATAGAGTACCTTTCATCCAGAAAAAAAATGTGAATGTGAGTTTTGTTTGTTTGTTTGTTTGTTTGTTTGTTTGTTATTGTTTGTTACGCTTTCACGCCTAAACTACTCGACCGATCATCATGATATTTCGCATACACGTTGTCATGGGTACAGAAAAGGACATAGGGTACCTTTCATCCAGAAAAAAAATGTGAGTTTGTTTGTTTGTTTGTTTGTTTGTTATTGTTTGTTACGCTTTCACGCCTAAACTACTCGACCGATCATCATGAAATTTCACATACACGTTGTCATGGGTACAGAAAAGTACATAATGTACCTTTCATCCAGAAAAAATGTGAATGTGAGTTTGTTTGTTTGTTATTGGTTGCTACGCTTTCACGCCTAAACTACTCGACCGATCATCATGAAATTTCGCATACACGTTGTCATGGGTACAGAAAAGGACATAGGGTACCTTTCATCCAGAAAAAAAATGTGAGTTTGTTTGTTTGTTTGTTATTGTTTGTTACGCTTTCACGCCTAAACTACTCGACCGATCATCATGAAATTTCGCATACACGTTGTCATGGGTACAGAAAAGGACATAGGGTACCTTTCATCCAGAAAAAAAATGTGAGTTTGTTTGTTTGTTTGTTTGTTTGTTATTGTTTGTTACGCTTTCACGCCTAAACTACTCGACCGATCATCATGAAATTTCGCATACACATTGTCATGGGTACAGAAAAGTACATAATGTACCTTTCATCCAGAAAAAATGTGAATGTGAGTTTGTTTGTTTGTTATTGGTTGCTACGCTTTCACGCCTAAACTACTCGACCGATCATCATGATATTTCGCATACACGTTGTCATGGGTACAGAAAAGGACATAGCGTACCTCTCATCCAGAAAAAAAGTACTGTTTCTGACGGATAGAAAAAAATAACCGTTAGACAGTCGTCCGGCTTAACAACTCGGCCAACTGATATGAATAAATTAATTGCAACATGATGCCTGGAGTACAGAAAAAGGGACCTGCGGTATCCCAGAAGAAAATCTGATATCCCGAATAAAAATCTGTTCCCGAGTTATTTTAGGTACATCTATCTTAAAATGATTAAAAATGATTATATTCAGCTAATTATGCTCTGTCTGTTCACCCCATTATGGTAAATGACAAAATTGTCGTAAGAAGTTTGGTATTATTCATTTCAGCAAAAATAGCTCTCGAGGTATGATGCTACGACAATGTAAACTTTTAGTGTGGGACGAAAGTACGATGTACCATAAAAAAACTATAGAGGCGTTAAACCAAAATCTTCAGGACTTGCGAGAGAGGAGGAAAGGTAGTTTTACTGGCTGGTGACTTCCGACAAACTCTACCGGTGATCCAGAGGGGCACACATGCAGATGAAATCAAAGCCTGTCTCAAGTCATCAAGATTGTGGGCAAAAGTGAAAAAATTCAGCCTAACAACGAATATGAGAGTCCACCTTTATAATGACGTAGATTCAGGACATTACGCAGAGACACTATTTAAAATTGGCAATGGACGTTTGGACACGGATGCTGAAGGCTGTATTTTACTTACAGGGGAATTCTGTAATTTGGTTGAAAATGATGACTTACAACTAAATTTAAATTGTGATCATTGGTTGTGTGCAAGAGCAATTCTTGCACCAAAATATGTAATCCGTAACAAAATCAACACTGACATTTTGAAAGAGGTGCAGGGAGAAATAAAGGAGTATTTGTCAATAGATACAATCATGGACACAAAACAGAGCACTTCATATCCCGCTGAGTTTTTAAATTCTCTGGAGCTATCGGGTGTACCCTTGCATAAACTACAATTGAAATTAGGTGTACCAGTTATGCTTATGCGAAATTTAGATGCACCCCGTTTATGTAATGGGACGAGGCTTCAATTACACAATTAGGGCAAAATATATCCTGTGCCACCATTTTAACAGGTGTGGGAAAAGGAGAAAGGAAAATCATACCTCGAATCCCAATAATCCCCACTGACCTACCATTTCAATTCAAAAGACTCCAGTTTCCAATCAAACTTAGTTTTGCTATTACTATTAACAAAGCGCAAGGGCAAACATTGCAGGTAGCAGGGGTGCATTTGGAAATACCATGTTTTTTCCCATTGCCAGCTATATGTAGCCTGTTCGCGTGTGTCCGATGCCCAGAATTTGTATGTATTTGTGCCAAATGGAAGGACATACAACATAGTATATAGGAGCGTCCTAAAATAATGATCTATTCTGTGCCCATGATTGCAACGGTCAAGAACAAGCGGAGTAAATAAGGGATTTTAATTAACTGTAAGTAAAATTTAAGATGGAGTAGGATCTTCCAATTCGTGGCAAGGCATAACCTATGACTCTACTGACACACACTCCGCTACTTCTTTTCTACTCCTACACTTAATCCTGATTTATATTGTGTAGTTTGTTTTTTTCTTTATCTCTACCTCTATTGACTAACAACCTCAATATGTTCATCGTTTTTATTGTCATATTCCCTGTGTCAATCGACAACCTGAATTTATTGATAAAATCTACATTAACGCGAGCGAAGCCGCGGGCAAAAGCTAGTATACTATAAATGTATGATTTATTATTATTATTATTATTATTTATCCTACATCACGGGGTCCACGAAGGGGTCCACGAATCGGCTTTTCCCTGGTTATAGGGTTCGCGTGAGTAAGAAGTTTGAAAACCAATGTTCTAAGGCTATTGTATGGACATATTTTGCCAAGGTTGTTAGAATACAAGGTTGATACCGGCCAGTCATAAACACCCCCCCCCCCCCCCCCCACATCGTGCTGTAGATTGGTGATGTACTGAAGTCTAGCTACAAGGGTCCGGTAGTAAATTTCTGGCGTTTGGGTGGATAATGTTTCATCTAGTTACGGTTGTGTTTAAGTAAAAATCCGGTTTAAAACAAAGACTGAATTATGTGCACTTTAGTGTAATTATTAATGTTGATTATAGCTACCTTCATTTAGACTTAATTTATTGATTTTTCGTCACCCGAGTAGAATGAAACAGAAAAAGGTTTTTTTATGTAGTTTATATAAATGTAAATAATAACAATAGTTGGATATAAAAAATCTTTAACGTGCACCAAATTGCTAGGGAAAATATGTACAGTTGATTTGTGTAGTAATAGCTACCACAATACAAGAGTAAATTCAAATGGGAAACCAATAATGTACATATCTGAAAATTCATAAAAAAAATATTGATATACCTTTGTAGGCGGGATGGGAAGCAGAATCCGGCCGGCTTCGTGTTCAGTTTGCTCTGAACAATTTTGCCCATAGGCGATGGGGGCGGGAGGTCATGGGGCCCCCCGTGGCCAAATTATTCTTGTTTCCTAATTTTCTAAAGCCGCACAATAGTTTCACAACAATATGACAATGTCCATACTCAATTGTGAACACATGTGATGAAATTAATTGTGCATGGAATTGACTGCAATGCTGATCCAGTAAGAAAGAATTGGAATTGTATACCTCACGAAGGAGCAACTAGAGGCGACACTCAGGTAAGAACTCAACACTTTTTACATAATATAGTAGGTACCACAATATTTGATAGAAGTATTTCTCAGTTCTTTTTAATCTTTTTATTTCTTGCTGCATTGGTTCAAACAATAAGTCTAAATCAAATGCTCTAGGCCAGGAACTAAACAAATCGAAAATTAATATTTTAAAGAACAAATTGTGATTTTGTATTGAACAACAGTCCATTTTGTAATATTATCTCTTTGTATCTGGCTAAAACAATGATCTTGAACAGAGTCAATATAATGGAGTTTGGGTTTAGGAGCAAAGAAAGGAATTGAGAAGTGTATCTGCGGTTTGGGGTAGAAGATGCTAAGAGTATTAATATTTGGGAGGAATACCCGCAACTCTGGGTAGAAGATGTGGGGGAATGGAATGGATTGAATCGTAAAGAAAAGTTGAAAATTGTGTTGAAGGACTTATAAGTTCCTAAGTATTGCTATAAGCTTTGTGAGAAAGTTGGTTGCTCATTTTAATTTTTGAGACCAATGAATTTATTTATGTTTGGGACCTAGCCTCAACTTGTTGAAATGGAGAAAATGGGTTAACAGTGTACTCCATTGCTTTAAAAAATATCGTAAATGGTCTGGTGGAACTATGTGCTTCCCTTTGTACTTAAAATCCAAAGAGGTTTGCCGTACATTGGCAGCTTTTGTTGGTTTCGAGCGTATCACTCAATTAAGGGCAGGTGTGGAGCGCAATGTTTTGGACAAGTCCACATTTTGTGATGGTACTGATTGATCTTCCACTTGCGACAGGAAAACTTCCTCACGACTTACATTTTTATAAGCCAAGTTATTGTTTCCACACTCTGGCTCGGTTGGTTGCTGGTGTTGAGGGAAGTGAAGGGCTTGCTGGTGTGTTGAGGGAAGTGAAGGGCTTGCTGGTGTGTTGAGGGTAGTGAAGGGCTTGCTGGTGTGTTGAGGGAAGTGAAGGGCTTGCTGGTGTGTTGAGGGAAGTGAAGGGCTTGCTGGTGTGTTGAGGGAAGTGAAGGGCTTGCTGGTGTGTTGAGGGAAGTGAAGGGCTTGCTGGTGTGTTGAGGGAAGTGAAGGGCTTGCTGGTGTGTTGAGGGTAGTGAAGGGCTTGCTGGTGTGTTGAGGGAAGTGAAGGGCTTGCTGGTGTGTTGAGGGAAGTGAAGGGCTTGCTGGTGTGTTGAGGGTAGTGAAGGGCTTGCTGGTGTGTTGAGGGAAGTGAAGGGCTTGCTGGTGTGTTGAGGGAAGTGAAGGGCTTGCTGGTGTGTTGAGGGAAGTGAAGGGCTTGCTGGTGTGTTGAGGGTAGTGAAGGGCTTGCTGGTGTGTTGAGGGTAGTGAAGGGCTTGCTGGTGTGTTGAGGGAAGTGAAGGGCTTGCTGGTGTGTTGAGGGAAGTGAAGGGCTTGCTGGTGTGTTGAGGGAAGTGAAGGGCTTGCTGGTGTGTTGAGGGAAGTGAAGGGCTTGCTGGTGTGTTGAGGGTAGTGAGGGGGTTGCTGGTGTGTTGAGGGAAGTGAAGAACTTGCTGGTGTGTTGAGGGAAGTGAAGGGCTTGCTGGTGTGTTGAGGGTAGTGAGGGGGTTGCTGGTGTGTTGAGGGAAGTGAAGGGCTTGCTGGTGTGTTGAGGGAAGTGAAGGACTTGCATGTGTGTTGAGGGAAGTGAAGGACTTGCATGTGTGTGGAGGGTGAACAGCAGTGAAGGGGGAGGTCGGTAGTAACACGCGAGGCACACATTATACAACAGTAAGACAGTACAGTATTCAGAGAGCCAATAGCGTGCCAGTAGTTTTCTAACCGTTTGAATTCAGAGCAATATTTTTTAAGATGAGGAGAATCTTATGGAACACAAAAGTAGAAATTAAGTAGGATTTTATATCTGCGTTAAAGCCCAAATTTATTGATATTATAATATATAACAATTCAAACTACAAAACTCTTAATTCAATCTCCATATACAAATTGTAGGGTAGCTCATAGGGAATAGATTTAGACTTTTGCATTAAGTTGTGAACAGCACCCCAGTATTTAGTTTAACTGACACTAAGAGATACTATGTTACTAATCAGACCAGTGACTCTCCTCTGATTGTGATTTTATGTTAGTTAGACAGTGACTGTTCACATGATTGTGATCGTATGTCAGACATCCCATTTCATTTACTCGTATTTTAACATTAGTTCAACATGTGGATACATTAATCTGTGTGTAGGTTTGAACTAATAAAATAGAGTAGTTGATACTGGAGTGCCGAGGCAGTTGTCACTGGAGTGTCGAGGCACATGTCACTGGAGTGCCGAGGCACATGTCACTGGAGTGCCGAGGCACCTGTCACTGGAGTGTCAAGGCAGTTGTACCTGGAGTGTCAAGGCAGTTGTACCTGGAGTGTCAAGGCACCTGTCACTGGAGCGTCAAGGCACCTGTCACTGGAGTGTCAAGGCACCTGTCACTGGAGTGTTAAGGCACCTGTCACTGGAGTGTCAAGGCACCTGTCACTGGAGTGTCAAGGCACCTGTCACTGGAGTGTCAAGGCAGTTGTACCTGGAGTGTCAAGGCACCTGTCACTGGAGCGTCAAGGCAGTTGTACCTGGAGTGTCAAGGCACCTGTCACTGGAGTGTCAAGGCACCTGTCACTGGAGTGTCAAGGCACCTGTCACTGGAGTGTCAAGGCACCTGTCACTGGAGTGTCAAGGCACCTGTCACTGGAGTGTCAAGGCACCTGTCACTGGAGTGTCAAGGCACCTGTCACTGGAGTCTCAAGGCACCTGTCACTGGAGTGTCAAGGCACCTGTCACTGGAGTGTCAAGGCACCTGTCGCGGGAGTGTCAAGGCACCTGTCGCGGAGTGTCAAGGCACCTGTCACTGGAGTGTCAAGGCACCTGTCACTGGAGTGTCAAGGCACCTGTCACTGGAGTGTCAAGGCACCTGTCACTGGAGTGTCAAGGCACCTGTCACTGGAGTGTCAAGGCACCTGTCACTGGAGTGTCAAGGCACCTGTCACTGGAGTGTCAAGGCACCTGTCACTGGAGTGTCAAGGCACCTGTCACTGGAGTGTCAAGGCACCTGTCACTGGAGTGTCAAGGTACCTGTCACTGGAGTGTCAAGGCACCTGTCACTGGAGTGTCAAGGTACCTGTCACTGGAGTGTCAAGGCACCTGTCACTGGAGTGTCAAGGTACCTGTCACTGGAGTGTCAAGGCACCTGTCACTGGAGTGTCAAGGCACCTGTCACTGGAGTGTCAAGGCACCTGTCACTAGAGTGTCAAGGCACCTGTCACTGGATTGTCAAGGCACCTGTTACTGGAGTGTCAAGGCACCTGTTACTGGAGTGTTAAGGCACCTGTTACTGGAGTGTTAAGGCACCTGTCACTAGAGTGTTGAGAGAACAATATTGTGATTCTAAACCAAGCCACAATCTGTGTGCCGTTACGAACACTCAATAAACATTAGCCTACTCGACTTTGTCTGCGGACATGAACCAAGGAGTCTTGCCACGAGCAACATCGATCCTCTCTTCGCGGTCCAGCCTCCGGTTGTCATGACGACACGAGCCACCGACCAATCAGCACTAAGGGCCGGGACCAGCCTCTGACAAGGGGCGGGGGAGTTATTTCCGGTCAACTTGTTCCTTTACTATGCATCGCGAGATAAAGTTTGCCATCTAGACCGAACCTCTAATGGAGGGAGGGAGAGAGACATCGTTGGAGGTAGGTAGGGGTACGTCGTTGGAGGGAAGGAGACGTAGTTGGAGGAGGGGGGGGCCCACGTCATTGGAGAGGGAAAAGTTGTTGGAGGGAGAGACTCGTCGTTGGGTGGAGGAAAGGAAAATCCATTGTTTTAATATCTTCAGTGCATATAAACACAACGACCATAGTCCAGAACGCTTTGTTCTCCCCTTGGTGAACGGTCTCTCGAGGAACATAAGCTCCCTCAACGGGCTACTCACCTGTGGTTGTGGTCGAGGGGGTGTGCGCCAAGCTCCTGTTTGGGCCCGGGTGTGACGATTGCAGGGTGTGAAGCGAGCGAATGAGGGTGTGAGGGGTGATGCCCGTGTGGACTCAGACCATGTGGTGGGATAAGGCCCGTGGGGGAGAACCTGTAAAAGTCGCTGTGGAAACAAACATGTCATTACTCTCTGGAACATGTACTAGTCGCTGTGGAAACAAACATGTCATTACTCTCTGGAACATGTACTAGTTGCTGTGGAAACAAACATGTCATTACTCTCTGGAACATGTACTAGTCGCTGTGGAAACAAACATGTCATTACTATCTGAAACATGTACTAGTCACTGTGGAAACAAACATGTCATTACTCTCTGGAACATGTACTAGTCACTGTGGAAACAAACATGTCATTACTCTCTGGTACACATACTAGTCACTGTGGAAACAAACATGTCATTACTCTCTGGAACATGTACTAGTCGCTGTGGAAACAAACATGTCATTACTATCTGAAACATGTACCAGTCGCTGTGGAAACAAACATGTCATTACTCTCTGGAACATGTACTAGTTGCTGTGGAAACAAACATGTCATTACTCTCTGGAACATGTACTAGTTGCTGTGGAAACAAACATGTCATTACTCTCTGGAACATGTACTAGTCACTGTGGAAACAAACATGACATTACTCTCTGGAACATGTACTAGTCACTGTGGAAACAAACATGTCATTACTCTCTGGAACATGTACTAGTCGCTGTGGAAACAAACATGTAATTACTCTCTGGAACATGTACTAGTCGCTGTGGAAACAAACATGTCATTACTCTCTGGAACATGTACTAGTCGCTGTGGAAACAAACATGTCATTACTCTCTGGAACATGTAAAAGTCGCTGTGGAAACAAACATGTCATTACTCTCTGGAACATGTTCTAGTCGCTGTGGAAACAAACATGTCATTACTCCTGGAACATGTAAAAGTCGCTGTGGAAACAAACATGTCATTACTCTCTGGAACATGTACTAGTCACTGTGGAAACAAACATGTCATTACTCTCTGGAACATGTAAAAGTCGCTGTGGAAACAATCATGTCATTTACTCTTTGGAACATGTACTAGTCACTGTGGAAACAAACATGTCATTACTCTCTGGAACATGTAAAAGTCGCTGTGGAAACAAACATGTCATTACTCTCTGGAACATGTAAAAGTCGCTGTGGAAACAAACATGTCATTACTCTCTGGAACATGTACTAGTCACTGTGGAAACAAACATGTCATTACTCTCTGGAACATGTAAATGTCGCTGTGTAAACAAACATGTCATTACTATCTGAAACATGTACTAGTCGCTGTGGAAACAAACATGTCATTACTCTCTGGAACATGTTCTAGTCGCTGTGGAAACAAACATAGCATTATTCTCTGGAACATGTACCAGTCGATGTGGAAACAATCATGTCATTACTCTCTGGAACATGTACTAGTCGCTGTGGAAACAAACATGTCATTATTCTCTGTAACATGTACCAGTCGCTGTGGAAACAAACATGTCATTACTCTCTGGAACATGTACTAGTTGCTGTGGAAACAAACATGACATTACTCTCTGGAACATGTACTAGTCGCTGTGGAAACAAACATGTCATTACTCTCTGGAACATGTACTAGTCGCTGTGGAAACAAACATGTAATTACTCTCTGTAACATGTACTAGTCGCTGTGGAAACAAACATGTAATTACTCTCTGGAACATGTACTAGTCGCTGTGGAAACAAACATGTCATTACTCTCTGGAACATGTACTAGTCGCTGTGGAAACAAACATGTCATTATTCTCTGGAACATGTACTAGTCGCTGTGGAAACAAACATGTAATTACTATTTGAAACATGTACTAGTCGCTGTGGAAACAAACATGTCATTACTCTCTGGAACATGTACTAGTCATTGTGGAAACAAACATGTCATCACTACTT
Source organism: Timema podura (assembly GCA_033556935.1). Classification (NCBI taxonomy): domain Eukaryota; kingdom Metazoa; phylum Arthropoda; class Insecta; order Phasmatodea; family Timematidae; genus Timema; species Timema podura. The sequence continues at coordinate 51,038,419 of JAVRXN010000007.1, read as the reverse complement.
GGACATAGCATGTATTTGTGATTATAAGTGATGGTATAATTAACTACTTACCTAGGTAAAGTTGTACTTGTGATGGGGAGCGAGGTGGGGTACGAAGTTCGGAAGCCTCCTCCTGTAGAGATCGGATACATGCTGGGGGTGTGCCTGAAAAACACCAGACATGTCAGAGAGAAGTGTTAAACTAAGGTGCAAGGTAACACAACAGACATTTCAGTATGATACTTGAATGAACTACAACGAACTACTTCCTTGTACTATTATAGTATTACTTCAAAAAACCAATACTTCAATTAAACTTCCAAAAATCTAGAGCAATCCCGAGAATTGAACCAGGCCCCTCTTGGTTTAAGTCGTCGTCCTAAACCACTCGTTCTAAGGAACTACCAATATGGCCCATAGACCCTCTAAGACACTAATGCAAAGTTTATACCAGTAGTAATATTACTGTTATCTCTGCTTCTGCTGAAGCTGCATTTGCATGGCGTGCCTTGACCTCTACAAATCATTACAAGTAGCCGAGATACCGGACATATTCACATTAACTAAATGAACTGAGATATATATTAGTGTTTTGTTACTGACTGATATCACACTAGGGAGACTGGGAGAGATATTAGTGTCTTGTTACTGACTGATATTACACTAGGGAGACTGGGAGAGATATTAGTGTCTTGTTACTGACTGATATTACACTAGGGGGACTGGGAGAGATATTAGTGTCTTGTTACTGACTGATATTACACTGGGAGAGATATTAGTGTCTTGTTACTGACTGATATTACACTAGGGGGACTGGGAGAGATATTAGTGTCTTGTTACTGACTGATATTACACTAGGGGGACTGGGAAAGATATTAGTTTCTTGTTACTGACTGATATTACACTAGGGGGACTGGGAGAGAGATTAGTGTCTTGTTACTGACTGATATTACACTAGGACTGGGAGAGATATTAGTGTCTTGTTACTGACTGATATTACACTAGGGAGACTGGGAGAGATATTAGTGTCTTGTTACTGACTGATATTACACTAGGAGGACTGGGAGAGATATTAGTGAATTGTTACCGACTGATATTACATTAAGGGGACTGGGAGAGATATTAGTGAATTGTTACCGACTGATATTACATTAAGGGGACTGGGAGAGATATTAGTGAATTGTTACTGACTGATATCACACTAGAGAGACTGGGAGAGATATTAGTGTCTTGTTACTGACTGATATTACACTAGGAAAACTGGGAAAGATATTAGTGCCTTGTTACTGACTGATATTACACTAGGGAGACTGGGAGAGATATTAGTGTCTTGTTACTGACAGATATTACACTTGGGAGGCTGGGAGAGATATTAGTGTCTTGTTACTGACAGATATTACACTTGGGAGGCTGGGAGAGATATTAGTGTCTTGTTACTGACTGATATTACACTAGGGGACTGGGAGAGATATTAGTGTCTTGTTACTGACTGATATTACACTAGGGAGACTAGGAGAGATATTAGTGTCTTGTTACTGACTGATATTACACTAGGGAGACTGGGAGAGATATTAGTGTCTTGTTACTGACTGATATTACACTAGGAGGACTGGGAGAGATATTAGTGTCTTGTTACTGACTGATATTACACTAGGGAGACTGGGAGAGATATTAGTGTCTTGTTACTGACTGATATTACACTAGGGAGACTGGGAGAGATATTAGTGTCTTGTTACTTACTGATATTACACTAGGGAGACTGGAGAGATATTAGTGTCTTGTTACTGACTGATATTACACTAGGGAGACTGGGAGAGATATTAGTGTCTTGTTACTGACAGATATTACACTAGGGAGGCTGGGAGAGATATTAGTGTCTTGTTACTGACTGATATTACACTAGGGAGACTGGGAAGATATTAGTGTCTTGTTACTGACTGATATTACATTAAGGGGACTGGTAGAGATATTAGTGTCTTGTTACTGACTGATATTACACTAGGGAGACTGGGAGAGATATTAGTGTCTTGTTACTGACTGATATTACACTAGGGAGACTGGGAGAGATATTAGTGTCTTGTTACTGACTGATATTACACTAGGGAGACTGGGAGAGATATTAGTGTCTTGTTACTGACTGATATTACACTAGGGAGACTGGGAAAGATATTAGTGTCTTGTTAGTGACTGATATTACACTAGGAGGACTGGGAGAGATATTAGTGAATTGTTACTAACTGATATTACATTAAGGGGACTGGGAGAGATATTAGTGAATTGTTACTGACTGATATTACACTAGAGAGACTGGGAGAGATATTAGTGTCTTGTTACTGACTGATATTACACTAGGAAAACTGGGAAAGATATTAGTGTCTTGTTACTGACTGATATTACACTATGGAGACTGGGAGAGATATTAGTGTCTTGTTACTGACTGATATTACACTAGGGAGACTGGGAGAGATATTAGTGTCTTGTTACTGACTGATATTACACTAGGAGGACTGGGAGAGATATTAGTGAATTGTTACCAACTGATATTACATTAAGGGGACTGGGAGAGATATTAGTGAATTGTTACTGACTGATATTACACTAGAGAGACTGGGAGAGATATTAGTGTCTTGTTACTGACTGATATTACACTAGGAAAACTGGGAAAGATATTAGTGTCTTGTTACTGACTGATATTACACTAGGGAGACTGGGAGAGATATTAGTGTCTTGTTACTGACAGATATTACACTAGGGAGGCTGGGAGAGATATTAGTGTCTTGTTACTGACTGATATTACACTAGGGGGACTGGGAGAGATATTAGTGTCTTGTTACTAACTGATATTACACTAGGGAGACTGGGAGAGATATTAGTGTCTTGTTACTGACTGATATTACACTAGGGAGACTGGGAGAGATATTAGTGTCTTGTTACTGACTGATATTACATTAAGGGGACTGGGAGAGATATTAGTGTCTTGTTACTGACTGATATTACATTAGGGAGACTGGGAGAGATATTAGTGTCTTGTTACTGACTGATATTACACTAGGGAGACTGGGAGAGATATTAGTGTCTTGTTACTGACTGATATTACACTAGGGAGACTGGGAGAGATATTGGTGTCTTGTTACTGACTGATATTACACTAGGGAGACTGGGAGAAAATATTAGTGTCTTGTTACTGACTGATATTACACTAGGAGGACTGGGAGAGATATTAGTGAATTGTTACTAACTGATATTACACTAGGGAGACTGGGAGAAATATTAGTGTCTTGTTACTGACTGATATTACACTAGGAGGACTGCGAGAGATATTAGTGAATTGTTACTAACTGATATTACATTAAGGGGACTGGGAGAGATATTAGTGAATTGTTACTGACTGATATTACACTAGAGAGACTGGGAGAGATATTAGTGTCTTGTTACTGACTGATATTACACTAGGAAAACTGGGAAAGATATTAGTGTCTTGTTACTGACTGATATTACACTATGGAGACTGGGAGAGATATTAGTGTCTTGTTACTGACTGATATTACACTAGGGAGACTGGGAGAGATATTAGTGTCTTGTTACTGACTGATATTACACTAGGAGGACTGGGAGAGATATTAGTGTCTTGTTACTGACTGATATTACATTAAGGGGACTGGTAGAGATATTAGTGAATTGTTACTGACTGATATTACACTAGGGATACTGGGAGAAATATTAGTGTCTTGTTACTGACTGATATTACACTAGGGAGACTGGGAGAGATATTAGTGTCTTGTTACTGACTGATATTACACTAGGAGGACTGGGAGAGATATTAGTGTCTTGTTACTGACTGATATTACACTAGGGAGACTGGGAGAGATATTACTGTCTTGTTACTGACTGATATTACACTAGGGAGACTGGGAGAGATATTAGTGTCTTGTTACTGACTGATATTACACTAGGGAGACTGGGAGAGATATTAGTGTCTTGTTACTGACTGATATTACACTAGGGAGACTGGGAGAGATATTAGTGTCTTGTTACTGACTGATATTACATTAAGGGGACTGGTAGAGATATTAGTGAATTGTTACTGACTGATATTACACTAGGGAGGCTGGGAGAGATATTAGTGTCTTGTTACTGACTGATATTACACTAGGGAGAATGGGAGAGATATTAGTGTCTTGTTACTGACTGAAATTACATTAAGGGGACTGGGAGAGATATTAGTGAATTGTTACTGACTGATATTACACTAGGGAGACTGGGAGAGATATCAGTGTCTTGTTACTTACTGATATTACACTAGGAGGACTGGGAGAGATATTAGTGTCTTGTTACTGACTGATATTACACTGGGAGAGATATTAGTGTCTTGTTACTGACTGATATTACACTGGGAGAGATATTAGTGTCTTGTTATTGACTGATATTACATTAAGGGACTGGGAGAGATATTAGTGAATTGTTACTGACTGATATTACACTAGGGAGACTGGGAGGATATTAGTGTCTTGTTACTGACTGATATTACACTAGGGAGACTGGGAGAGATATTAGTGTCTTGTTACTTACTGATATTACACTAGGAGGACTGGGAGAGATATTAGTGTCTTGTTACTGACTGATATTACACTGGGAGAGATATTAGTGTCTTGTTACTGACTGATATTACACTGGGAGAGATATTAGTGTCTTGTTACCGACTGATATTACACTGGGAGAGATATTAGTGTCTTGTTACCGACTGATATTACACTAGGGAGACTGGGAAAGATATTAATGTCTTGTTACTGACTGATATTACACTAGGGAGACTGGGAGAGATATTAGTGTCTTGTTACTGACTTATATTACACTAGGGAGACTGGGAGAGATATTAGTGTCTTGTTACTGACTGATATTACACTAGGGAGACTGGGAGAGATATTAGTGTCTTGTTACTGACTGATATTACACTAGGAGGACTGGGAGAGATATTAGTGAATTGTTACCAACTGATATTACATTAAGGGGACTGGGAGAGATATTAGTGAATTGTTACTGACTGATATTACACTAGGGAGACTGGGAGAGATATTAGTGTCTTGTTACTGACTGATATTACACTAGGGAGACTGGGAGAGATATTAGTGAATTGTTACCGACTGATGCAATACGAGGTCAGCCTGAGTTGAAGGTGAATGTTGAAATTTTTTATTCTACTTTTTGGTACTCACCAGGAGGCGGCGACCTGCGACATCTCCGGACTAAGCATGGGGTACGGGTACTGGCCGGTGGTGAATGGGTACATGGGCGGCCTGGTCAGACCTGCTACAAGACATACAACACAAGGTACAGGCGCAATCTATTACAGTAAATGTAACGCACACTTTCTGTCCATTTTAAACAATTTCCACACCTCGTACAGAGACATTGTTCACACCTCGGAAAGGAACATCGTTCACACCTCGGACAGGAACAATGGTAAATAGAGAAAGGATAGGTTTCCAGGACCACTAATAGTTTAATAAAATCTCAGCATAGTAATAATACAAGTCAAGTATACACTATTGAAGAAGTATTTTAGTGTGATGTACATATTGTTGTAATTCATTGTATGTACCTTTAAAGTAATTCATGAAAGACTCATTACATAATATATAGATTTGTGATCAAACATCAATGTGTACATTAAATTATTTAGAAAGATGAAATTATTGTAAGTTTTCCAAACTTGGTATCTCATTTCAATTGAATCGTGTACCATTGTTCCATAAAAACAAAATGACCCGCAATTTACATTGTAAGGGAATTAGTACAGCAGAGAAGCAATCCATTATGCAACAACCGTGTGAGGTAACCGCAGACAACATAAGATACAACTGTGTGAGGTTACAGCAGACAACATATGCAACAACTGTGTGAGGTTACAGCAGACAACATATGCAACAACTGTGTGAGGTTACGGCAGACAACATGCAACAGCTGTGTAAGGTTACGGCACACAACACATGCAACAACTGTGTGAGGTTACAGCAGACAACATATGCAACAACTGTGTGAGGTTACAGCAGACAACATATGCAACAACTGTGTGAGGTTACAGCAGACAACATATGCAACAACTGTGTAAGGTTACGGCACACAACACATGCAACAACTGTGTGAGGTTACAGCAGACAACATATGCAACAACTGTGTGAGGTTACAGCAGACAACATATGAACAACTGTGTGAGGTTACAGCAGACAACATATGCAACAACTGTGTGAGGTTACAGCAGACAACATATGCAACAACTGTGTGAGGTTACAGCAGACAACATATGCAACAACTGTGTAAGGTTACGGCACACAACACATGCAACAATTGTGTGAGGTTACGGCAGACAACATATGCAACAACTGTGTGAGGTTACGGCACATAACACATGCAACAACTGTGTGAGGTTACGGCAGACAACATATGAACAACTGTGTGAGGTTACAGCAGACAACATATGCAACAACTGTGTGAGGTTACAGCAGACAACATATGCAACAACTGTGTGAAGTTACAGCAGACAACATATGCAACAACTGTGTAAGGTTACGGCACACAACACATGCAACAACTGTGTGAGGTTACAGCAGACAACACATGCAACAGCTGTGTTAGGTTACAGCAGACAACACATGTAACTGTGCGAGGATACGGCAGATAGCACATGTAACTGTGCGAGGTTACGGCAGATAGCACATGTAACTGTGCGAGGTTACCGCAGACAGCACATGTAACTGTGCGAGGTTACGACAGACAACACATGTAACTGTGTGAGGTTACGGCAGACAACACATACAACTGTGTGAGGTTACGGCAGACAACACATACAACTGTGTGAGGTTACAGCAGACAACACATACAACTGTGTGAGGTTACAGCAGACAACACATACAACTGTGTGAGGTTACGGCAGACAACACATACAACTGTGTGAGGTTACGGCAGACAACACATGTAACTGTGTGAGGTTACGGCCGACAACACATACAACTGTGTGGGGTTACGGCAGACAACACATGTAACTGTGTGAGGTTACGGCAGACAACACATGTAACTGTGTGCGGTTACGGCAGACAACACATGTAACTGTGTGAGGTTACGGCAGACAACACATACAACTGTGTGAGGTTAAGGCAGACAACATATACAACTGTGTGAGGTTACGGCAGACAACACATACAACTGTGTGAGGTTAAGGCAGACAACACAAAGAACTGTGTGGGGTTACGGCAGACAACACATGTAACTGTGTGAGGTTACGGCCGACAACATATACAACTGTGTGAGGTTACAGCAGACAACACAAACAACTGTGTGAGGTTACAGCAGACAACACATGTAACTGTGTGAGGTTACAGCAGACAACACAAACAACTGTGTGAGGTTACAGCAGACAACACATGTAACTGTGTGAGGTTAAGGCAGACAACATATGCAACAACTGTGTGAGGTTACAGCAGACAACACATGCAACAACTGTGTGAGGTTACAGCAGACAACACATGCAACAACTGTATGAGGTAACAGCAGATAACACATACAACTGTGTGAGGTTAAGGCAGACAACACAACTGTGTGAGGTTAAGGCAGACAACACATACAACTGTGTGAGGTTACGGCAGACAACACAACTGTGTGAGGTTAAGGCAGACAACACATACAACTGTGTGAGGTTACGGCAGACAAAACAACTGTGTGAGGTTACGGCAGACAACACATACAACTGTGTGAGGTTACAGCAGACAACACATACAACTGTGTGAGGTTACAGCAGACAACACATACAACTGTGTGAGGTTACGGCCGACAACACATACAAGTGTGTGAGGTTAGAGCAGACAACACATACAACTGTGTGAGGTTACGGCAGACAACACAACTGTGTGAGGTTAAGGCAGACAACACATACAACTGTGTGAGGTTACGGCAGACAACACATACAACTGTGTGAGGTTACGGCAGACAACACATACAACTGTGTGAGGTTACGGCAGACAACACAACTGTGTGAGGTTACGGCAGACAACACATACAACTGTGTGAGGTTACGGCAGACAACACAACTGTGTGAGGTTACGGCAAATAATATATTCACGCATTTCAGAGAGCCTTAGATCACACTGGCTATGAGTCTCTCTCTCTCTTTACGTTGTTTCTCTGCATTCCTTTTCTTATTATTTTTTCTTTTTTTGTCAAAACGCAGGTTTCTCGCGTTCAAGGCATTTTTCCATAAGAGATGCGGTTTTTTTTAGGGCTATCCATATTTTTAAAATAAAACTAAAATTTTTAAGATCTTTATTTTTTACAAAAAAAATCAAACCAACAACACACTAAAACAATACTTTTTCTAATCTCCTTAAAATGTTCATCTTTTGATGCAGGGGCCAAATTAATAACTGAAACAAACAATTAGGTACCTATAACTTATTTACAAACTTGAACAGCTGTTGGAATCAATAGAATCATCAAACAGAAACATACCAATGAACAAACTGGTTTACGAGCATTTCTCTTGTTGATAAGATTCTTCATGAGGAGAAACTCATTGTCGTTAATAGTGTCATGTTGCAATCTCTGCCTTGTGATTGAACAAAATAAGTCCCCACTATTCAAGTCTGTGTACTACAGTTTGTATAGAATGTTTAGGTTTTGGTAGTGGTTTGTTTTAGTTATTAATTTGGAGCAGACTCCAAAAAGTGAAAATTTTAAAAAGATTAGAAAAAGTTTTTTTTTTAATTTTAGTGCGTTTTATAAGTGGGTTTGACTTTTTTGTAAAAAAAATTTACTTACCATTGTTAAGGCAAAGTAATTAATGTATGGGGCTGAAGTTTAGTAAAACTAGACGTTCATTTGAGGTGTACAGAATAAAATATTTATAATACGTAAAGACAGATAATTTTTAATCTTATATACTGTTCTTTTTATATCCAGATAATCTGATTGTATCTCATTTTATAGTATACAATGCCATTATTTAGAATTTGATTTTTATAGCCAAACTCTACTCGTTAATTTTAATAATGGAACCGAATTGATAATTTCATAAATAGAGATGAAATATCTTGTTTATGAAATTTGTTTTAATTGTACCAATTGTAGAAACAACACCGACTTTCAAAACACGGTATATCAGCCCTGCCGAGAAAGTGTCGGATTAACCAAACTAATAACTCACTCAAGTAAATTTCAAGAGACATTGTTCTTTTACAATATTTTCTGCTCTCATTTTCCCCCCATAATTAATTTTTCGGCCACGCCAGGAATCGAATTCGGGACCCCTTAGCTCACTAGACAGACACGCTACCGAATGAGCTAAGATGTCAGACGGAAAAAACAAACCGCATCGAACTCGGCCAGAATTGGAAGTGGCGTAGCAGCTCGTCGTGAGAGAGTGTCGGACCACTCACAGTCAAGCACACGCAGTTACAAAGCTTACATTTGGCTGTACACATAGAAAATTGCAGGCATTGATAGATTAATAGAAGCGGCAATTCCTGCTGAAGGAAAAACACGATAAGATAAGTTTTTGCCGAGTCTTGTGTTGGCGGTCCACCGAATTCTTAAACCCTCAATCCCTTCCCAAAAAATGTTAAATTCACCACCAAAACATTACAGCCTCACAAGTTTCTAGTATTTCTTGAGAGGCTTGCCCATCGATTGGCCTTAAGCAGTTCATTTCTGTGGTCAATAACTTTTTTTCTATATTTGTTATACTCTGAATGATGCTCTTATATAGGTATTTCTTTGTTTAATTATTTCAGAGTATTGAGTTGAGTGCCCCTATGGCTTTCTTGCCTTCATTCAATCTTTCCTTTATTTCGTTCATTTCGTCATTGCTGTTTCCTTGTTTATTTAGTATCACTCCCAAGTGATCCCCCCCCCCCCCACTTACTTTATGGTTCCGGTGTCCGGTTTGAGTTTAACCCACAGCAAGATATTCGCATGTGCTCATGTTCATAGTAAATCCTGCTCGTTCGTATTCCTCGTAGTTTCCTTACCATACAGCTCAAGTAATCTTCGTCTTGAGCAGCTACAATATGATTATCTGCAAAGCGAAAACTATGGCGTTATCATCTTTCACTAAAGTCCCTTAGGCCTACATTTGTGTGTCCATTCTATTAGGTATCTGTATAAATATATTTTAAATAGTGTTGACGATAGGCAACAGCCCCTGTATGAGACCTTTAAAGATTTTAAACTACTCAGAGTGTTGCCCAATTTGATTGTTGTGTTGCTTTCTTTGTAATACAATGTTGTATCTTGGATAAGTTAAGGTCGTATTTGTAGATTTCGCATTTCTTTCCCGAGTTGTGTTATTGGTACAGTCATATGCCCTTTCCAAATCAATACTAGCTATGTGGGTTTTTCTATTTCTATGTATTCGTTTTTCAAGAGCAATTTTCAGGGTGAAGATGTTATCGATTGTGGACTGACTTACTCGAAAACCAGAGTGTTCTGGTTGCTTATCGATAATATCTTCCTCGACAAGATTCCTCAAAATTTGAAGGTAAATTCATAGGGATGACAGGAAATTCTTGGGATTATCTTCAGGTGCTTTTGTATGAATAGGTGTTGTATAGTAAGTATTTCATTCTCTTGGGGTATCTTCGCCATTTAGGCATGGTTCGTAGACAAAGACGTCTGAGCATTTTTCTAAAAATTATGAGACCACATTTTATCAATTCGGGACCAACATTTTCTGAAAGAGGCCCATTTTAATTAGATTTTGGGTGCACCGAATTAAAAAAGAAAAGCAGGCTTAAGACAATTTCAAAAATCTTCTAGAGCCATCCAATTTTCAATAATTTGGCGGGAAAGGACCATTTCAAATAGCTCCTATAATTGGTATCTAATTTTTACCCAATTTCCAGGCGAAAACCACTATAAATAGCTCCTAGGGATAAACAAATTAAAAATCTGGAGGAGGAACACTCAAAATAGCTTCAAGAGGTATCAAAATGTCAAAAGGTTTATGGGTGAGGACTACTACAAATATTTCATAAAGAAGTCTTAATTTTCTGAAATTTCTAACGAGGGTCTCCTCAATTATCTTCTTGAGATTTCCAATTTTCAAACATTTGCCGGGTTTCGGTCCCTATGCTCCCCTTTGGCTTTGGAGTCAAAACCCTTCAAAAAACCATTTTATTTGCTAAGTGCCCCTCTAGACAAATAAAGTTCCGGTGCCACTGAAATCAAGTAGTACAAAAGTACAAAAAGAGGGGGACCCCGCGCTTTTCCCCTGGTACAGGGCTCGGTTTGGCCACCTGGGGGGCCTGGTCGCTGATACAATTTTTTTAGACGGCTACCGACTTTATATGGGTGCTAGGAGCTGGTGAAGTTCCTTGGGACAGTTCAGGTTGAACCAGTGGGAACCCTGGGCTGCAGCCCCTACCCCTTAATTCGGCACTGTAAACCCCATATGAATGTATAGTTATTCTAAATTTCAGCCCCATACATCAATTACATTACCTTAACAATGGTACGGAAAAAATATAAAATAGCAAGTCTGACCCCTTTTAACTCGTGAACCGTGATGATATGAAAGCATTGATCCACTATTTATAGCTTATACCCTTGTTAAAATTATGCATTCTTTTTTTAATGTCGAACTTAGGACATCAAACATGACACACAACTAATTCAAGTGAGGGGCCAATTCAAGTTGTCTTTCTGACCAATAGACTTGTGGGAAAGCGGCTTGTTTTGAAACCTAATTAAATAAAACATTCAGATGTATCGCAATTTGTTTGTGAACATCCCGCGGCTGTTTTGCTAATTTAAGGTTGCTAATTAACAGGGTGTGTATTAGAGATTTGACCGCGACCAATGACAATCCTGTAATTCACGTGGTCTGGGTTGGATCTTCTGAGAGTTTGGACTCGGCTTGGCTCACACTAGTAACTTTTTTTTAGTAATTATTCAGTTGTTAGGATGAAACACATTGATTTGCAAGGGAGTACGCGCAATGGCCAACTTTTTCTGGCGGGAACTTAAAAGTTGTGCAGTGATGATTAAATAGTTGCTGACTGACCATTTTTATGTGTACGCCTTGCCTTTAACTTGGCGTCAGTCGCAACACCATTAAAGTTGATAACACACAGATGCTCATATGCGAGGTAAAACAAAACCAACATTGTTTAGAAATAAAAGTGTGGAAGTTCACAGTGATAACAATATAAATTAAATATTATGAGGTGAATTTTGCGAATAAAATTATATTAAAGTTTAATAAGCTTCCCGCTAATCGACTCCGGTGGTCTTGGGGTAAAATGCTCGCCTCAGGACCCGATGTTCGTGGTTTCAAGCCCAGTGACGGATTGTTCTTGAGCACGAGAATCCGTAGCCCAACTTCCTTTGGAGAGGAATTAAATCCGTTGGTCCCAGGTCGATTGTGACACGTACAAGAACCCTGGAAGGTATGTGAAAATACCTTTCCCTGCAAAATCGGTAGGGCATTTCGCTCTCGCTTAAAGAAAGTCTCGTCTTCTGATATAATCAGTCGGTTCAGAAAGTACACGTCAAATGGGCAACCTCAAATAAAATAAAAGTTTCCCGCCAAATTAAAGCTATTGGACTAATATTTTCACAGGCGGTTATTTTTCTTGTTACAGATCCCATGGTACCACGAATACACAAGGTAGGTGCGAGCGAGAGACTGATTCAGACGGCTGATGCGCATGACGTCAGAACCGAGCTATCTGACGAGCAGCCGGGAGAACTTCGAGTGGTGCTTGTACCAAGAATTAATACTTTTCCTTATTTAATTTCACAATTATTAAAGTTCCGGTTGTTACACTCGAAACACACAAAGTGTTCGACTTATTCGGTTGGACATGAATTGTGGTCGTAGTTATGAAATAAACTAATAAATATGTGAATTTCTTTTAAAAAATGGTATTGCGCAATAAAATTAACCTATATAATTTTATTTAAGTTTTTTTATAGCAGTTTGCTGTAATCAGTGAACAAAAAAAATTACAAATATTGTGTTAAACGTTTCTGTGATTTAAAAACAATATCTATGAGCATTATTTATTTTCAAGATTGAGTCTTCACTAAATAGAAGACGCTTGTATTTATTTATCTTTCACTTTTACCATTTGTTTATATTTACAAGCTTGATACAGACATTTAATTTCAGTTTATTGAAGTTTCTCATTGAGTATTGTAAACAATCTCGTCCTGACCAAACAGCAGGTTTATTTAGTTGATTATTTATTAAAGGTTGAAATTATGTAACTACTTTGGTGTTCGAACGGTCAAAGGCATCAATCTCGCACTACATTGAATTGCCGACGATGGGAAGATCGGGTTTCGAATCCCAAATGGGTGTGTTAACCACTTCCTCACCCCCAGCACACTTGCGTACAACCCGAACGGGTAATGAGACACCCAACTAGAAAAAGTTGTACTTTTCTACTTAGATATTTCCCACTAGAAGTCTTGAAACACTATTCCACTCGAGGGGGTGGGAAATTTAGTTTTCAGGGTTGGGGGGGGGGGCTGTCCACTAGAAAATTTAGCTATACCTTTAACCAATAAAATTTGTGTTCGTATCTGGACCTCCCATAGGTTCCATCAAAATACCGGGAGACCCAGACTTCCCAACACTTCCCCCTCCCACCTGTTACCATAAAAAAAAACACTTCAGATAGCTCCTATAGGTGTTTAATAGAATTTTTCCTAGCCTTCGGCAGTTAGGGGGTTATGTTACTATAAGAAAAACCTTTGGAGAGCTCCTAGTGGTGTTTGATAGAATTATTTCTAGGTTTCAGCAGTTATGGTGTTATTTTGCCATAAGAAACACTACAGATAGCTTCTAGAGATGTTTAATATTTATAATTTTCCTTAGTCATCGGCAGTTATGGGGTTATGTTGCCATAAAAAACACTTCAGATAGCTTCTAGAGGTGTTTAGTATTTAAAATTTTCCTTAGCCATCGGCAGTTAGGGTGTTATGTTGCCATAAAAAACACTTCAAAGAGCTTCTATAGGTGTTTAATATTTAGAATGTTGTCTAGCCTTCGGAAATTTTGGTGTTATGTTGCCATGAAAAAAAACACTCCATATAGCGTCTAGATTTGTTTAAATATATAGATTTGTCCTAGCCTCCGGCAGTTAGGGGTTATGTTAATATAAAAAACACTTTAAAGTACTTCTATAGGTGTTTAATATTTAGAATGTTGTCTAGCCTTCGGAAATTTTGGTGTTATGTTGCCATGAAAAAAACACTCCATATAGCGTCTAGATTTGTTTAAATATATAGATTTGTCCTAGCCTCCGGCAGTTAGGGGTTATGTTAATATAAAAAACACTTTAAAGTACTTCTATAGGTGTTTAATATTTAGAATGTTGTCTAGCCTTCGGAAATTTTGGTGTTATGTTGCCATGAAAAAAACACTCCATATAGCGTCTAGATTTGTTTAAATATATAGATTTGTCCTAGCCTCCGGCAGTTAGGGGGTTATGTTAATATAAAAAACACTTTAAAGTACTTCTAGAGGTGTTTAATATTTAGCATTTGTCCTAGCCTCCGGCAGTTAGGGGGTTATGTTATAAAACAAACCCTGTACAACCATCTCATGTTAAGAGTGTGAAATATCTAGACAATGGATTTTGCTAACATCAACAAACAAAATCTCTCACTTTTGTTTAAATGTTTATGTGCCGAATCAGTCAAGTATTTAAATTCCCTGACTTTTCGTTTATTTTTTATTAAATTCCCCTACATTCCCTGTCATCAAAAATTCCCTGATGTTCTAAGTTTTCCCCGTTTGTAGCCGCCATGTCTCTTAACCCTAATTGACACCATTGGCTCTGCTAACTTCCTCTTATGTCGTCACCTCCCAGCCCAGGATCTTACACACATATCACCCTTTCCCCATTCCCTCACACTTAGTGAAAAAGGCAGTAATCACCCACCTGTCCAAAGTACACCTCACTATCACAATACAATCCTCACCCGTCTGGTCACACGAGTGATCTTAGGGAACCACTGATACTCGGACAATCCGGGCTCACCGTCCCATGATCTACATTTTGGCGTCAACGAACGACACATGCCATGATGGACAGCACGGCCCGGCGACGAAACACCACCCATCATCTTAGTAGGGGTCTAGAACCACGTCACTAGGTACTCCATCTACCGAAAAACTGCTAGGCATCCTCACAACGAGCCATCTTCTCAACCCATAGACCTCCCCAACAAACCCGGAGCGCAATCCATAACATCACCCTAAAAACAAATGAACAAATCCTCGGTAAACCGTGCAGCCATTCCGCCACAAGATGTGCCATAATCAAGAATAAGAGCAGGGCATTGTGGAGCCGAGCTTGTCCGAGCATAACTCGCCAATGTCGAAAAAAAGGGCAAATCTCCACGCTTCTGTAATGACTGCAGGAGGGTAAACGAAGGTATTGTTGACACCGGTGACGTCGGTGAATCTCCATGAAACCTTGTGGGGTAATGGTGACGCCAAGATATTCACCCCCCATGCTCATGAAATCAGAGTACTGGCAAGTTTCACTAAATCCAGACTCCAGAGCTTGAACGGCTTTTACCAAAACCAACGGAAAAAACGCGTAGAAATTGTTCTTTGCATACATAAATGAAGTTATGATTTATTCTTACAACTGGGAAGAACACTTGTTCCCCTATCTAAAGTACTGGAACGCTTATATTTGCATACACTCACATGAGCCTTATGCACTTAGGGAAAACCACCTTGGAATATTTAGGACATATAATCACAGTGAATTAAAATGCACCCTAAAATTAAACAATCACGGTTAATACCCATGCGTCCACACCTACGAGCCACCGGCAGCTCCGACAACTCCTGGGCCTTTGCAAGTAGCTCCTTGAATTCTTACCAAAGATGGCTAAACTCACAACACTCCTAACTAACCTTCTAAAGACCAACTCTTGTTGGAAATGGACCGTAGAGCTAAATGAAGCATTTCGACAGTTGAAAATGGCCTTCCACAGCCTCCAACTTCTCAAAAGAGACCATAACAGGACCTTTCATTTTCCAAAGAGACGCCAGCGGTACTAGACTTAGACAGTCCTGTACCAAGACACCCCAGGCGGTGGTCCTCACATTATTAGCCATGCCAGCACTAAACTCACTCCAAAAGAACAACGCTATTATAGTAACGAGCAAGAGTGCATGGCTGTGATGGGGGCAATCAAACGAAACCGCCACTATTTAGATGACTGGCAGGCTCTTTACCTTTCGTACGGACGAGTCTTAGCTAGGCTCAATTCCATGAGGCACCAACGAACCAAACTCACCCCAAGGGTTCTCTTGTTACACTATTTCTGTTTCACGGTATAACACTTTCCCGAACGCGAGAACCAACTATCCAACGGCCTGTCGCACCACACAGAACAAGAACTCGTACTGGAAAAGAGTGATCCCACTAGCAACGAACAGTACAGAAGCTAAGAAGCCCCTGGTCCTCCATCACATTGAAGCAACCCAGATGCCCTTTTAGACTTATATCATAGAAGCACAACAGGACAAAGAATGTCAACGCATCCAGACATTATGGGAAACCCTGACAGGAGCCCAATCCACTAATCCCAAGAACCTTCCATTTCTGGTAACATACCACGTCCAAGACACGCAAATATTATGCCGAAACCCTAATTATGGAAGGCTTTGGAGATGCTGGTTCCACTAGAGCTTCGACCACAGATATACCCTGTCTATGTTAGGAAAGAATGTATTGAAGGTATTTTTTTCTACAAAAATCCTACTATATAGTAGAATTATGACAGAGAAAAAGCCTTTTAGACCACCCTTCCTACCATAAACAGGGTATACTTTATATATATCTATACCACGACCCCCCACCCCCCCCCCCCCCCAGCCACCATGCAGAAGAAGAAACTCAAAGAGTCAACTTACAAAGGTATAAGTGGACTGGACTCTAATGTGACGTAACGTCTCACGTTCAGGGCTGTTTATTCTGTTCCTGCCGTAAGACAGGCCTACAACAAGGCACAAAGCCACTCCAACCTCAACAACTACGCGAATCCTGTGAATCAGTCGCACTTGATCCCATGGGTTCATACCCGCGTACCGGTCGAAGAAAGCGTTTTTTACTCATTCTCACAGACCTATTTTCACGCTGGACTAAGGCATAATATACACTCGCCTCGTCCAACGCCCCCTTGCTTATCCGGACACTTGAGCAACAGGTATTGCCCACCTTCCACGGATTTTATTCATCCTGCGCAGTAGGAAAAACGAAGCTATTGGTATGACTTCAAATCATCTCTCATTTGGACATACCTTGCGCCAATCTGGAGAGGGGCGATTTCCCAAGATGAGACTCCAGGACGACCCAGAATCTTTTTACACCAAAGAGAGCCCCAGCCCAGGAAGTCAAAGAGAGGCACGAAAAAGCAAGAAGCCAGCAGGAACGGTACTAAGGAACCCCAAAGCGACACCATTCAGGAGTCTAGAACAAGTCCTCGCAACGACTCAGCATTTCTCAAACACCACAAAGAGGTTCCATGCTGGTTTCACTCCAAAATGGGATGGACCATATACAGGGTGACCTGCCCAAGTGTTCATGGGAGAAAGGTGCAATAGAGGGGTATAAAGAGAGCGCCGGTCTATTCCAACTATCATTCGTTGTCCCAGCTCCACGCTGGCAACATCCCCTTAAGGGAATAGCCACCACAGCACAAGTTTGTTTATTTTATCAGGACCTAATTCCCAACTCACCCTTCAACTCAATCTTCTCCGGCTCTGCTCACCGCAATTCTAAGCCAAGATCTTTCCCACCTCCATTACAATTGTTTCCCCTTCCCCAGTTACGCTCAGCGCAACTCCAAACAGAGCTCTTCCCAACCTCCCTTACCATTACTTCCCCCTTCTCCAGCTTCACTCTACTCACAGCGATTCTATGTCGAGCTCTTTCCCACCTCCATCACCATCGCTTCCCCTTCTTCAGCTCTAATCTACTCACAGCAATCTCTTCCCCACCTCCCTTACCATCACTGACCATTTTTCAGTTCCACTCCATTCACCATGATTCTATGCCGAGCACTTTCCACACTTTCCAATCTTACGCTCGCCGTGACTATCTCCTATTTCCCCAGCTCCACACGAGTTCAACACCTGGAACAGTCAAGACGACATCTGGAGTCATCTAGAAAGTGAACTAGCTGTTCTAACGATCCTCCATCAACCTAAAAGGAAACTTTTCTTAGGAGTTGTAAACAAGGCGATTGAGTTAAAACCAGAGTTCTTCCTTATTAAATCCTATCCCTATCTTGAGCTAGCTATATCCAGTCCACCTTATTACACAATATCCCTATCCTGAGCTAGTTCTATCCAGTTCACAATATTATACAATATACCTATCTAATTTCAGAACTTCTAAAGTTGGGAAATTCACTGTCTCACCCCACTCCCCCATCCCAAATATATTTCGTGCAAAGCCCCTGACCAGAAACTATTTAGATGTGTAAACTGTGACAACAGTAACAGAGGGTAGATTTTCTCCTATTATTACTTCACCGCTAAGTCAATGGTTTATTGCTAAGACATGTATACATCTCTTTTGACGTAAGAAAATTATCTGAAAGAGATTTTATTTGACCATTTTCTGTTAAACCATCTTGAAAAGCTGAAATTACACTCCAAGCTTTTGGGATTCTTTGATGAATATTATATATAAAAAAATAACTAATAAGTCAATAATAAATGCTGCAAAAAATTATAGACTTTAAAACAGCTAAAAGAACACTGTTATTATTATTATTATTATTATTATTTATCACCGCGTCTTACTACCCGTTCGGGTTATACGCTTAAGTACTAATTACGCTAATGGATTAGGAATTGGGAAGGTTGAATAGAGGAAGTGAACCCGCATTTGCGTGGAGGGAGAGTGGAAAACCATTTAGGAAAAACCACCCCCAGTTCACCCGACCGAGATTCGAACCTCGATCTCCCCGTCCTCGGCAGTCGGGCTCAACACGACTAGCGCGTTAGCCAACTACGCCACCGAGGCGGGTAAGAACACTGTTAAAGCACCGTAAATACTTCATATTAAAGAAGAAGAAACTTTTTTTTATTAAAGTTAAACTAGCTCATCATAACCCCCCCCCCCCCCCAACACACCAGTGTATAGGCCTACTCTAAGAGTGGTAAATATTTTAGCCTTATACATGATGATAAATGTGCCTAGAATGCATAAACATAATTCAATATGTATTTAACTATCGTTTAATTTTTAGTTGTAAAAACTCGAGTTAAGTGACCAATGTTTGTGGGCGGGGGATTGGGGGGGGGGGGGGGGGGGTCACAACCCTACGGACATTTCTCAAGCTCAAAGAATGTCTCTATCTTGGCCCGCTGTTTTCAATCGGTAAGTCCTGGGCTTCATAATAAGTTTTGAGAGAAGAACTACTCAAAACAGGATATTCTTGGAACGTGGAATATCAACAAATATTAGTTTTCATATTAATAATCTATAGATAAATTATACATGTATTTTTTTCAATTTTATCATTAATATCTACACAGTTTTGACAGACAGCACTGAATTTAAAACACTAGTCCGGATAATCAGTGGTATGCGGCGCAGGACTAGCATACCCAGAAAATTCGCCATTGTTCTAGAATCTCCCATTCGCGCTGCATATCCTGCCCACCGTAATCTAGGAGATTTGATTACCCTAACAATGTATTGTGATGAGTACAGGGTATGTAACTCATCATTATGTAATCTCATCCAAACCCCAGTCACCCATTATCTTCCTAAGCACCTTGTAAGGTAAGCGACCACATTTCACGCCCAGAGAGAACAAACGGTAAAATAATTATTGTGTTGTATATTCTGAGTTTTACATTCCTTGACAGCAGGCGAGTCGTCAACAACTTGCAACAACAATAGCTTGCATTTTCCGACTGTATACTTTTCCTAATTTCCCATCTAATTTTGTTATTGTTAGTTAAAATAATTACTAGATATTTAAACTCATTAATCAAATGATATGTATTTCGCAGTTATCTCCAAATTATCGTCTATTAATTTTTTCTACCATTGTCAATCACAACTTGTGAATGTGAGGAATGCCAGGCCTCCACCGTGGTTCTGATTCCACGTTAAACTCTAGGTCCTCCATTTCATCTCACAATGCACATTTCTTCTGTTCGGGTAGGGATGTGAAAAAGGTACAATACTTTACTAATATCGATATTTTCCTTTCAATACTAGTCTTTTTTACTCGATACTTTTACTGATATTAGTACTCACACTCCTGTATCAATTTTCACTCTTGCTGGATTAAATGTTTACCATAGTGGACTGTGGAGGAAGAACAAATGACACTATTTCTCAACTCTATGCAACTCCAGCATTCAATCTCTACTAGCTCATCATAATTCATAGCTGTTATTTCATCTTTATTCATCAATACAGCCTGATGCCTAAGCGAGTGGTGACCAGTCTGCTTACCACCCCCTCTTTTATCAATGAACACCGTCATCACAAACTAAACAAAATAAGCTTTTGTAGAACTAAATGAACTCGGTCAACCCAAGGTTGTCCCAAACAGACGAAGGCGAAGCACAAAATGTATGTGCGGTGTTTGAGCAGATGAAGCAGGAGCGTCCATTCTTCTATTGTTTGTCAATAGTTACTAATCTTTCTTGAGAGAGTATATAAACGACGAATGTAGATTTTTTTTAAAATGGCACCTCCCAGAAGTGAATTATTCAAGTTGTTTTTAAGAAGTTGGATAGCGAAAAAGCATATTTTAAAGTGTTTTAAAATTTTTTAAACCACTATAATTTTCAGTGTTTAAATAAATATAAAAATACAATTATGATGCAAAAGTTGAAATTATTATTAGATGAAAACATTTTTCTAGATTAAAATTTCGATACCGATATTTACTGCTATCGATACTAGTACGGTATCGATATTTTTTTCCGATACTTCTAATGAGTACAGTATCGATACTTTTCTTTCGATACTACATCCCTATGTCCGGTTTTCTTGTAACTAGCCTTAAATTTGGCCCTGATTATCAAGTATTTATAAGGAAATAACATAAAGGGCCAGTTTCATAGTCAGATTTAGTACGCCTCAAGTGCGGCTCTATACTAAATACAAGATGTCACCTACCTGAAATTGAATGGAATGGGCCAGTTTCATATGTGAAACTGGCCCATTCCATTTTGGTCTAGGTAGGTGTCGTCCTGTATTTAGTATCGACTCTCACTTTAGGCGTACTAAATCTGACTATGAAACTGGCCCTTAGTTTTAAATTGTATGTACCGCCTAAGATTCTTCCCGTACTCCAGTTTGAATACAAGTGAATTAGAGGAACTTCTGCTAGGTTACAAATTAGTCTAACTGTACTCTGTTGGGAAAAACAAACAAAAAAAAACCCCAAGACAATTTGTAAACGTGAACACATGGGGAAAAGAGAGACCCACGGTGAGTTTATGTATCATCGGAAGTTTCAGACATAATTTTTGGGGGAATCATACCGACAGAATAAAATTCAGTAGGAAGAGATCCTTGGTATGACGTCATTGGGAAGTCAAGATGCCTTTATTGTCACTAGCTGAAGGCTGACTCATATAGTTGGGGAGAACATTGCCGCACCCTGGAAGAATTACGCCCACCCTCCCTCCTAGATATATTTAAAATCCTCCGACATTATCGAAAATGAAGCTGGAAATTGGACTTAAGGGGGCCGCCTCGGTAAGCGAGAAATAGCCGCGCAGACATTCAGCCCTGGCTCAATATTAAATTAATATTTAACACTAAGATGCGGTATTTCAAAATATGGTTCACGCCAAAATAAAGTCGAAAGATTCCAACAGGACTCTCGTCCCTTGATTATCCTGAATTTTGAGATTTATTTATAGATGAAGTGCGTGTGAAAAGGTGAAATTAGTTGTGTTTAACGACTTTTTAAGAATATTTGCGGAGCTATGAGCAGTGCTGTAATCGAGCCGGGGCGGTCCAGGGTGGCGCCCTGGTGCTTTAAAAGCTGTATAAACGTGTATTTGAAAGAGAAAGTATGCGCCAAGCCTGGATGCGATAAGGCCTCGCGATGTGTAGTAGACACAAGGCCTGTGAGAGTTGTCACAAATTCAAGGTATTTTAGAGTACATGCGCTATTGTAGTTATTTTAGAACGGCTACCTATCATTATTTACCACAGCCTTAACAACCCTAAGACTTACACTATGTTCCTTGTACCCGAGTGTCGGCGAACCTGAGTTAGATGAGTGTTTGACTTAATAGAATACCTCAAAGTAGTAAATGAAGAGAGGAAATCATCACCAATAAGTGATGAGCCCACAAGTTTAATTAACTTTCTACATTCAAAATTTGCATAAGAACTAAAATAAATGAATGAATATTTTTATCGATTTGATTAAAATTAAATATTAAATAGCACAAAAAAAACTTATTGTGTCTTCAGTGACATGAACTCATTGAAGAATATGCAATGCATATAATGGTGCGCAGTGGACGAAGCAAAGAGGGGGTGAAGGGGGTGGTAGGACGTTCCACACCGGCTACAATCAGTCAAGGGGTGTCATAGAAGCGTCATTTTGTAAATAAATAAATAAAAGAAATGAAAAAAAATGATAAAAAAATATTCATAATGATTTTAATATAATCATAATCATTATCATTATTATTATTAGTTATATTAGGGATTTACTGTTTTGCCTTTTATTAGGTTGAATTTTGCTGCCTTTTTACAGGATTGGTTTTGCAACCTTATTTTTATTAAAAGCTTACTAAGCTTCTTATAAGATTTTTCTTATAAGCATTTGGTTCCTACACTGGGTAGGGGGTGCCAAAATCTAGGCCCACCCCCCACGCATCAAATGCCCTTGCTACACCACTGATAGTGGGGGTGGTCAGGAGTGGCAACGATTATTTGTGAGAGATTTCTTATAATTTTAATTTGACTCTGTTTGAATAATGGATTTAAACTGGCAATTATTAACACTATATATGAAATTAAAACAAAAACTCATTTCAAGGCATTTATGAACACATATATTTGCGTTATTTAGTCAAGTCTCCTAAGAACACAACATAATTGCTAACCATCGCATAAACACTTGGAAATTGGTTGTCTCGCAGTTTTCGACCGTTTGGAGCATTTACCAGGCATTAATAGTTTACTTTAAGGCTGAGGTCAATGGTTCAGTACAAAATTCCATTGGAAAACTATAATGTTTGGGAATGTTTAACCAAACGAGTTCAAAAGGGTTTCTGTGTGATTTGACGCACTCGAATAAACTGACGAGTTTTTCAGAAGAATCGCAAGGGAGATAACATATTCTTAATAAGACTGATTAGCTGATACATTGTACGGTAAGAATGAGTGTATCAATTAAGTCCAGACAAGGCGAAAGAGCTAAAAACAAGTCTAAAAGCAGCTGAGAGAGGGTAATGTCGTGGCGTGGATTTTATTGACAAGTCGTGACACCAATCATTAAATCGGCTGCAGTCATTTCGAGTAGAATTATGCACAATTTAATAGTTAGATGTTTCACAACTGTTTCAATCCATGGAATGAAATAAGACAGTCACGTTTGTCAAGGGAAATATTTCAAACTTTTTAAGGATTTTGAAACACTGAACTTACTTGTTACCGAATAATATGGAAGTGACAAAAATCGAGGATAACATTGGAACAGAATTGAAAACAAATATTTTGAATGTATTTCTAGACCACGTTGACTGTGGAGGTAAACGTATTTTAGAGTTGCTTAAACTTCCGGTAGATTGCTTAAGATCACTTCTTTGTAGCTGTTTTGAGCAGAGACGTGGTTTTATTGTAATTATCTTAATAACTACTCCATTATACTTTTCTATTCATATAAATCATGTTACATCATTAGTGTTTATCAAATTAAATGTTCCAACTTTGAAGCAATGGAACCCACTACCATACGTTTAGGCCTTGTCGTATAGCCAGTGATCCGTGGAAACAAAATTGTCTTTTGTGATGTTCCTGAACATAATAGAACTTAAATCTGTTCAGTAGCCTACTTTAATAGTTAGCATAAGCTGAAGAGATGGCGTTAAATTACTACTATATATATATAAATAAATAAATAAATAAAATACACACACACACTCTTTGTAAGTTTAAAACCATTACATATTTACTTAAATTTTAAACGTTAAAGTGTTAATCTAATTTTCCACTTAGTATGCATAAATATAAATATTCTCTGAATTGGGAGAACGACCGTCCAGGACTACGCCACTGGCTATGAGACGAGGCCTGATGAAAAAGAGGGAAAAAGGCTCTAGATTTAGACTTCCTCTAAAAAAATTCAATATTTTTATATAGGCTCACCACAACACAAAATTTTAAGAAATCTGAGAACTAGCAGCGAGCTTTCCTTTTTACCTTGAGAAATAAAAGTTTTGTAGTTTTCTTTCCCCTCTTTCTTATTGACATGACAAACGGTGGTTGTAGGTGAAGGGCAAAAGAGAGTGAAAGCTTAGACATAATTGAAAATTTGTTCCAGAAAAGACAGGAACCATTGTATTTTAGGCTGTGTGGCCAGATAACGATTGATTCTGAACGAGGCGGCCGCCTTAAATCAAACTTTAAATTACTTCTAGATCAATAACATTTTCAAAATTTTGCTGAAGAATACCACTTCAAGTTCAAATTGCTTTTGTCAGGGGAAAAAAAACCAGCCAAGGAGCACTTTAAAATATCTTAGAGAGGCATATAATTTCCTAAAAATCTCCGGAAGATTTCAAAATATTGACAAAATAAGACCACTTCAAATATCTTCTATAAGCATAGGCAGAATGTTGTGAACCTTGCTTGAAAATATGAATTCAAATAGCTTCTAAAGCTTCTGATCGGAGAAAATTAAGTTTAGGATCAGTCTGAATAGCCCTAAATAGCATTCAAAATTTTCTAGGGGGGTACCACTTTAAATAGCTTTAACAGAAATCTGAATTTAAAAAAATTCCAATCGAGGATTACTTAAAATATGCTCTAGAACAGTGTTTCTCAATCTTTTTTTGGTGACGGCACACTGAACGGTGACAGTGACCCCACGGGGGACTCGGACATGCGCATGAATACAGACATTTATCTTAGTTGAACAGGAAATACGTGTGTATTAGACCACTAATTGGAAAATTATTGTGTAAGAAACGACAAGCTCAGGTTCCTCGATAATTACTCAATTCTTTCGTTGTGAGCCATTAAATTATCTGCAAAATGAATAAATATATTTAAACTTTCAAACTTTTGTATCTTATTTATCAAAAAAATTAGAATTGAATGACACTATTTAAAACAATTTTAAACTTAATTGAGGTATTTAGCGAGCACTTTCTGAACAGACAGTTTATACGTCGTGTGCTGATATAATGAAACTTAAATCTCGAACAGACACAACATCCAGCCCCCAGAAGTTAATGTAACACTATGAAAGGGGAAAGTCACATTTTCATCAGTGATTTTTTTTTCGGCCATGCCAGGAATCGTACCCGGGACCCTTAGTTCAGTAGACAATAACGCTACCGACTGAACTAAGGTGAGGGACAATTTTCTTTAATCAAGAGTAACATAACGTTGAGAATTTCACGGCACACCCTTTTAAGAACCTCTGGTCTAGAGGCATCCAATTTTTTTAAATTTGTTAAAGACGGAACAATAGAAATATATTCCATAAGCATCTTAATTTTAAAGATAGTCATCACCTGGACGCGAGAGAGTTGATAGGCGCAACTGAATGATTTCAGCACCGACTTAACAGACAAGGTCTTAACTAGGAAATGAATATATCCCTACCAAGGTCTCTATGACCTTGTAACACTGGGAGATGTTCCTATGATGATACACATATATCCCTCTCAAGGTCTCTATGACCTTGTAACACTGGGTGATGTTCCTATGATGATACACATATATCCCTCTCAAGGTCTCTATGACCTTGTAACACTGGGAGATGTTCCTATATCCCTCCCAAGGTCTCTATGACCTTGAAACAATGGGAGATGTTCCTATGATGATACACATATATCACTCCCAAGGTCTCTATGACATTGTAACACTGGGAGATGTTCCTCTAATGATACACATATATCCCTCCCAAGGTCTCTATGACCTTGTAACACTGGGAGATGTTCCTATGATGATACACCTATATCCCTCCCAAGGTCTCTATGACCTTGTAACACTGGGTGATGTTCCTATGATGATACACATATATCCCTCCCAAGGTCTCTATGACCTTGTAACACTGGGAGATGTTCCTCTAATGATACAAATACATCCCTCCCAAAGTCTCTATGACCTTGTAACACTGGGAGATGTTCCTCTAATGATACAAATACATCCCTCCCAAGGTCGCTATGACCTTGTAACACTGGGAGATGTTCCTATGATGATACACATATATCTCTCCCAAGGTCTCTATGACCTTGCAACAATGGGAGATGTTCCTATGATGATACACATACATCCCTCCCAAGGTCTCTATGACCTTGCAACACTGGGATATGTTCCTATGATGATACACATACATCCCTCCCAAGGTCTCTATGACCTTGTAACACTGGGAGATGTTCCTCTAATGATACACATACATCACTCCCAAGGTCTCTATGACCTTGTAACACTGGGAGATGTTCCTATGATGATACACATACATCCCTCCCAAGGTCTCTATGACCTTGTAACACTGGGTGATGTTCCTATGATGATACACCTATATCCCTACCAAGGTCTCTATGACCTTGCAACAATGGGAGATGTTCCTATGATGATACACATACATCACTCCCAAGGTCTCTATGACCTTGAAACAATGGGAGATGTTCCTATTATGATACACATATATCCCTCTCAGGGGTCTCTATGACCTTGTAACACTGGGAGATGTTCCTATTATGATACACATATATCCCTCTCAGGGGTCTCTATGACCTTGTAACACTAGGAGATGTTCCTATGATGATACAGCTATATTCCTACCAAGGTCTCTATGACCTTGTTACACTTGGAGATGTTCCTATTATGATACACATATATCCCTCTCAGGGGTCTCTATGACCTTGTAACACTGGGAGATGTTCCTATTATGATACACATATATCCCTCTCAGGGGTCTCTATGACCTTGTAACACTGGGAGATGTTCCTATGATGATACACATACATCACTCCCAAGGTCTCTATGACCTTGTAACACTGGGTGATGTTCCTCTAATGATACACATATATCCCTCCCAAGGTCTCTATGACCTTGTAACACTGGGAGATGTTCCTATTATGATACACATATATCCCTCTCAGGGGTCTCTATGACCTTGTAACACTAGGAGATGTTCCTATGATGATACAGCTATATTCCTACCAAGGTCTCTATGACCTTGTAACACTTGGAGATGTTCCTATTATGATACACATATATCCCTCTCAGGGGTCTCTATGACCTTGTAACACTGGGAGATGTTCCTATTATGATACACATATATCCCTCTCAGGGGTCTCTATGACCTTGTAACACTGGGAGATGTTCCTATGATGATACACATACATCACTCCCAAGGTCTCTATGACCTTGTAACACTGGGTGATGTTCCTCTAATGATACACATATATCCCTCCCAAGGTCTCTATGACCTTGTAACACTGGGAGATGTTCCTATGATGATACACCTATATCCCTCCCAAGGTCTCTATGACCTTGTAACACTGGGAGATGTTCCTCATTGCACACAAATGAGAGAGTAATAATTCCCCCGCTTGGAAGAGAACAGGCCCCACCAGACTTCCAATTATGTACAATTATTGGTCCATAAGAGGCCCGTGGCTACCTCCGCTCTGCTGGGCAAGGCGATTGAAACCGTTGCTCAACCAAGCGGGCGGGTTACCACCCCCTCCACCTTCTCATCAACTTATTTCCGCACCGAGTCCGCGACCATTGTTAAAAAAGACGTCTACCTATTAGCCAGCAAGCAACCAGGGGGGTTTTGTGCGCACTCGACTGACTCCGCTCCCTTTTCAGAGATTCATTCCACCCCTCTTCAAAACGACTCGCTCTTTTCCATGCACACTTTTTAACAGTGCAACCCTCTTTTCCGGGTCGATACGGCACATGTTAGGACGGGGCGTATTTCCTCTCGTTGCCCGCTTTTCAATCCCCTCCCCTTTCCCGCCTTCCAACACTCGGTCGTTTCGAGGCATAAATAAAAGAACGCCAATTACAATATCGGGAACTTTACAAACCCGATTTCCAAAAATGTGCTTTCCTGAACTTTATTTTGTGCCAGACTAGACCTTGTGGTTCCGTTAATGTGAGAACTAGGATAAGAACTAGACCTTGTGGTTCCGTTAATATGAGAACTAGAATAAGAACCATACCAGACCTTGTGGTTCCGGTGATGTGAGAACTAGAATAAGAACCATACCAGACCTTGTGGTTCCGTTGATGTGAGAACTAGAATAAGAACTAGACCTTGTGGTTCCGTTAATGTGAGAACTAAAATAAGAACCATACCAGACCTTGTGGTTCCGTTAATGTGAGAACTAGAATAAGAACCATACCAGACCTTGTGGTTCCGTTGATGTGAGAACTAGAATAAGAACCATACCAGACCTTGTGGTTCCACTGCTGTGAGAACTAGAATAAGAACCAGACTTTATGGTTCTACTTCCCACACATTTATTTACATGTAACATTCACAGTTAATCACGATTCGTCAACTTTCTCCCAATCACAATCATAACCAACCCCTTTTTTGCGTCGTTTAAAGAGGTTTTTTTTTCAATTGATATATTAATGTCAAATTGGTTTGGCGCTTGGCACGGAGCAATAATTAATAAAAACTAAAATTGCCGCTGAAGTAAAACTCCTGAATGTTCGCGAGTTGTCTTGTCCTCATTGTTCAAAGAGGAATATATCGGCCTCGTGTAGCCTCGGGAACTTATCAGACAAAAACATCTCGAAAACTAGAACCGAACTTGACAACAAATTTGATAGTAATAACAGATTGAAACTTTGTGTGTTTCTAAGAGACTGGGGGTGTAGAATAATCAAACCATGAGTCGACAAGGCCGCGGGGGTGGATGAAACTCGACCGCAGTACTTTGTGTCGCCTAACGAGACTAATGGTCCGTCGTTAACCGCGGCGCCTTTGTCCCAGGGGGCGCTGATGAAGCCAATCACAACTATAGCCCAGGACACGGGTCGAGGTCATTCAGCCGGGGGACGATACGTCTGTGTGCAGGAATATATACAGCGATACTACTGTGACGGAGGATTATGTACAGCGATACTGTGATACAGAGGATTATATACAGCGATACTACTGTGACACCGGGGATTATATACAGCGATACTGTGACACAGAGGATTATATACAGCGATACTACTGTGACACAGGGGATTATATTCAGTGATACTGTGACACAGAGGATTATATACAGCGATACTACTGTGACACAGGGGATTATATTCAGTAATACTATTCGGCGTATTAATTATATATGTATATATAAAATACATTTAATTCAAACCATTCCCATTAAAAACACTTTTAAATCATTGATGTTACGTACAATGTTTCAAAATACCGTAGCTACTTGTTTTGCTAATAGCTGCCATGATAGTTTGCCCTTGACACGGTAGTAGAGTTTGTTGCAAGTTTCTGGCCGCTGACAGTAGTTCCAGTGACCAAAGCCATCAATATAAATACAACAGTTAAGTAATTAATATATTGTGAGCATAACATTTTTTATTGAATATTTTTATTTCATTAATTGTAGCTTACTTACAAATATTTCATCTTACTAAATAATGTCAAAATATATATATATATATATATATATATATATATATATATATATATTTTTGGAAACCACTAGTTTTTTTATGTAATATTTCTATTTGTTTTGGGAATATTTAAACAATTTTAAAGATTTAATTATTTTCGGCCATAAACCTTCAAGCCGCTTTATTGAGAACTTCACGTGTCTAACAAAATGGGAATACCTTCTGGAAAAACACATGGAATTTTATATTAAGAGAAAAGTGGCAACTCTGCTTACTACAGTAACATAAAACAAATTATTTATTAAAACTATAATATTGAAAAACTGGGATGAAATTAAACTGTAATAATTTAAATATATAAAATACTACATAAAAATAAATAAATGTTTGCACATGGTCATACACCCATCACCAACAAATAATGTAAGAAATGTGTGTGTGTGTGTGTGTGTTGAAAGAGCCAGGTGGAGGAACTAAAGCCGGAAGAAGGGAAATAACTAAAGCCTAGAGGGGGAAACCTAGAGACGGGTGGAGGGAAATAACTAGAGAGAGGAAGGGGAAAACCTTGAGACGGGTGGAGGGAAATAACTAGAGAGAGGAAGGGGGAAACCTAGAGACGGGTGGAGGGAAATAACTAGAGAGAGGAAGGGGAAAACCTTGAGACGGGTGGAGGGAAATAACTAGAGAGAGGAAGGGGGAAACCTAGAGACGGGTGGAGGGAAATAACTAGAGAGAGGAAGGGGAAAACCTTGAGACGGGTGGAGGGAAATAACTAGAGAGAGGAAGGGGAAAACCTTGAGACGGGTGGAGGGAAATAACTAGAGAGAGGAGGGGAAAACCTTGAGACGGGTGGAGGGAAATAACTAGAGAGAGGAGGGAAAAACCTTGAGACGGGTGGAGGTAAATAACTAGAGAGAGGAGGGGAAAACCTTGAGACGGGTGGAGGGAAATAACTAGAGAGAGGAAGGGGAAAACCTTGAGACGGGTGGAGGGAAATAACTAGAGCCGATTGTCGGGTGAGTGGAGGAGGGGGGGGACAACTAGAGCCGGGTGGAGGGAAATTAAAACCTTCGCAACGACCCCCTCTCAGCAGAGAGTGTTTGCATGTCGCCCTAGCCGGTCGGCCTAGTGCGTAAGCTTAAGGTATGGAGAAGCCGACCCGCACCGCATTTTCTAACCATTTTTATATTCTTTATAGACTGAGTTCTATTACAAAATAAGTTTGTATTTTTATTTTTACTTGCATAGGTTTTTACCTATTTTCATAAAATTAAGTTAGCTATTAATTACGAAGAATAAAGTTTTAAGTTAGCTAATAATTAATAAGAAGAATGTTTGTTGTTCAATAAGTTGTTGTATATAATATTGTTTATCTTGTACGTAATGTTGGAAACAATAACTACAGCGTCACACGTGACACGGCTGTGAAAGAAATGCATGTCACTGTTTCGCTCATCCCTACAGTGCTAGTGGTTACCATGAAAACAAAGTTCGGAAGCTCCCGAACATTTTATTTCCGGTGGTAGGTGGCGGCTACACGGTCCGCACCGCACCGCGAAGCAATGCTCGCTCGACGATTCGTCCACGCCGGTGCGTTGCGGACTCGTGTAGCCACTTGTATTTAAAAACATTAATAGCATTCCACCAGAAAAATATGGTGCGGTGCGGCTTCGTGTAGCCGATCCTTTACTCGGCCCGATGACGTAATACGTCATACTTTGCGCTCCGAGTGTGTCCGGACACGGACGAGTCTTCCCGAAATAGCTGACGAACAATGAAGAATCCACCGTAGTTGGGGGAGCCTGGCCTGTTGCAACAAGAGCGGCAAAGAAAGCTCTCTTGGCTTATAGTGATGGGCACAATCGAGTAAAATCACTCGAGTAATTTTTAGCGAATCCTCTACTCGAATCGTCCCGTGGTAATCGGTTGGACAACATTACTCGGGAGTCTTGCAATGGAATTCGATATTAATAACAAGTCCATAATCTCTTCCTGTAGTAGGCAGTCGACACTGACAGTGACCTCCACACCCTTATTTTCAGTTCACGTTGGATGCAGTCAATATGAAAGTATGCGATTTAAGAAGTGTCTCACAAAAAAAAATTGTTTTGTGCTCTTTTTAATAAAATAAACTTTTCTTTATACATTCATGTTAAAGAAATTGATAGTAATTATACCTTTTTAAAAGTGAAAACAGTTTTTTTTGTAACTTACTCTAATTAGTTTCACTTTATAAATAATCATATTTTACTAAGGAGAAATTATAAACAATAGAATAATTAAGAACGACAGTAATTAGTTTCGTTGTATGCGACTGTGGAAATAAGACTGCCGAGTAAAAAAAAAATCTAGTAACTTTCATCGAGTACGTTTAAAAAGAATCGGAAATGTGAGATGCTTAGTTAGCATGCTTTTTGATTGTGTACTTTTCTGCGAGTAATTTGTATTGAAAATGCATGTGCAACATTTAAAACATAAAGGGTCATTTTTGCGTGGCAGCGGAAACTGTTGTTGAAAAATGAACTCTAAGAGAATATGTATTTTAAATGGAAATAGCATGATAAACAGTCCAGCCAATAAGGTCGATTCTCACTTAACTGGTAAGAAAAGAGAAAATAAAAGAATAACAAGGACCGAGTAATCCCGGAAGAATCGAGTACAACCGATTATAAAACACAATCGAGTGACTCGATTGTGCCCATCACTGCTTGGCGAGGTGCATGGATTGGAAAGCGCTCGAGGCTGTGTTTTGACAGCTTGTAGCATATCTACTCGGACAAACTGGTGACATTACTCAATAGTGTCAGCATAAGAGAAAGTCAACGGGGGAAACCCATTTATGATCTGATATTGGCTCGCTCCAAAGTCGTCTTCAGGAACATAATTAGAACATAGGATGGTGTTTGGACTGTGATCCTCACTCTTCACCTTTATTCCACTCACAGGGTATTAATTTATATTATTGTATTTTATTACAGCATTATTCAACGATTTCACCCATTCATTGTTTCACCCTCATACCATGAGGATAAGGGCTAGCGACTGCTGCCTGTAACTCACAAAGCATAATCAGCCCTTTCTAGGATGACCTAGATTGACGATTCTGTCAAAACTGTCCCCTTTGAAAGAAATAGATAGAATTTCTAAGTGGGAATATTTTGAAGGGGTGTGTAAGTTTATAATGTATGTGCTTTACAAATCTTGTTCGTTACATTGCTTTTGAAGAAAATACGTGGCTTTACCATCACATCGTTTTTCTCCCATCATCTCTCCACTCCATTTCCTCAATTGTACATCCGATAAGAATGAAGGGGGGAACAAATACAAGAGCGGTTGTTATTTGTAATCGATTTTGTTGGTAATTATGCATAGAGGAATCAATTCATTTTTTTTAAGTAGCTACTCGAATAATATCGCATTCCCCGCTTCGGTGGCCTCCTGGTCTAACGCGCTAATCTCGTGTTGGACTAACTGCCGAAGACGGGGGAGACCGGGGTTCGATCTTGGCCGGGTGCACTGAAGGTGGTTTTCCAAATGCAGATGCACTTCCTATAAATTATACTTTGCTAATCCCCAATCCATGAGTGTAATTAGTACATTGGCGTGTAACCTGAACATAGTAAGACGCAGTGCTTAATAAAATCGCAATGATATCATCAATCACATGTTAACTAGCTGTTTAGCTATATATTTAAAATCCTAAAGGTACAAATAAACAACAAGCTTATAAAGGTGAATTTAAATAAATGTATAAGTATTCGGTATATAGTGAGGTTATAAAATCTCGATATTCTGGGGAGGAAATATACAGGATGGAGCATTTAAGCTGTCACAAAAAAAATCTCTGAATATCTTTTAAAAAAAGTTTCCCACAAAAGTTTTTTGTTTATGAAGAAGAAATATAATTAAAAAAATTATTTTATTTTTGATGGATGTTTGTTTTCAAGGTCATTTCAAGATCAACTGGTTTTAAAAAAATGGAAACCTGTATTTATTTTTCGGAGTCTTATTCTACTCAAAATAACAAACAACTTTCGCCTGAAACTTTTTTTTTACCCAGCTTCAATTTTCCCAAGATATTTAACCAAATTTCAAGATTTTTTATACATTAAGGAGTTTTTAGCTTAGAAACCACCAATTTTTTTTAAAAATAGGCGCAATACATAAAAAAAATTATAAGCTTAATATAAGCTTGGGGATTTATTTCATAACTATTATCAACGTTTTGAATGCAGTAAAAAAAAAAGAGGCTTCTTTGTTGAAACAAAAAGTGGATCAAAAATTCTAAATTAATTCTCCAAGCTTTAATGTCCAAAAAGTCTGGGAATTTTGACGTTGGCTGGCCTCCCAAGAAGAATGGGAGTCTTAGGAGAGAGTTAAGGATATTAACGTATAGAAAGTACACATAAGGATAATAAGGTGTACTCATTCATCTGCATTATCTTCAAGGAGAAGTATGTAGTATTAGAGATTACACCGTTACGAGGTCGAGCTGTCGCGTCAGGTCAATGGAATGAAGAGGGGTGGCTTAGGTTAAGGTGTGAGGGTAGTTTACCGTTATGGGCCACAACATTGGCAGGGATGGATATTGTTCCATCTTCATCAGGAATGTTTAGGGGGAATTCGATTGGGAAGAGGATTGAGAAACATGTGGTTTAAATGGGACTAGCAAGACGTGTAGGTTTTGGTATTTAGTTTGAGAGGAAATTTTTAATCAGGGGTTTGGTTGTTGTGTCGAGACGCCTACGCGCAGTAGTTTTATGGGCAGAGGAGCAGAGGATAGGTGAAATGCACCAGTATTTGCCTGGAAAGAAAATGTAGACCCATTTACACCTTGCCCTCGTAAGCGAGGAAGGGTGGGTGAAAGGGGGTGGGGTAGGGACTAGGGGTGTGGTGTATTCACCGTTATGGGTTCTATTTGTGGTGTGGGGGGAATAAAATAAAATAAAAATTAATTTAAAAAGTAGGAAGGGGGCGCCAGGTGGAAGGCTCAGGAATGGTTAAGGCGCAGGGGAAGTAGCCCCCCCCCCCCTCGGGGGGCTCGTATGAAACATGCAACTCCTGGCACATAAGGTATTCTTGTGTCATTGATGAGATTGTCACAGAGTCGAGGAGCTCCCTCATGGAACATAAGGTCATCTTGTGTAATTTGTCAAGTATGCTTGTATGTAAGGCTCTCCAGCTTCTAAACCAGAATTTGTGTCACGATCACATGCTAATCATTTTATCCCGTTAAGAAAAATGTTTTGTGGGAGAAAATAAATAAGAATATTTTATGACCTTTGTCCTTTTGTTTTCAATCATGATAGCTGACATAATCACTGCTAAAATATGTTCCAAGCTAAAGGATGTTTGGGTAAACTATTGCACCGTCCTGTTTATACATGAAACTAAACTGTCAATTTTTGTAATCACATTTATTGTAGAAACTTTAAAAGAAATGTTATGTGGCTTGGTAATACTTCTTTATCAAAAATCGTGTTAAACTTTAAGTAATATATTTTATAAATAAAAAGAAATATGACGGTTTAGTACCGTCCTAGCTATGGCTCCCTCAACCTCCACTCCCCCCTTTTCAACCCGATCAGGGTCGTGAACTTTTAAATAGTTCTTAAAGGGATCGATCTAAGTTTTTTATCAATGAGTAAGACAATATCTACCAAAAAAAAGTTGGAAGAATATTATAATATATTTACTAGCAGTAGTAATCGGCGTAACCCGTGGTAGCAAAGCAATCCATTGCGTGGTTACACCTGGCAATACTTTAATTTAATTAAAAGACACAGGAGGGAAAAATCTCATTTTATTTCTACCGATGCAATTTGTAATTAATTTTAAAATATCTAATCCAAATTTTAAAATTCCAGCTTTGAGGTGCACATAGGCTACTAATTTTAAAATGTCCGCCCTCTGTGTGTGGTAGATATTGTACAATGCTCATGAGCAGAGCCCTGCTTTTATGGTGAATAAAAAAGCCCAATTTCGTTTTTAAGTTTCCCAAAAGCGGTGAATAAGCGGTGAATTACAAAAATCCTATTTTTGCGACGAAATTTTCGAATTAAGACAAAAGCGTTAAAAAAGTGGTTTTTACCAAACTTTCGTGATTAAGGTGACTTTGTTGGGTTAAAACTAGACTTCCAGGACAATGTTTGAAACAGGTAAACTAAACATATTGAAGTGAAAACCAAAAATTACATTTTGTTTGGACAAAACGGTAAAAAAACACTAGTCCGCAAAAAAATGTGCTGTCAACTTACTAATAAAGTAAGATTTAGCGGCAGCTGGTCCGGGAAAAGTATGTACAAGTCACAAAGACAAAATATTACACAAAAATCATCTTGTTACTTCACAAAAATTGTGACTATATTTTTAAATCTCAATTTAGGCTAGAAAAATACAAAATAACTACTCAACATCACCAAACTGCAACATGCAGATGGTAACAATGTTATCCACTTTCATTGTGGTTCTGCGGTCTGTTACTACTAAACTATACCTAGAAAAATATCGTTCTGAATCTGCATTTGAAATCGGCAGCCACAACGCTTGCAAACACTTTGTTGCGAAGTCACTGAACATACTGTCTGTCTTCAGCCCTAGCAGCACATTCTCAATTTTTAAACTTTCGATGCAATTTTCAAACTTAAAATATTTATTTTTCAAAATCCCAAAATATTAGCGCGAATGCCGAAAATCGCGACTAAATCGCGGACATCGTTTAAAATCGCGAATATCGCGCTAAAACGCCGATTTCGCAAACTATCGCGACAATTCTGAGCATATATTTGCAATCAGGGTAACCTGAAATGTGAACATCTGAAAGAAAAAATGCCATATCTAACATTCGTGAATTATCGCGATCTCCACAAACGCAGGGCTCTGCTCATGAGTCATGCCGGGATCACGACCAAATTAACGTTAACGTAACGTAACAACTCGAGCCAAACATCTTCATTCTCGAGTATGATCTGTGATTTGTACTAGTTTTACAGTGATGATCTGTGAATGTTTACAGTTTTCAATCGATATAATAAATATCTATTACAAAATATTTTTGATAAATTTAGCTTTCCTATTTTAGTTTAATTATTTTATTTCAATGTCTGATCACTAGAACTTACGCTAAAGAGTAAACATTGCTCATAATATCAACAAATGTATTACTAAATAGCCCTGTAAACGTAACTCGCATAATGATTGGCTGGATAGATCACGTGATACCCTTCAAGTAACGTTAAATTAAAGTAAAAGACCTCCCAGGACATCTCTTACGTTAAGTTAACTGCAAATCAACGTTAAGTTAACTGCATCATGATCGCCTCCATTTAAACACACGAGGAGGTCCTTTACGTTAAGTTACGTTAAGTTAACTTTAAGTTTACGTTAAGTTGCTCGTGATCCCGGCATCAGACAGCCATACACAAAAACTCTTCATTTTGTTAATAAAGTTGAAAGAAGAAGATTTACTTAAGATGTGTTACACCTAATTTTACCGCAATTGAAGTATTATAAAATTTAATATCACTTGTCTTATTACCAATCCTTATGGCTAAAAAATAATCTGACGATTAAAATAATCTACTTTACTAAATCGTAAGAAATTACGCAAGATAGGAGGAGGGGTTGAAAGTCTTACGATCCCTTACGTATGGGGAAGGAGGATATATTTTAATTATGATATTTTGTTTCCTTTTAATGACGATGTAAAGGTCAGCGTTAGAAGACCAGCGGGGTGACTAAAGGGGGTTCTTCCTAAATGGTTTGCCTTACTCCCTTCACGCAAATGTGGATACATTTCATCTACATTTGACCTCCCTAAATGGGTATTAGGACGTAAAGCAAAACAAAAAGCTGTATTTATAATTCTGACACCATCATGACACCAATATTGTGGGTATGAATAAACGGTTATGTGGATGTGAAATATTATTATTATTATTATTATTAGCACCGCGTCTTACTACCCGTTCGGGTTATACGCACTTACGCTAATGTGCAATGGTAGGGTGATTGTGAGATGAAATGGAGGACCTACAGTTTAACGTGGAATCCGAACCACGGTGGAGGCCTGGCATTCCTCACATTCACAAGTTGTGATTAATACACATCTTGTCAGAGGTGAAGGAAGAGTTTGGAAATCAGATAAATCTGTGCCGGGACCGAGGATTGAACCCCGGTCGCCAGCTCAGAAGTCCGACACCTTACCCCTAGACCACCAGGTCACCTTGGATGTGAAATAGTTCTGGCCGATCAAAACACATTAATTCCTATTTGTTCTTCAGCACAGTCGGGGAAATAGAACAACAATGTGATGGTAAAGCAATGTATTTGTTCCAAAAGCAATGTAATGTCCAAGAGAAGTTAAAACTTGTTTCGGAATTCTTCCTCTAATAGAAATAAAGATCACCGTATTAATTTTATTCTGTAAGATTTGACCCCATAAGGGTAATACTTTGTGTAAAGAGGCTTCTTGCTCTCGTTGATTATAGCTTCCTGATTTGAGATATAGCTTAGTTAAATAAAAGTAAGATTAATCTTCAGTTTGTAGACCGGTATGAATTATTTGTTCATTGTGATCAAGTATTAATGTTTTCTAGAATTGCCCCATTGTGAATTTTGCTCTATTTTATAATCTATCGTGATAGATTGTTTGCGGGCCTGCTTCTCAAGTTATTTTGTTTGCTTGATGTCAATCAAACTACTAAGGCGTATATTTAGTTAGATTTGTCTATCGCCGCCCTCCTCTCAGTAATATGTACAACTATTGTGATAAAGGATTCTCGGTATTTTCTGGAAAAGGAACTGTTTTGTTTGCTAAGTATTATTGGGACCACTGCTGTGTAGACAATATCCTCAAGTTACAATGTTCCAACCACTGCTGTGTAGACAATATCCTCAAGTTACAATGTTCCAACCACCGCTGTGTAGACAATATCCTCAAGTTACAATGTTCCAACCACCGCTGTGTAGACAATATCCTCAAGTTACAATGTTCCAACCACCGCTGTGTAGACAATATCCTCAAGTTACAATGTTCCAACCACTGCTGTGTAGACAATATCCTCAAGTTACAATGTTCCAACCACCGCTGTGTAGACAATATCCTCAAGTCACAATGTTCCAACCACCGCTGTGTAGACAATATCCTCAAGTCACAATGTTCCAACCACCGCTGTGTAGACAATATCCTCAAGTCACAATGTTCCAACCACCGCTGTGTAGACAATATCCTCAAGTTACAATGTTCCAACCACCGCTGTGTAGACAATATCCTCAAGTTACAATGTTCCAACCACCGCTGTGTAGACAATATCCTCAAGTTACAATGTTCCAACCACTGCTGTGTAGACAATATCCTCAAGTCACAATGTTCCAACCACTGCTGTGTAGACAATATCCTCAAGTCACAATGTTCCAACCACTGCTGTGTAGACAATATCCTCAAGTTACAATGTTCCAATCACTGCTGTGTAGACAATATCCTCAAGTTACAATGTTCCAACACTGCTGTGTAGACAATATCCTCAAGTACAATGTTCCAACCACGCTGTGTAGACAATATCCTCAAGTCACAATGTTCCAACCACTGCTGTGTAGACAATATCCTCAAGTTACAATGTTCCAACCACTGCTGTGTAGACAATATCCTCAAGTCACAATGTTCCAACCACCGCTGTGTAGACAATATCCTCAAGTCACAATGTTCCAACCACCGCTGTGTAGACAATATCCTCAAGTTACAATGTTCCAACCACCGCTGTGTAGACAATATCCTCAAGTTACAATGTTCCAACCACCGCTGTGTAGACAATATCCTCAAGTTACAATGTTCCAACCACCGCTGTGTAGACAATATCCTCAAGTTACAATGTTCCAACCACTGCTGTGTAGACAATATCCTCAAGTCACAATGTTCCAACCACTGCTGTGTAGACAATATCCTTAAGTCACAATGTTCCAACCACTGCTGTGTAGACAATATCCTCAAGTCACAATGTTCCAACCACTGCTGTGTAGACAATATCCTCAAGTTACAATGTTCCAACCACCGCTGTGTAGACAATATCCTCAAGTTACAATGTTCCAACCACCGCTGTGTAGACAATATCCTCAAGTTACAATGTTCCAACCACTGCTGTGTAGACAATATCCTCAAGTTACAATGTTCCAACCACTGCTGTGTAGACAATATCCTCAAGTCACAATGTTCCAACCACTGCTGTGTAGACAATATCCTCAAGTTACAATGTTCCAACCACCGCTGTGTAGACAATATCCTCAAGTTACAATGTTCCAACCACTGCTGTGTAGACAGTGTGCCTGCCGAAAGAGTGTGTGTGTGTGTGTGAATAAGAGAGTGTTTAACATAATATTTGACCTTTGTTTGACATGAGTGTTATCACTCCACCCAAAACAGCGACCATGCTGTTTATGGAGTCAGACTAGTATTGTAGTGGATTGTCGGTGACGCAGAGGTTAGGGTGTGAATCTCATCTTGACGCACTTGGTGTGTGTGTGTTTAAAACGTTGCTTTCACATCCTCTCCCCACGCTGAAGCGAATCCATTCTCTCTAATCTATCTTCCTCCCCACATTGACCCGGTACTAACCATTCTGGTCAACGTACTATTGAAACAATGAGTGTACACGATACATAAACACTATCTGTACTAGTACTTAATGTGGATCCAGTTCTTCTAACAAGCAAGTGCCACCAGTTGTCAAGTATCCATAACATAATAAAACAATCAGAGTGGTCCGGAGTTTAATGACGTGTGCGATTCCACAACTGATACAAGAAATAACACCTAGAAGTGCTTTCATTTATCGTCACTTGAATGGATTTAGACTGGAAATAAACATCGGGTAACACAAGGTGTGTCCAAAGGTAACGGCATTAGCTTTGAGACGATGATAAATCCGGTCATACCATGACCCTCACCCCCGCTAAACAGGGGTTTAATTAAATTAAATTAAATTAAATTAAATTAAATTAAATTTTTTTTGCACCGCGTCTTACTAACCGTTCGGGTTATACGCTTAAGTACTAATTACACTAATGGATTAGGAATGGGGAAGGTTGAATTTAGAGAAAGTGAACCCGCATTTGCGTGGAGGGAGAGTGGAAAACCATTTATGGGAAAACCTCCCCCAGTTCACCCGACCGAGATTCGAACCTCGATCTCCCCGTCCTCGGTGGTCTGGCTCAACACGACTGGCGCGTTAGCTAACTACGCCACCGAGGCGGGTAACAGGGTTTTAAAAAACCTCATCAGAATGGTTGTCTGAGATCTTGATCGATTTCCCATTTGTAGTGAAATTTAGTTTAGTCGGACACGCTAGGCTCGCAACAAGTCCTGTCCTTGTGGCTACATTTCACCTGTGCGTGGGTACTAGGGAATGAGAGGAGAGGGTAGGAAGTGCACATGTACAGTATTTAACAAAGAGAAGAGTCTTGCTTCATGAGTGTGTGAGACATGTGAAGCTACCAACATGCCAGAAGAAAGTTCTGCCCGCCTTCAATTTGACCAACCACAACCATCATGATGCAAGGCGGCCAGGACACTACCAGCGTCACTGGCCGCCGAACAAAAAGAACCAGCCCCAAACAAGGAAGTTTGTGGTTCTGACCTGACGCTGCTAGCAGGGGCCCAAATCTCTTCCAGTCCCCAGGGCTTAGCCCCACCCCCGGACTGGTGGTGTGAGGTGGCACCACGGGGGGCGAGGCGCGCAGACCCAACCCCAAACCCCGCCAGTACTCACCCATGGCCCCCGCCCCCTTGGGGTCCAGCTGGTAGGGGGGAATCCCCATGTGCGCGGGGGGCGGCTGACTCAGGTGGTCGCCGTTATGGCAGAAGAAGGGGAGCGCGGCGCCTGGGTGCGTGGGCGCCAGCCCCATCTTGCTCGCCTGCAACAAATAGCACACTGTCAGCACCCTGACCCAATCCACACAATACAACACACTATCAACACAGATCAGCATATTGTCAGCACATATCAGTACACTATCAACAGAGATCAGCACATATAAGTTCCAAGTCATACATTCTTCAATAAGCTTTAGGTACTTTTCAGTAGATAAGCTTAACTTTCAAATTTAATTTGACGTAATATTAAATTGGGACTACATTATTGTATATAATATTTACGAAATAATTTTGAAATATACCATTCAAGTCTTGGATACTAAATTATCCATTTTTTAAACTGGATTCTCTGTATTAATTATAATGAACCATATTCCATCTCTCTCACGAGTGACCCTATACCATCTCTATCACGAGTGACACT
Organism: Timema podura; assembly: GCA_033556935.1. Taxonomy (NCBI): domain Eukaryota; kingdom Metazoa; phylum Arthropoda; class Insecta; order Phasmatodea; family Timematidae; genus Timema; species Timema podura. Next base: position 50,996,307 of record JAVRXN010000007.1, on the reverse strand, counting down.
ATACCATCTCTCTCACGGGTGACCCTATACCATCTCTCTCACGAGTGACACTATACCATCTCTCTCACGAGTGACACTATACCATCTCTATCACGGGTGACACTATACCATCTCTCTCACGGGTGACATTATACCATCTCTCTCACGAGTGACACTATACCATCTCTATCACGGGTGACACTATACCATCTCTATCACGGGTGACACTATACCATCTCTCTCACGAGTGACACTATACCATCTCTATCACGGGTGACACTATACCATCTCTATCACGGGTGACACTATACCATCTCTATCACGGGTGACACTATACCATCTCTATCACGGGTGACACTATACCATCTCTATCACGGGTGACACTATTCCATATCTCACGGGTGACATTATACCATCTCTCTCACGAGTGACACTATACCATCTCTATCACGAGTGACACTATACCATCTCTATCACGGGTGACACTATACCATCTCTATCACGAGTGACGCTATTCTATCTTTATAACAGGTGACGCTATTCTATCTCTATCACATCTCTATCACGGGTGACACTATTCCATCTTATTCCATCTCTATCACAGGTGATACTATACCATCTCTATCACGGGTAACACTATACCATCTCGATCATGGGTGACACTATACCATCTCGATCATGGGTGACACTATACCATCTCTATCACGAGTGACACTATACCATCTCTATCACGAGTGACACTATACCATCTCTATCACGAGTGACACTATACCATCTCTATCACGAGTGACACTATACCATCTCTATCACGGGTGACATTATACCATCTCTCTCACGAGTGACATTATACCATCTCTCTCACGAGTGACACTATACCATCTCTCTCACGAGTGACACTATACCATCTCTCTCACGAGTGACACTATACCATCTCTATCACGGGTGACACTATACCATCTCTATCACGAGTGACACTATACCATCTCTATCACGGGTGACACTATTCCATATCTCACAGGTGACATTATACCATCTCTCTCACAGGTGACACTATTCTATCTCTATCACGGGTGACACTATTCCATCTCTATCACGGGTGACACTATACCATCTCTCTCACGGGTGACACTATACCATCTCTATCACGGGTGACATTATTCTATATCTCACAGGTGACACTATTCCATCTCTCACAGGTGACACTATACCATCTCTCACAGGTGACACTACCATCTATCACAGGTGACACTATACCATCTATCACAGGTGACACTATACCATCTCTATCACAGGTGACACTATTCTATCTATCACAGGTGACACTATTCTATCTATCACAGGTGACACTATTCTATCTCTCACAGGTGACACTGTAAATGTGTTATTGTGGGTTAGGACGCCAACTCCTGTATTTGTAGGGAAATAAACTCACACTTATTATGGCAATGCCAGTTCTGAAGCTCCAAAACCACTAAAACAAATCAACAATTCTCAATTATCTTAGGGTGTTAGTTTTTTATTCAAAAAGGGGGGATGTTGATACCTTTCACTTCCAATTTAGTGTGATCCGTATTTTAAATGATAATATCTGAAATATTTCGACATTTGTGACGTCTGCAACGCTATATTGACTGATGACACAGCAATGTGCTTGGAAAGTGCGCGTCGCCCTTTTAGGGTGGTCTTGTCAGAACTCTTCAGTTATCAAGATAGTATCTGCAGTAAATAGCTTGTCAAGATTGACAAGTTGTTCTGTTTTGGGGTCAATGATCCTACCCCCTTTCTGAGGGGTGACACAGAAGAGGCAAAATAGCATTAGCACCAATGGAGGCTCATATAGCGTCCACAACTACGCATAACATGGAAAGTTTAGCTCAGTTTTTGGGAGAGATTTCTAATATTTTGTATGTGTAAAAAAGTTCCAGCTTTCAAATGCACTCGAGATATCCAAAATGTTCAAGTTTTCGCCTAAGAGTGTTTGTTCATCATGGCAGACCAAACTCGGCTCCCGGTGTGAGCGGAAAACATTAGTCCAGGATATTATTAGTCTGAATGCAAGAAAGACTCTAGTACAGCATCGGCACGCAATCAAAAGAACGGCATCGCTTTGACACCCAACTGCGTTCTAATAATCTCAATGTTGACTAGGAAATTCGTGTTCAAGGATATTAGTGATACTTTATTCAACATCTCACACCTTAGTTATTTACCAGTGACTTCACCACATCGACACCAGGGTTTTTAATCCTATCTTAAAAAGACAATTAACTAGCATATTATTATGTCAAAAGCCTTTGAATATTTAGATGGGTCAATATTTAATACTGGTTTGAGCAGTGGCGTACCTGAATATTTGACACCTAACCTAACCAATAAAATTAATAAACATCCGAAAAGACATACTAACAAATGAGTTCTGATTTGTTCTGAGGTCTGACTTTTGTACACACACACACACACACACACACAACACACACACACACACACACACACACACACACCTACAATTCCTAAGGGCGGCATCAACAAAGAACCACTACCTACAAATTTCCTAGTCTAAATATTTCCTAAGAACTTCATAGCGGCGTTGACAAAGAGATTTAAAAAAACTAAAAGTGCGGCATTGACAAAGAACCACTACCTAAAATGTCCTAGTATAAATATATCCTGCCATAACTGTACCCTTGTGTGTGTGCGTTTGTGTGCGCGTGCGAGGTATGGGAGTAAAACGGAAAAGAAAAGGCCTACGATATGCCAGAAATGTGTGCAGTACATTCGTATTTGAATGATTACACGAAATTTTCCGCTGTGACGAAGGGGGTCAAAGCGACAAAGTTTCTTAATACAGTATGTCCCTATTATGACAATATTAAGATTTGTGCACAGTGCTTATCTGTGAAGACATTCTAAAATAATAAAAAAACTGTCTTTTCAATGCAGTATTTAATCATGTAATATTTCAACAATGTTCAGTATTAGGAACTTCTATTAACCCTTTAACCCGCCTCGGTGGCGTAGTTGGCTAACGCGCTAGCCGTGTTGAGCTCGACCGCTGAGGACGGGGAGATCGAGGTTCGAATCTCGGTCGGGTGAACTGGGGGTGGTTTTTCCTAAATGGTTTTCCACTCTCCCTCCACGCAAATGCGGGTTCACTTCCTCTAAATTCAACCCTCCCAATTCCTAATTCATTAGCGTAATTAGTACTTAAGCGTATAACCCGAACGGGTAGTAAGACGCGGTGCTAAATATTATTATTATTATTATTATTATTATTAACCCTTTACCTCCATTAATGTTTAATTGGAAATTATCCACGTGCAATAGTGTTGGTGTAAATTTAAGATTTCTAACCGAATGTAGCACAGTTTTTTTTTTTTTATTTAGCACCGCGTCTTACTACCCGTTCGGTTTATACGCTTAAGTACTAACTACATTTATGAATTAGGAATTGGGAAGGTTGAATTTAGAGGAAGTGAATCCGATTTTGCGTGAAGGGAGAATGGGAAATTATTTAGGGGAAAACCACCCCCAGCTAACCCGACCGAGATTCGAATCTCTATCTCCCCGTCCTAGGCAGTCTAGCTCAACACGACTAGCGCGTTAGCTAACTACGCCACCGTGTCGGGTTATCACAGAGTTGATGGACATGCGATCCACACTCTAAAGTTAATTTCTCCCGAGAACGTTAACACCAGAAACATCAAATGAGTAACAACAAAGCAATAACAACAATTACAGTTCTCTTCTCACACTTGCGTATCAACTATAGCGCTTGGTGGCTGAATGTATCACTAACGTCGGGCCTGCAGTAGACCAGCTATATTATCTTCACCTATTATTCAATGATACGAAAGTTTTCCCGGAAAATATTCACCTCTAGCTGCCATTATATGTTGGATTATATTTTAAGTCCATCATCAATACGATAGTTAAAGTAATTGTAATGTTGACTCGAGCGTTCGTTGACAAGTGTGTGAGGAGCATGTTGGCTGTCGCGAGGAGAAATAAGATTAGGAATGAAATTACCCGTGAAAGAGAGGGGGTACAGGGAGTACATGAGATAGTAGAGGAAGCAAGGCTGAGAAGGAAGAAAGAAATGGAAGGAACGGATAAAAGAAAGTGTGCTAGTTAGAGGAGAAGAATGGAAGCAATTAAAGGTCGAATAATGGTGGCATTTTATTAAACTTAACCGGCCACAGGCTGGAAATGGTTGATGATGATGATTACGATGTAATAGACTCTAGGTATCGTCCCCCCTCCACTACTTGAAATATATATATGTTACGGGTAATGTGCAAGATCTGAATAATGTCGAGATTAGCCGGGAGATGTCAGCATTATCCAGTTCCTGGGGATAAAGTCAGAAATAGAAAGTAATTTATCTCGTTCACGACCTTAAATACGGATGATATCGACATTATCCAGTAAGACTTGGATAACGTTGAATAATATGACGTGTGCAACTAATCAAGTTTCAATACTGATTTTATTTTGAAACAATATTTCTAAATTGGACAGTAAATTGGATCGTAGCGGTGCACTAACATTCGAAATGAATCATTTTATGCTTTATTTTCCACTAACCTAACCTAGCCTAACTTAAACTAATCTGACATAAGAATCAAATAGCTGAAGTTATTTATGCTTTTTCGTGAGGAATTCTCCATCTAGATATCATATTCTAACATAGCCTAAACTCACCTAGCCTAATCTAAGTTAACCTAGCCTAACCTAACTAACCATACTAACCTAGCATCACCCATAGAAATCGCCACTATCCAAGTGTGGGTGGATAATGTCAATATTATCTACGTATTTTGGATAACGTCAACCTTATCTGGATAATATTAACTTTATCCGGGTTTGGACTTTACCCGTAGCCTATATATGTATATATATAGGTACCCCTCTAGGTATTAATTATGAGTAAACTTAAGTTAAGCTCAAGGCTTATAAGCATTATGAAGGAAAGTAAATCTTTCATTCCCACAAGAGATGTGATGCTTGTATTCCTAGAAGAGGGAGGGTGTATTTCTTTACCTGTCAGCAATCAGCAGGGTTGTATTAATGGAGGATTAATATGAGGGGGGGATAGCCTCGGACTGCACAGGGTACTTGTAATTTGAAACGTTTATTTCCTGGCAGAATTCGGCTCCAGTTTGTACCAGACATTCGTCAGGAGAGAGGAGGAAAAACTTCATGGGGAACCCCTCTATCTCGAGAGGCTCACGCGAATTTCGTCAACTGAAACGCCGACTAAAACAACGTTTTGAGTTACATTTTATAAATTTGTGAAAACTAGATAATTAATATATTCCTCATAGATCAGCACTTCAATTGGATATTAAGTTAATAAAACCACTTACCTAATTGGTTACATTGCCTTGTACTCCATAGACTTACTGTATGTACTAAAGAGAAACATTTAAAACATATTCCATGTAACAATGTTGTAACTTCAACTTGCAACGTTGTTACTGCTAAATAATAAAGGTAACCAATACAAAATAATGCCAAATTAGTTATTTTAAAAGGAGCGCAAATTGTCTTATTTACCTTTCAGCAAACTAAAGTTAAATAATAGTTATATTGTGAAATAACTTATTTAACTATGTTAATAAAAACCAAATTAGCCATAACTGCTGAATTCAACTTGTATCTTGTATGGGTTGTTATGGCTTGTGCAAATAGCTCGTTAAAAACTGAAAATTGGACAGCCACGTAGACGTAGGGCGTAACAAACTGGCTATATTAGCAAGTGATGCAATGTTTTCAAAAATATTACACTATAACAATAACATGAATGGTTATAAAAATAAAATTTAAAAAATGTAGCGAAATACGAGTTCATATTGTAAAACAAATGTACTAAAAAAGCAAATACTATCCAAACCAGCAGGAGTCATGCGGTATTAGTCGTGAAGCTTGAAATACTCTTGCATTTCTTACCTAGAAGCCTTAACCCTTAGCTTAGATTGTTTCCAACCATTAGCGTTATACAGTTTCCTTTTTACACCACGATTTTTAGTATTTATTGTAAATGGTATCAACGAAACCTTACTAGCATCCAATAATAAAAAATGTTCCAGGGAGACTATAACCGTTTCTTGGCAATAAATCAAAATTTAACGCGGAGAATGTATGTATTATACGCTGTACGTTTTTCCGTGGATAACAATGTAGTTTACAACGCTGTTTCATGGATAACAATGTAACTTACAACGCTGTTTCATGGATAACAATGTAGCTTACAACGCTGTTTCATGGATAACAATGTAGCTTACAACGCTGTTTCATTAATAACAATGTAGCTTACAACGCTGTTTCATGGATAACAATGTTACTTACAACGCTGTTACACGGATAACAATGTTACTTACAACGCTGTTACACGGATAACAATGTTACTTACAACGCTGTTACACGGATAACAATGTTACTTACAACGCTGATACACGGATAACAATGTAACTTACAACGCTGTTACACGGATAACAATGTTACTTACAACGCTGTTACACGGATAACAATGTTACTTACAACGCTGTTACACGGATAACAATGTTACTTACAACGCTGTTACACAGATAAACAATGTTACTTACAACGCTGATACACGGATAACAATGTTACTTACAGTGCTGTTCCGATTCGTGTGTATATACACACATACACAGTTGATTACGTCTAATTGGGACATTGGTTAATCGGGGCAGCCGTTTATTTGGGCCAAGGTGATCTAGTGTAGATGTGTTCCAACTAACAGGAATCCACTGTATGGATAGCAAAAAAAAAATTGTGAGACTCAAAATACTTTGGCCTACCCAATCAATAACAATATGAATCATGTCCTGTAATCAAATAAAACATTCAGGCGTGACACAGTCGCAGTGAGGTGGTAATACTGGCGGTTAACAAAGATACCAGCTAGTATTTGTCTCTCACTCGCACTGACGTGATAGTACTGGCGGTAACAAAAATACAAGCTAGTATTTGTCGCAACACCAACCAGGCACAAAGAGTGGGTGTAACGTATATGATATAAGGGTTGTAAGGTTCACATGAGGGTGTGAGGATATGGAGGGACAGATATACCACACATCCACGTGGCTGTCATACTCCCTCCCCTGTTCATTATGTCCTTATCCTAGCCCTGTTGTAAATATGCGGCGCTAAAGCTGGTAACAAACGCTTGAATTAATCTGGCTCTCACGATATTTGGTCGTGTGTGGCAGGATCGAGTCGACCGACAGTAGTGACGCAAGCGCATATAGCTCACCGTGATAAATACATGGTCAAGATGGTCATTAAAACACTAGGTTTCCTGATATTGTCCGTTAAAATACATTCCCTCACACACAATAATTACTGCAATGCTCATATGAACTAGTTCAATAACAATTACAAGTGTCTCTCCTTGCCACTAACACACCGGAACATATCAAAGTCCTCCCTCTACCCCCGAAAGGGACCTTCTTAGCTAATGGGGAATGGATGCAATACAAGATTTTTATGTGGTTGCTTTATGTTTCAAAACAAAACAAACTTAAGTTTATTAATAGAAAAATCCAACAGACACCAAATCAAATCTAATGGAGTACACTCGCAATATAAGAGACCTGATTACAACTCAAGTTGAGTAATCGCAATATAAGTGACAACATTCCTAATTAAATCAAGATGAATACTCACAATATAAGTGACCACATTCCAAATTAAATCAAGATGAATACTCACAATATAAGTGACCACATTCCAAATCAAATCAAGATGAATACTCACAATATAAGTGGCCACATTCCAAATTAAATCAAGATGAATACTCACAATATAAGTGACCTGCCAATGTAACAAGCCGCGGTGCATTTGACCATATTCCAGGGCCATCCTTGTTAGGGGATAATTCAAACAAGCTAACATTTGAACTTGATCAACATCACGAATGGAAATAGGAAATAGTGTGAGGTGGAAATTTGATTTACGTTGACTCTCATATCGTTCGAAATTAATATAGCATAAAAAAAACAAACACACGCCCCCATACTCGTAAATAGTTTAAGAGTTTTCCTCCGTTCCTTCTAATCATGGCCGAAAACGATTTTTTGCGCCATAATCCATTGTTTCGGCGAAACAAGAAAAGTACACAACTCGAGACTTTTCGAAGTAACGCGAATATAGCAGATAATGTGACCGACTCGACTAGGGAGGGGGAAACTCGTTACTTGGGGAATTTAATGCCACTCGTTTGTACATTGTTAAAAACTGTAACAATGGTCACAGAACGCCGCCGATTTGAGGTTTACACTTTGCACTCTGTTAATTAGCAGACTATAAAACTTACTTTCAAATGGTTTCTTAGGCAACATCAATCACTCGACGGGCCGTAAAACACTTATTGATGGATTTATTGATACTAGAGTAGTGTTTACTGTGGTTTACCTTTTTAATTTGGTTTAATTTATGTGTACTCATTTTGACGTAACCTATTTAAAATTAAGTAATCGAATGATTGTAGCAACAGTAGTGAATTTTTAGACAGGAGAAAAGTACTTCAATGTCTACTGTAAAAAAACACACTAAATAATAGTTACTAGCTTAACGGTATTTATTCCAACTTGAAATAGGATTTAACCCAATTATTTTCGAGCTTCTGAATATCTATTTGGTAGTTTAACGCCTGATTTGCTTGGGAATGTTTCCAGCCAGTGTGAAACGAGCTTGCGTTTACCAGTTAAACATGTTTCGGTAGTGTCAGGAATTGAACCCTGGACACATTTCAATAGGTAGGCGCACTATATACTTATCAAATGAATCGGACAATGTTTAATTAAATAAGGCGATCTAAATTTGGGTCATTGATCAAAAAGAGTGTGGTAAAAAGTCAACTTAAGGTGTGGTTTTCGGTGAAATAAACCCCCCTCAAAATACTACAATTTACAATGTACTCTTCCGCAAAGAGGCGGGAACAGTTTGTTAAGTGGAAGTCAATGGTCCATGGAACAAAAGTATTTTAGCGAGAGTTTTTAAAATGAGGTTATTTTAAACTATAATGGATTGTGTGTGTACCAAGGTCTTTAAAAATAGCTGTTTGAAATGAATCAAAAGATAAACTTTTCACTTCTTTAAAACCCTTTTTAATTTATGCTAAAATTTCGACTCTATTTTAATGTCCTGTTTCTTTTATAGTGGTTTATGAGATTCATTGAACGGCTTATTTTCATAGAATCAGAGATTGGTTGGCATTGTTCCCTTCTTAACTAGTGTCTAGGAGGTCGGGAGTTATATCAAGTGTCCTATGTGTAGGTTCGGTATCAGGATAGGTCGTGGGAGTTGATATTATACAAGTGTCCTATGTGTAGGTTCGGTATCAGGAGAGTCAGGGGAGTTTATCAGATCCAAGTGTCCTATGTGTAGGTTCGGTATCAGGAGGTCGGGAGTTATATCAAGTGTCCTATGTGTAGGTTCGGTATCAGGAGGTCGGGAGTTATATCAAGTGTCCTATGTGTAGGTTCGGTATCAGGAGGTCGGGAGTTATATCAAGTGTCCTATGTGTAGGTTCGGTATCAGGAGGTCGGGAGTTATATCAAGTATGTGTCCCTAATGTGTAGGTTCGGTATCAGGAGGTCGGGAGTTATATCAAGTGTCCTATGTGTAGGTTCGGTATCAGGAGGTCGGGAGTTTATATTCCCAAGTGGTATCAAGTGTTATGGTAGGTACGGTATCAGGAGGTCGGGAGTTATATCAAGTGTCCTATGTGTAGGTTCGGTATCAGGAGGTCGGGAGTTATATCAAGTGTCCTATGTGTAGGTACGGTATCAGGAGGTCGGGAGTTATATCAAGTGTCCTATGTGTAGGTACGGTATCAGGAGGTCGGGAGTTATATCAAGTGTCCTATGTTCAGTATCAGGAGGTCAGGAGTTATATCAAGTGTCCTATGTGTAGGTTCGGTATCAGGAGGTCGGGAGTTATATCACGTGTCCTATGTGTAGGTTCGGTATCAGGAGGTCGGGAGTTATATCAAGTGTCCTATGTGTAGGTTCGGTATCAGGAGGTCGGGAGTTATATCAAGTGTCCTATGTGTAGGTACGGTATCAGGAGGTCGGGAGTTATATCAAGTGTCCTATGTGTAGGTTCAGTATCAGGAGGTCGGGAGTTATATCAAGTGTCCTATGTGTAGGTACGGTATCAGGAGGTCGGGAGTTATATCAAGTGTCCTATGTGTAGGTACGGTATCAGGAGGTCGGGAGTTATATCAAGTGTCCTATGTGTAGGTTCAGTATCAGGAGAAAGCTAGGAGCTTCTTTTTTAGCATTGCGTCTTATTAACTGTTCATGTTATAGGCATATGTACTAATTACAGTAATGAGTTAGGGATGAATAAGGTTGAATTTATACTAAGTGTACACGCATTTACGTGGAGGGAGAGTGGAAAACCATTTATGAACCCCACCCCTCAATACACTCGACCAGGATTCAAACCGCGATCGCCCTATCATCGGCAGTCTAGTCTTTTGCGAGAGTGACACACACCTAAAGCCGCGCACACACCTAAAGCCGCGCGCACCCCAGCGAGCCGCTCGCCAAAGCGTACGCCGAGCTGCGCTGCGGATCATTCTCGAAGACAGGTAGTGGAAGTGGTCGGTTTTGTTCGTTTGGTAATTGCACAATCCTAGGTTTGGTTGTTTGGAGACGGCCAAATCCCGAAATTGAATAGAACTTCGGGTTTTGGTCATTTTATACGTCCAATCCTATGATTGAGCAGAAAATCCGTCCATTGGCCGTTTTCGGGTTTTGAGCCCAATATGTACAAGGCTTTAGACCATGCGGCCACCGAAACAGGTAAAGTTGGGAGTTATATCAACTAAGAGATTGAGTTAAGATTTAATTAGATCAAGAAGAAACAATAAACTTACAATCCCACGTTAACAAAGTTTGTAGCAAAGTTGTACCTGCTCTAAGTTTTCAAGGACGTTGTACCTGCTCGTTTCCAAGGACGCTGTACCTGCTCTAAGTTTGTAAGGACGGTTGTACCTGCTCTAAGTTTGTAAGGACGTTGTACCTGCCTAAGTTTGTAGGGACGTTGTACCTGCCTAAGTTTGTAGGACGTTGTACCTGCTCTAAGTTTGTAGGGACGTTGTACCTGCTCTAAGTTTGTAGGACGTTGTACCTGCTCTAAGTTTGTAAGGACGTTGTACCTGCTCTAAGTTTGTAGGGACGTTGTACCTGCTCTAAGTTTGTAGGGACGTCGTACCTGCTCTAAGTTTCTAAGGACTTCGTAACTGCTCTAAGTTTGTAAGGACGTCGTAACTGCTCTAAGTTTGTAGGTACGTCGTAACTGCTCTAAGTTTGTAGGGACGTCGTAACTGCTCTAAGTTTTTAGGGACGTCGTACCCACTCTAAGTTTGTAAGGACGTCGTAACTGCTCTAAGTGTGTAAGGAGGTTGTACCGGCTCTAAGTTTGTAAGGAGGTTGTACCTGCTCTAAGTTTGTAAGGAGGTTGTACCTGCTCTAAGTTTGTAAGGAGGTTGTACCTGCTCTAAGTGTGTAAGGAGGTTGTACCTGCTCTAAGTTTGTAAGGAGGTTGTACCTGCTCTAAGTTTGTAAGGAGGTTGTACCTGCTCTAAGTTTGTAAGGAGGTTGTACCTGCTCTAAGTGTGTAAGGAGGTTGTACCTGCTCTAAGTTTGTAAGGACGTTGTACCTGCTCTAAGTTTCTAAGGACGTTGTACCTGCTCTAAGTTTCTAAGGACGTTGTACCTGCTCTAAGTTTGTAGGGACGTGCCTGTTTAGCCAGGGAGATGATATCCCTGACGAGCATCAGTAGGCCCGGATCGAGTGGCTCTGTTTCCATCCACCGCAGCGCCTGCGTAAGATGGTCCACCACCTCTAAAGGGGAGGGCACCTCCCACTCCCCATCTTCCACGGGCTCGGTCTTCAGAGAGACCGGCGTCCCACCCCCACGGGCCCATTGAGAGAGGTCCTCGTCTGCCACCTCCAAACCAAGGTCATGAGACAACCACTGCAGCTCCAATAGGAGCGCACGGTCCTCCTGCAGTTGAATTGGGGAGGCGGCACCACGTGACGTCAGGCACAGCAAGGGTGGCTCAAGACAAGGCGCCGACCAACACCGAGAGAAAGTCTCGGAGCGGACATTGAGCCACGCGCGATGCAGCAGAGGGAACGCCTCCTTTAGAGAATGTTGGGCGAGTATATCCGCCACGGAGACGTCTCTGTTGACAGCGGATAGCAAGGAGATGGCGTAGCGCGTCTTCAGCTCCGCCACCACCACAGGCCAGTCTAGCGTCGCCTCCGGTAACACCTTCACCACCACTTTACCGTCCAGGGACGTGAAATCAGTGTCCGAGGGCAGAAATGCACTCTTTTCCATGACTAAAACGACCCCATCGGGGTGGAGGTGGGAAGCGGCTGGGATAAACTCCCCCTGAAGCCACCAGGAGAACAGGTCGGGGGTGATAGTTCCATTGCCGCCCCCAGCGTACACTACGGGCTGGCTCAGCATGTTCACTCCTTGGAGGCAGGGCGGCCTCCACAGTTGTCCCGCCACTAGGAGGCGGGTCCGGTGTCGGCCCGTGCGGTCGCTCGCTCCTAGCACCCACACCCGCCCCCCCTGTTCCAAACTTCGGTCCGGGAGACTGCGCCAGTCCAGTTGGAAGACGAAGCCGCAGTACACTTGACTGTCGCTCAACTGGGAGGGGGAGATTTGTTCCCGCTTCACGACCGGCAGTTGCTCGGTGACGTCAGTAGGGGCAAGGGGAGTCACGCCGCCAGGGGTGGGCAGTCCGTAGCGCGACTGCCATCGCTTCACCCACCGCCGCGTCACCACTTCCCGCGGGACGCAAAGACGTCTGGCCAGACTACGCGCCTTGTTGCGCAACTCATCCACAGACAGCAGCACCGTCACTTCCCTGTCGGTGTCTGTCCTACGGGCGGCGCGCAGCGACTGATAGCGTTCGAACCAACGAAATAAGGCGCGTTCCAAGTCCGCCTCCGAGCGGTAGCGGTATGCCTTCGGCGGCATGTGAACTGTGCCGCGAGCTACGTCACGGACTACGTCACGGGTTACGTCTGCAGCAGATGTGCATCGCGCTCCGGCCAACTCGCGACTGAGTCCCGGACACAGACAGAGCAACCAACAGCCACTGGCGGCACGACATCAAAGCTTTGTGTGTTTGTGCACGAGGGAGAGAGACAGAGAGAGGCTTTTTATGTTTGGAGTCTCTTTGATGTTTAGCGGCGACTGTTACACAAAGAGAACGAGAGGCAGCAGGGAGGGAGATAGCGGTGCGAGAGAGAGAAAGAGAAGAGAGTAGTTCACACAAGGTGATATGAGCAACCGTACGAGGAAAAACATCCTCTGTTACCCAGCCGAGATTTGAACACTAGCCTCCCAACAATAGCTAACTAAGCCACATAAGTCTGACGTCATATCCCACATGCCCAATGATCCCTGTATTTGGAATAAATAATTAAATTCAAACTTAGCCGTAAATTGATTCAAAATGTGAAACAATGTTCCAAATGCACTTTGGTAGTTCCTCCAACTGATCTGTTATTTAACTAGTTTCAAGGATATCAGAAATTTCCCTCAATAAACCAAGAACAATGTGCGAGGAGAGTGAATTTCAATAACATTCAGATAAAATTACCATAATAGAAAAGAGTATGTTCTAATTTGTATGTCGGCTATTTGATAATGTTCCTTGACATGAAATTAAATGAAGTAATGTATTTTCAGTAGAATCACCGTTAATATGGATTGTATGTGAATGTGAAGAATGCCATGCCTCCACCGTGGTTCGGATTCCACGTTAAACTGTAGGTCCTCCATTTCATCTCACAATCACCCTACCATTACACATTAGCGTAAGTGCGTATAACCCGAACGGGTAGTAAGACGCGGTGCTAATAATAATAATAATAATAATAATAATAATAATAATAATAATAATAATAATAATATATAAATAATATGGATTGTAGATTGTAAAAATTAATCATTATGTTTAGACAAGGAAACTAGAGGAACATATGTTCGGACAGAGGCTAACAAAGGAACATTATGTTCAGAGGCTACTAGAGGGATATTATCAGGACCGTGCCGTGCTATGATACAGAGAGGCGGTCGCATCAGGCGGCGGCACCGCAAGGGGGCGGCAATAAGCAGAGAAATCAAAATACAATTCGAACCATTCAATAATTAAAAATCTTTATGCAACGCTTTTCAATATTGGTCTATGTTATTCCGATATTGATGTATACGATTTATGATTTATCGCACGCTTCTGCCTAAGCGCTTTCGGTACCCTTTGATTTCGGTTTCTGGTGTAGGTGCATTGTTGGCGAGCGCTCGCCGAAAGACTTTTGATCTGACAGCGCGAAGCTATTATTTTTGTTTGTAATATACCGCGCAACCGCTCCTAAAAGCAGAGGCGGCAATTATCACAAAAGACAATTGCACTTGTTAAGTGTTGATAGTTCTGCTTTGTTACAATTATTGACAATATTTGATATTAATGTTAGTTTGTCTCGAGAAATGGCAAGTTGCTGTGCTGTGCTTAAATCAGTAAATCAGATATATAATACATCTGTATCAGTATAATATTTTTGCATTTATACTAATTCAGTTGTGTGTTTAAAAAGTAGATCAGGTAAGAGAATTATTGTTTTTTATAGCAATTGTAGTAACTTATTATCATTGAAAATGATTATGTTATGACAAGAGGGACTCGAATTAAAAAGTAGCATTTGCATGGACTGGGTATATCTCAGGTGCGGAACGTGTGCCTGTGTGTGATAGAGAGTTATTTAGGTAATATTGGGCTACTTTTGTGTACTGTGTGTGATAGAGAGTTGCTTAGGAAATATTTGCATTTGCCTACTTTTGCGTTCGTTATTTATTGTTTATTGCTATATTTGTACCAAATTCATATATGTTGAAGTGGAGGCAATACAATAACAAGTTAAAGAAAGGCATATGTCAAAACGGTTGCTAGCTGTCAATTTGACAGATATTCGTTATCTATTTATTATGTTCTGTTACCTACAAATCTTTATTTTATCTTAATTTTAAAGAAAAAAAAACCTTGATGGGGCGGCATTTCGAAGACTTGCATCATACTGTGAAAATCTACCGCACGGCCCTGATTGTGAATGGTAATTTTTTTTGTTTAATAGATTGGTCATATTTTCGAAAACAATCCTAAGGTCTACCAAACATCAACATATAAATTCCCTGACATTCCCATGTTTTCCCTGTCTGTGGTGTGGCCACCATGTCTATGATGTCTGCTTCTTTTAGCCCCTAGTCTTACTACCCGTCCAGGCTGTCAATGGAAGGACAGAGGAAGTAAGGAGAGTGTATTTAGTGCACGGTTGTACTACCCGTCCAGGCTGTCAATGGAAGGACAGAGGAAGTCTGGAGAGTGTATTTAGTGCACGGTTGTACTACCCCTCCTGTCAATGGAAGGACAGAGGAAGTCAGGAGAGTGTATTAGTGCACGGTTGTACTACCCCTCCTGTCAATGGAAGGACAGAGGAAGTCTGGAGAGTGTATTAGTGCACGGTTGTACTACCCCTCCTGTCAATGGAAGGACAGAGGAAGTAAGGAGAGTGTATTAGTGCACGGTTGTACTACCCCTCCTGTCAATGGAAGGACAGAGGAAGTAAGGAGAGTGTATTAGTGCACGGTTGTACTACCCCTCCTGTCAATGGAAGGACAGAGGAAGTCAGGAGAGTGTATTAGTGCACGGTTGTACTACCCCTCCTGTCAATGGAAGGACAGAGGAAGTCTGGAGAGTGTATTAGTGCACGGTTGTACTACCCCTCCTGTCAATGGAAGGACAGAGGAAGTAAGGAGAGTGTATTAGTGCACGGTTGTACTACCCCTCCTGTCAATGGAAGGACAGAGGAAGTCAGGAGAGTGTATTTAGTGCACGGTTGTACTACCCCTCCTGTCAATGGAAGGACAGAGGAAGTCAGGAGAGTGTATTAGTGCACGGTTGTACTACCCCTCCTGTCAATGGAAGGACAGAGGAAGTCAGGAGAGTGTATTTAGTGCACGGTTGTACTACCCCTCCTGTCAATGGAAGGACAGAGGAAGTCAGGAGAGTGTATTAGTGCACGGTTGTACTACCCCTCCTGTCAATGGAAGGAGAGAGGAAGTCAGGAGAGTGTATTAGTGCACGGTTGTACTACCCCTCCTGTCAATGGAAGCACAGAGGAAGTAAGGAGAGTGTATTAGTGCACGGTTGTACTACCCCTCCTGTCAATGGAAGGACAGAGGAAGTCTGGAGAGTGTATTAGTGCACGGTTGTACTACCCCTCCTGTCAATGGAAGGACAGAGGAAGTCAGGAGAGTGTATTAGTGCACGGTTGTACTACCCGTCCAGGCTGTCAATGGAAGGACAGAGGAAGTCAGGAGAGTGTATTTAGTGCACGGTTGTACTACCCCTCCTGTCAATGGAAGGACAGAGGAAGTAAGGAGAGTGTATTAGTGCACGGTTGTACTACCCGTCCTGTCAATGGAAGGACAGAGGAAGTCAGGAGAGTGTATTAGTGCACGGTTGTACTACCCCTCCTGTCAATGGAAGGACAGAGGAAGTCTGGAGAGTGTATTAGTGCACGGTTGTACTACCCCTCCTGTCAATGGAAGGACAGAGGAAGTAAGGAGAGTGTATTTAGTGCACGGTTGTACTACCCGTCCAGGCTGTCAATGGAAGGACAGAGGAAGTCAGGAGAGTGTATTTAGTGCACGGTTGTACTACACCTCCTGTCAATGGAAGGACAGAGGAAGTCAGGAGAGTGTATTAGTGCACGGTTGTACTACCCGTCCAGGCTGTCAATGGAAGGACAGAGGAAGTCTGGAGAGTGTATTAGTGCACGGTTGTACTACCCGTCCAGGCTGTCAATGGAAGGACAGAGGAAGTCAGGAGAGTGTATTAGTGCACGGTTGTACTACCCCTCCTGTCAATGGAAGGACAGAGGAAGTCTGGAGAGTGTATTAGTCCACGGTTGTACTACCCCTCCTGTCAATGGAAGGACAGAGGAAGTCTGGAGAGTGTATTAGTGCACGGTTGTACTACCCCTCCTGTCAATGGAAGGACAGAGGAAGTCTGGAGAGTGTATTAGTCCACGGTTGTACTACATTTCACAATTACCTTTGTTTTATTGTTTATCAGACACTTTTCAGAGGAGTATTAAAACATTTCGTTTATTTATCATAAAATAGATATATTGTGAAGTTATGTGTTTAGAATCTGATGAATTGACATTTATACAAGACAATGTTACATGGAGAAGAGGTTAGACCTGAGTATTTAGTTCCTAAGTCACAATTTGAAAATTGTTTGTAGTTAAATGCTGAAAATTCATACATTTTACAATTATGTTCAGTTATTTTTAAAATTCCCTGTATTTTACATACATACATTATATACATATACATATATACATACATACATACATAATACATACATAAACCACGCCGTTTCCTTGCGGGGGTACTGTGGATTCACACGTTCGTCGAAAAACTAGCGCGGAACAGAAGCTTAGTCACGTGACGAGTTCTAAGCCAATCACAAGATTTCCGCCTCATCGGCGCGAGCTGTTCTGCTAAAGTTCAACTCATCTCTATTTCGTGCGCTCTGTCTGAGATGTTCGGCACAGGAGAACCAATCAAATCTCAGAACCAACCATATAAAATCAGTGCGCATGCGCATTTGACAACGCATGCGCTGTACTGCCGGAAGCTAACAGACAGCTTCGTTGACCGTTGTGAGGAGATTTGTAATAACCCGTTGATGTAAAGCTTGTATCGATGTATTGGATTGTGCCACGACACAGCGGTATAATTTGAAAACATCCATCGGGAGAATGATCTAAAATATATGTTTATTATCCACTAGAAAATAAAATATGTTGATAGTTAGCTGTTTTAAGTTAGCGTTGCAATGCATCATGGGTCAACATACAGCGTGTGAATTGCTGAGCTACTCAAGAAGATTCTGTTCTCTATTTTCGGCGAATGTGTGAATCAAGCTGTAGGCAAGAAACTGTGCATATAGCTTAAAAAAAACTTTATACTCACTTCCCTGTCCTTGCATACTCCCTTCAGCCATTCAAGGCTTCAACAACATCAATACAGCGAGTCATACATGCTCTTTTACTCTTAAAACTTGTAATGTTTCTCTTTTTGACACATTCGTCTACAACATTTAGCCACGTCTTCACATGGCCTACACCTTCCTTTTGATCCACACACTCTACCTTCATATACTTGCTTCGTCACTCGATCCACACTCATCCTCTCAACATGCCCAAATCAACGTAAGACGCTTCTTTCACATTGACCCATTGTATTCCCTTTCAAACCGCACTCCTTCAGCACACATTCATTACTGACTCTGTCCATACTAGTTTTTCCACATACATTTCTTAGATATCTAATTCTAAACGCATTCACCTTGCTCTTGTGATTCTCCCGACAAACCTACGCTTCACATCCATACAACAATGTTCTAGACAATATTCCGTCTTTTTCCCCCGGTTTCGAATGGTTCGTGGCAATCTTACTGTATTCATGTTGAGGAGTGGGTTGTCAACCAGCGGGGGCGGGGATCACTTCCCAGGGAGGCACAGAATCAATAGAAAATAATGTTAAAAATCATTTGGGAATTGAGGACAGTTTGTATTTTATACCCCTTTTCAAAAGTAAGCTAATTTTTACTTGCGTTATTGTAAACCATGCATACCAGTATCTGTAGACCTAATTTACCAATTAAATGACCAGCCAAAGGTGCGCATGCACGTGTTTATTTACAAGCCCGCAAGCCTCAGATTTACCGCCCCCCCCCCCCCCCCATTCCCCCCAATTCTCCTCTACCTTCTTCATCAGTTACCACTATGGCCACATGCAACACCGCCCAATTTCCACTATTCTGACTTTAATAAAAACTAAATGGTGTTTGTCGATTCCAAGTGGAAAATGAATTGCGGTGTAATTCGTCAAACATCAAACTCAATATTTAAGAAGTAATTACAACAAAACAGTGCCAGTCTTACCGTAACTTTCAGTCATTTTATTTATATCATTTTGCTGCAAGTGTTACATTTATTTTTGTATAGAACGAAATAACTAGAAAATAATACTTTAAATTTTGTATATCCATCCCAACAAATAAGGTGGGTGGGCCCCCATAGGAGTTTTAAAATCTAGCAAGGGTGGCGTCATCTGAAAAAGGTTGGAAACCACTGGCGCAGGGGAGATTGGAAAACCATAAAAGGGCGAAAAAACCCGTAAATAATTCCTGGAATAGAACCCCGACATCATGTCGACGGCTTAACTAACTAGAACAACACTGCTAATGTCAACATAAGGTTAGCAACATGTTACAATGAACAACAAGACTGCTATTGTCAACATAAGGTTAGCATCATGTTACAATGAACTAATTATTGTCTACATAAGGTTAGAAACATGTTACAATGAACAACAAGACTGCTATTGACAACATAAGGTTAGCAACATGTTACAATGAACAACAAGACTGCTATTGTCAACATAAGGTTAGCAACATGTTACAATGAACAGGACTGCTATTGTCAACATAAGGTTAGCATCATGTTACAATGAACAACAAGACTGCTATTGTCTACATAAGGTTAGCAACATGTTACAATGAACAACAAGACTGCTATTGTATACATAAGGTTAGCAACATGTTACAATGAACAACAAGACTGCTATTGTCAACATAAGGTTAGCATCATGTTACAATGAACAAATTATTGTCTACATAAGGTTAGCAATATGTTACAATGAACAACAAGACTGCTATTGACAACATAGGTTAGCAACATGTTACAATGAACAACAAGATGCTATTGTCAACATAAGGTTAGCGACATTTTACAATGAACAGGACTGCTATTGTCAACATAGGTTAGCAACATGTTACAATGAACAACAAGACTGCTATTGTCAACATAAGGTTAGCATCATGTTACAATGAACAAGACTGCTATTGTCAACATAAGGTTAGCGACATGTTACATGAACAGACTGCTATTGTCAACATAAGGTTAGCAACATGTTACAATGAAACAACAAGACTGCTATTGTCAACATAAGGTTAGCGACATGTTACAATGAACAGGACTGCTATTGTCAACATAAGGTTAGCAACATGTTACAATGAACAACAAGACTGCTATTGTCAACATAAGGTTAGCAACATGTTACAATGAACAACAAGACTGCTATTGTCAACATAAGGTTAGCGACATGTTACAATGAACAGGACTGCTATTGTCAACATAAGGTTAGCAACATGTTACAATGAACAACAAGACTGCTATTGTCAACATAAGGCTAGCAACATGTTACAGTGAACAACAAGACTGCTATTGTCAACATAAGGTTAGCGACATGTTACAATGAACAGGACTGCTATTGTCAACATAAGGTTAGCAACATGTTACAATGAACAACAAGACTGCTATTGTCAACATAAGGTTATCATCATGTTACAATGAACAACAAGACTGCTATTGTCAACATAAGGTTAGGATCATGTTACAATGAACAAGACTGCTATTGTCAACATAAGGTTAGCATCATGTTACAATGAACAAGACTGCTATTGTCAACATAAGGTTAGCAACATGTTACAATGAACAAGACTGCTACTGTCAACATAAGGTTAGCAACATGTTACAATGAACAATACTATTATTGTCTACATAAGGTTAGCAACATGTTACAATGAACAACAAGACTGCTATTGACAACATAAGGTTAGCAACATGTTACAATGAACAAGACTGCTATTGTCAACATAAGGTTAGCATCATGTTACAATGAACAAGACTGCTATTGTCAACATAAGGTTAGCAACATGCTACAATGAACAACAAGACTGCTATTGTCAACATAAGGTTAGCAACATGTTACAATGAACAACAAAGACTGCTATTGTCAACATAAGGTTAGCGACATGTTACAATGAACAGGACTGCTATTGTCAACATAAGGTTATCATCATGTTACAATGAAAAACAAGACTGCTATTGTCAACATAATGTTAGCATCATGTTACAATGAACAACAAGACTGCTATTGTCAACATAATGTTAGCATCATGTTACAATGAACAATACTATTATTGTCTACATAAGGTTAGCAACATGTTACAATGAACAACAAGACTGCTATTGTCAACATAGGTTAGCAACATGTTACAATGAACAACAAGACTGCTATTGTCAACATAAGGTTAGCGACATGTTACAATGAACAGGACTGCTATTGTCAACATAAGGTTATCATCATGTTACAATGAACAACAAGACTGCTATTGTCAACATAAGGTTAGCAACATGTTACAATGAACAGGACTGCTATTGTCAACATAAGGTTAGCAACATGTTACAATGAACAAGACTGATATTGTCAACATACGGTTAGCAACATGTTACAATAAATAAGACTGCTATTGTCAACATACGGTTAGCAACATGTTACAATAAATAAGACTGCTATTGTCAACATAAAGTTATCATCATGTTACAATGAACAAGACTGATATTGTCAACATAAGGTTATCATCATGTTACAATGAACAAGACTGCATTGTCAACATAAGGTTAGCAACATGTTACAATGAACAACAAGACTGCTATTGTATACATAAGGTTAGCAACATGTTACAATGAAAAACAAGACTGCTATTGTCAACATAATGTTAGCATCATGTTACAATGAACAATACTATTATTGTCTACATAAGGTTGCAACATGTTACAATGAACAACAAGACTGCTATTGTCAACATAAGGTTAGCAACATGTTACAATGAACAACAAGACTGCTATTGTCAACATAAGGTTAGCGACATGTTACAATGAACAGGACTGCTATTGTCAACATAAGGTTAGCAACATGTTACAATGAACAAGACTGATATTGTCAACATACGGTTAGCAACATGTTACAATAAATAAGACTGCTATTGTCAACATACGGTTAGCAACATGTTACAATAAATAAGACTGCTATTGTCAACATAAAGTTATCATCATGTTACAATGAACAAGACTGATATTGTCAACATAAGGTTATCATCATGTTACAATGAACAAGACTGCTATTGTCAACATAAGGTTATCATCATGTTACAATGAACAAGACTGATATTGTCAACATAAGGTTAGCAACATGTTACAATGAACAAGACTGCTATTGTCAACATAAGGTTAGCATCATGTTACAATGAACAAGACTGCTATTGTCAACATAAGGTTAGCAACATGCTACAATGAACAACAAGACTGCTATTGTCAACATAAGGTTAGCAACATGTTACAATGAACAACAAGACTGCTATTGTCAACATAAGGTTAGCGACATGTTACAATGAACAGGACTGCTATTGTCAACATAAGGTTATCATCATGTTACAATGAACAACAAGACTGCTATTGTCAACATAAGGTTAGCAACATGTTACAATGAACAGGACTGCTATTGTCAACATAAGGTTAGCATCATGTTACAATGAACAACAAGACTGCTATTGTCAACATAAGGTTAGCGACATGTTACAATGAACAACAAGACTGCTATTGTCAACATAAGTTTAGCAACATGTTACAATGAACAAGACTGCTATTGTCAACATAAGGTTAGCAACATGCTACAATGAACAAGACTGCTCCTGTCCAGTGTAAAAACTGCCCCAGTGTGCTCGATCCTGTCCTCACACAAGTCCTGTACAGGCGTCAAGCAGTCACGAGATGGAGGAATGAGTATTTTAAAGCTGGACGGTAGAAAGTGTTTCGATCCAACTCGTATAAATCTTTGTCATTAGTTTGTTATCCAAGCTTTGAGCTATTGTAAATTTCAAAATTACACTTGTAATCTTTACTCTCAGTGAGAGTTTTGTCCGACATACTATGTCAATAACAGCTCAGAGGCTCTGGTCCTGATCGAACCCAGGCCCCGCATCGGTAAAACACTAGTTTGGAGGGATGGAACTTGTAAAACTCCTGATTTATTCTTTCCCCCCTCCCTTCTATACCAGGAGGCGGGGCGTGCGCCATAACCATGGCAACGGGCGCCTGCTGGACCAAGCAGCGGTAGGCGGAGCGCCGCCTCTTGTTACTCGTGGGGGTGAGGGGAACAGCATCTCTCTGGGACATGGAGATAGCAGCAAGAAGTGTCTCTCTCTGGGACATGGAGATAGCAAGAAGTGTGTCTCTCTCTCTCTCTCTGGGGCATTAAGATAGCAGCAAGAACAGTGTATTTCTCTGGGGCATGGAGATAGCAAGAAGTGTCTCTCTCTGGGACATGGAGATAGCAGCAAGAAGTGTCTCTCTCTCTGGGACATGAAGATAGCAGCAAGAACAGTGTCTTTCTCTGGGACATGGAGATAGCAAGAAGTGTCTCTCTCTCTCTCTCTCTGGGACATTAAGATAGCAGCAAGAACAGTGTATTTCTCTGGGGCATGGAGATAGCAAGAAGTGTCTCTCTCTCTCTCTCTCTGGGACATTAAGATAGCAGCAAGAACAGTGTATTTCTCTGGGGCATGGAGATAGCAAGAAGTGTCTCTCTCTGGGACATGAAGATAGCAGCAAGAACAGTGTCTTTCTCTGGGACATGGAGATAGCAAGAAGTGTCTCTCTCTCTCTCTCTGGGACATTAAGATAGCAGCAAGAACAGTGTATTTCTCTGGGGCATGGAGATAGCAAGAAGTGTCTCTCTCTCTCTCTCTCTCTCTGGGACATTAAGATAGCAGCAAGAACAGTGTATTTCTCTGGGGCATGGAGATAGCAAGAAGTGTCTCTCTCTGGGACATGAAAATAGCAGCAAGAAGCATCTCTCTCTGGGACATGGAGAAAGCAACTGAATCTACTAACTCACTCACTCCAGGAGACGAATATTATAGTCTTACTTCACTTTAATGTTCGGCACAATGTTGTCAATGTGTTAACCCCCTCTGTAACAAGGTGTTCACCCCCTCTGTAACAAGGTGTTCACCCCCTCTGTATCAAGGTGTTCACCCCCTCTGTATCAAGGTGTTCACCCCCTCTTGTAACAAGGTGTTCACCCCCTCTGTAACAAGGTGTTCACCCCCTCTGTATCAAGGTGTTCACCCCCTCTGTAACAAGGTGTTCACCCCCTCTGTATCAAGGTGTTCACACCCCCTCTGTATCAAGGTGTTCACCCCCTTTGTATCAAGGTGTTCCACCCCCTTTGTATCAAGGTGTTCACCCCCTCTGTATCAAAGTGTTCACCCCCTCTGTATCAAGGTGTTCACCCCTCTGTATCAATGTGTTCACCCCCTCTGTATCAAGGTGTTCACCCCCTCTGTATCAAGGTGTTCACCCCCTCTGTATCAAGGTGTTCACCCCCTCTGTAACAAGGTGTTCACACCCCTCTGTATCAAGGTGTTCACCCCCTCTGTATCAAGGTGTTCACCCCCTCTGTATCAAGGTGTTCACCCCCTTTGTATCAAGGTGTTCACCCCCTCTGTATCAAAGGTGTTCACCCCCTCTGTATCAAGGTGTTCACCCCTCTGTATCAATGTGTTCACCCCTCTGTATCAAGGTGTTCAACCCCTCTGTATCAAGGTGTTCACCCCCTCTGTATCAAGGTGTTCACCCCCTCTGTACAAGGTGTTCACCCCCTCTGTAACAAGGTGTTCACCCCCTCTGTAACAAGGTGTTCACCCCCTCTGTAACAAGGTGTTCACCCCCTCTGTAACAAGGTGTTCACCCCCTCTGTACAAGGTGTTCACCCCCTCTGTAACAAGGTGTTCAGCCCCTCTGTAACAAGGTGTTCACCTCCTCTGTAATCAAGGTGTTCACCCCCTCTGTAACAAGGTGTTCACCCCTCTGTAACAAGTTGTTCACCCCCTCTGTAACAAGGTGTTCACCCCCTCTGTAACAAGGTGTTCACCCCCTGTAACAAGGTGTTCAGCCCCTCTGTAACAAGGTGTTCACCTCCTCTGTAATCAAGGTGTTCACCCCCTCTGTATCAAGGTGTTCACCCCCTCTGTATCAAGGTGTTCACCCCCTCTGTAACAAGGTGTTCACCCCCTCTGTAACAAGGTGTTCACCCCTCTGTAACAAGGTGTTCACCCCTCTGTATCAAGGTGTTCACCCCTCTGTATCAAGGTGTTCACCCCTATGTAACAAGGTGTTCACCCCTCTGTAACAAGGTGTTCACCCCTCTTATCAAGTGTTCACCCCTCTGTATCAAGGTGTTCACCCCCTCTGTATCAAGGTGTTCACCCCCTCTGTATCAAGGTGTTCACCCCTCTGTATCAAGGTGTTCACCCCTCTGTATCAAGGTGTTCACCCCTCTGTATCAAGGTGTTCACACCCTCTGTAACAAGGTGTTCACCCCTCTGTATCAAGGTGTTCACCCCTCTGTATCAAGGTGTTCACCCCTCTGTATCAAGGTGTTCACCCCTCTGTATCAAGGTGTTCACCCCCTCTGTATCAAGGTGTTCACCCCTCTGTATCAAGGTGTTCGTTCAATTTTGATAAACTCTATGAAACATTAATATGGAGGAGATGCTAAGAAAAGTAGCAAGAAGCGGGGAGTGGTGAAGGTGGAACTTCAAACACAAGATAACAAACTGAAAAGCGGATCACGAATGTGTAAAGAGCTAGAAAAGAATGTTTGACAAAGATCGCGAGAAAGTACAAAGCAATTTGTTTTGTTTGAATATCTCAAATTGTTCAATAAAGTTGGTGAACTAGGTTAAACTGATAAGCAGATTTGTGACGGATTTTCAGAAAATAAAATATGTTGTCAGATTTATGAACTGAACAGATCATTGGGTTTAATAGAGGGGAAAATTTTGTCAATAGTTTAGTTTCTTTTGGTGGTAAGCTAAAATTGTGATTTCTACTTCAGATTTATGAACTGAACAGATCATTGGGTTTAATAGAGGGGAAATTTTTGTCAATAGTTTAGTTTCTTTTGGTGGTAAGCTAAAATTGTGATTTCTACTTCAGATTTATGAACTGAACAGATCATTGGGTTTAATAGAGGGGAAATCTTTGTCAATAGTTTAGTTTCTTTTGGTGGTAAGCTAAAATTGTGATTTCTACTTCAGATTTATGAACTGAACAGATCATTGGGTTTAAGAGAGGGGACATTTTTGTCAATAGTTTAGTTTCTTTTGGTGGTAAGCTAAAATTGTGATTTCTACTTCTAATTTTGTTTTACTGAAGTTTAATGTAAGATTATTTGTAGCCATAATTTGTCAGAACATTCCCTCACAAGCCTCTATTTTAAGTCGAGATGAAAATAATTATATTTTCTGACATATTCAACCATAAAGTAATTTTTTATAGACCGTATTTAACAGTCATTATAACGTGTTAGCAGACCTTGGGCCTACAAATAAACAAAGTACACAAATAGTTTAGATTCGTGTCTCTTTTTAAGTTACTAAAATAATGTTGTGTTTTTGCACTTGATAATAAGAGTCTTCAAACCACAATTGAAATAGCTCGTGCCTCCAGGGAGGATCTGAACAGTGACAATTAATCTAGGTATGAAATTATTGATTAAAACCATCATACAATTCGCACAATAATTAATAAATATGAATAGAAAATAAAAATATATTGGTATTGGTACAAGTACAAGTAGATCTGAACTAAAATTTTGGTGGTCGCTAGACAAACAATTTTAACTTTTATATAAACTATTGAACCTTGAGGTGAGTAATATCAACACTTGGAACATATGAACCAGTTATTCTAGAGGTGAAAAATATAAAAGCATGTAACATATGAACCTGTCATTATAGAGGTGAAAAAAATAAAAGCATGTAACATACCTATGATCCTACAGGCAAGATATTTGATTTTAATTCAAACAGCAAATATATTAAAGTTAAAAAGGTACTACACTTAATTTATTTCGAATGATAGTTGGCTAACCAAATCGATAACACAACTTAATGCAAACACGGTCGATTCACCCCTACTAGGACTATATCTAGAATGTATTCCTGAAGGGAGAGTGTTATTCTCAGAGGTATTTCTGTTCTCAAGTTGAAGCGTTCTAGACTCAAGATTGCGTCAATAAACCGTGATCAGTCCTGAGTCGTCCAACGCGACCTCTCCTAGGAACGACGCCGAGTGGAGGGAGTTGGACGCTTGTTACGCGGCTTGTCGGCGAGATCAAAGCACGACGTGCGTCTCCCTGGAGGCAGGCGGCGTGGGCGCAAATCACATTTTCGCTTCGCTTCCCTGTGCCCCCATCAGCGAGCGTAGCAGGCAGTGGCGTGGCGTGGAGAGTCTCAACAGAGATGTTTGTAGTGGTACTAGGGCTAGATGAGATACACTACATCCTTGTTATGTTGAGAGGAGATACACTACATCCTTGTTATGTTGAGACGATATACACTACATCCTTGTTATGTTGAGACGAGATACACTACATCCCTGCCATTTTGAGACGAGATACACTACATCCCTGCCATTTTGAGACGAGATACACTACATCCTTGCCATGTTGAGAGGAGATACATTACATCCTTGTTATGTTGAGACAAGATACGCTACATCCTTGTTATGTTGAGACGAGATACACTACATCCTTGCCATGTTGAGAGGAGATACATTACATCCTTGTTATGTTGAGACGAGATACACTACATCCTTGCCATGTTGAGAGGACATACACTACATCCTTGCCATGTTGAGAGGACATACACTACATCCTTGCCATGTTAAGAGGAGATACACTACATCCTTGCCATGTTGAGTGGAGATACATTACATCCTTGTTATGTTGAGACAAGATACGCTACATCCTTGTTATGTTGAGACGAGATACACTACATCCTTGCCATGTTGAGAGGACATACACTACATCCTTGCCATGTTGAGAGGACATACACTAAATCCTTGCCATGTTGAGATGAGATACACTACATCCTTGCCATGTTAAGAGGAGATACACTACATCCCCGCCATGTTGAGAGGAAATACACTACATCCCCGCCGCCATGTTTAGAAAGAAATACACTACATCCCCGCCATGTTGAGAGGAAATACACTACATCCCCGCCATGTTGAGAAGAAATACACTACATTCCCGCCATGTTGAGAGGAATACCCATCTCCAGTAGAATCACTAGAGGAACAACTCTTCCTGGAAGTTGATTGCTTGACCATGTAAGCTTCATTGGAACCTCTCGACAGATGCTGTCAGTGATGTTCTTGTCAAGGCTTGTTTACAAGCTATAAACAAAGAACTGTTCTTTGCAAGGCTAGTTTACAAACTATAAACAAAGAACTGTTCTTTGCAAGGCTTGTTTACAAGCTATAAACAAAGAACCGTTCTTTGCAAGGTTAGTTTACAAGCTATAAACAAAGAACCGTTCTTTGCAAGGCTTGTTTACAAGCTATAAACAAAGAACTGTTCTTTGCAAGGCTTGTTTACAAGCTATAAACAAAGAACCGTTCTTTGCAAGGCTAGTTTACAAGCTATAAACAAAGAACTGTTCTTTGCAAGGTTAGTTTACAAGCTATAAACAAAGAACTGTTCTTTGCAAGGTTAGTTTACAAGCTATAAACAAATAAATGCTCCTTGCAAGGCTAGTTTACAAGTTATAAACAAAGAACTGCTCCTCGCAAGGTGTGACGCCCATTTAATATAAAGTAATCAGATTCGTAAGGGCAGGGCTCTATCGTTGACCAGGTAAATTGAGTCTAAGTTTTATATTGTTTTCCCCATTATATCTCCAGACGAATGCTGGTGCAGTCCCTTGCATCCTTCTTTCTATCAATTATTAAAAGCGACAGACACGGTGTTGAGTTGTGTGTGGTCGAGGGTTAATGTGGTATGAACCACCACTCGCTTGGACCATGGGATCAGGTAATTAATACGGTGTAAAAACGGCGGGAGTGAGTGGAGTGGTAAGCCTGCATGCAAATGACAGCTCAGCAGGCGGGTGGAGCCGCAAGGTTGGCACACGTGGACAATGCTCTATATTCAGCCGTTTTTACGCCTGCGGTCAATTACAAACATAACAAAGTGTTCTGCCGTCATTACGTTAATACTTTTCGTATTGGAGATACTTTCATTGGACTGGTGTTACACAGCCAGTCGTGCTTGTGTTATACGTGGGTGTAATTTTGTGTTATAAGTGTGTCGGACGGAGGAAAAACCATCATTTATCAATATTATGATATGGTAATATTTTACCGTGTTGACAATGCCTTACATTAAAATAGAAATGTCAGGTTGGCCACTCAAACCTTAGAATAAAATTCCAGCATAATTCCCGGTAATTTTTTAAAAATATTTTTTCCTAATTTTTAAAGGCTTTTTTTTTTACTCCGTTTGAGAAACTCTGAACAAATGTTTCTGAATGTAAATGTTTGGTAAAAAGGTGTGTTGAAAACGCCACCAAACTTTAATATTTGAGCAAGTCTTGTTAATAAGTATTTCTACTCAACGCCTGGGTTAGTATATACTATAGAGGCCATTCCACTCTTAAATTGCAGTATAGGCTCTTATGGACAGGTCTTGCCATCTCTTTTTAACACATTGGTTACCCTGTTATCACTGTCATTCTGCCCAGCGGGGTTGTCATTTTTAAGCTTAAAATGAACATCTTTATTTCAATTAAATTAGCACATTCACTGATGCATCTATTTATAGTAATATAAGCTACCCCAATAAAAGTGTTATATCAATAATTTTTTTTACAAAATATAAAAATCAACACTTTTGTCTCTATTTCACGAGTTTCCAAATATATCACGTCATAAGTCTCGTTCCAATCGCGAATAATGTTATAGTGGATGCAGTAATAATAGTCATAAGTAACGCCTGCGAAGTCTGAAATGGATATCTTTTACCCGAGTATTTTTAAATAAATGTATAGATACACACACTATAACTCTTGAAATATTGAAATTTGTTGTCATGTTTGAAACTGATTTTCTTTTGATTTTACATGGGTATATTTAATTATGTAAAAGCAATTGTAAAAAAAAACCCACTACAGGTCAATATTTACCGCAGTCTGTAGTGCGTGTGCCAAATGATATTGGAATACCAGGTTACATTCCCGGCATGGTAGAAGATTTATAGTTGGTAAATTGAATGTTATGCTTTTCTTAGCATTAGGCTAGTTTGTAAGTCGTCTGTTGAAATAATCAGGGTGTTCTAGACGTGCACGTAAAATATACTAAATAAGAAAAGCATTATCTGGTGTAGGTTTTGTCAAGTGATTGTTTCATGGTTCCAGGCAAATACCAGTACCAGTGGACTTACTCTTAGTAACTTTTCTCATCGTTAAGATATATTTTTGATTTAAATTAGTTTAATTTGCTGATATCCAGGACAAAGGCGCCAGACGTATAAATATAAATTTAGTCCAGACACATCTATTTGAAACGTACCTAGAAGTATGTGCACCAGTAGTGAACTTCCACTCATGCTAACGTTAATGTTAATGTTAATGTTAATGTTATGTTTCGGTCATTATTTGGGTGGAGGCCTAGGTGGTATTTGGTATTTAAACGTAATTGTCATCAAACGTAAATATAAGGTTATAACTACTTATATTATAAAGTGTGAATAAGATAAATGAGTGTTTAAAATTGTCAATTTGTCTCAGGTGGATAGAATCTGGCAACTGCGGGCTCCATAAGACCTCAATTTAAGAATGGAATGGCCTATAGACTATCAAAGTCCTGCAAATGTATACCCCCAACCTCAATTATGATTAATACATTATAAATTACTTCAAGATGGGTCTTTGTTAAAACTAATTCCTTACCATCTCCTGTCAGAAGACTTTGCTATGAGCCTCTTCCCTTCTTCCTCAAAAATGTATTCATGATACAGACCTGATACAGCCTTATTAACTTATTTTAGGTCTTGATCGGAAAGTGATTATTCCGTTGTGGTGTAGTAGCAGGTAAGCAGTACATAAGATAAGTATAAGTAGAGTAGGCAAGTTATACAGTAGAGAGTAGGAAGTACATAGAGTAGCATTATACAGTAGAGAGTAGGCAAGTTACAGTAGATGCAGTTACAGTAGAGTAGGCAAGTTATACAGTAGAGAGTAGGCAAGTTATACAGTAGAGAGTAGGCAAGTTATACAGTAGAGAGTAGGCAAGTTATACAGTAAGAGTAGAAGTTACAGTAAGTAGGCAAGTTTATACAGTAAGAGAGTGTGGGTAAGTTATACAGTAGAGAGTAGGCAAGTTATACAGTAGAGAGTAGGCAAGTTATACAGTAGAGAGTAGGCAAGTTATACAGTAGAGAGTGGCAAGTTATACAGTAGAGGTAGCAGTTATACAGTAGAGAGTAGGCAAGTTATACAGTAGAGAGTAGGCAAGTTATACAGTAGAGAGTAGGCAAGTTATACAGTAGAGAGTAGGCAAGTTATACAGTAGAGAGTGGCAAGTTATACAGTAGAGAGTGGCAAGTTATACAGTAGAGAGTAGGCAAGTTATACAGTAGAGAGTAGGCAAGTTATACAGTAGAGAGTAGGCAAGTTATACAGTAGAGAGTGGGCAAGTTATACAGTAGAGTGTGGGCAAGTTATACAGTAGAGAGTGGCAAGTACATAAGTGGTAAGTTATACAGTAGAGAGTGGTAAGTTATACAGTAGAGTATGCAAGTTATACAGTAGAGAGTGGGTAAGTTATACAGTAGAGAGTAGGCAAGTTATACAGTAGAGTGTGGGCAAGTTACACAGTAGAGAGTAGGGCAAGTTATACAGTAGAGAGTGGGTAAGTTATACAGTAGAGAGTAGGCAAGTTATACAGTAGAGTGTGGGTCAAGTTATACAGTAGAGAGTGGGCAAGTTATACAGTAGAGTGTAGGCAAGTTATACAGTAGAGAGTGGGTAAGTTATACAGTAGAGTGGGCTAAGTTATACAGTAGAGAGTGGGTAAGTTATACAGTAGAGGTAGGCAAGTTATACAGTAGAGGTAGGCAAGTTATACAGTAGAGAGTAGGCAAGTTATACAGTAGAGAGTGGGCAAGTTATACAGTAGAGGTAGGCAAGTTATACAGTAGAGTAGTGGCAAGTTATACAGTAGAGGTAGGCAAGTTATACAGTAGAGAGTAGGCAAGTTATACAGTAGAGTGTGGGCAAGTTATACAGTAGATGTAGGCAAGTTATACAGTAGAGTGTGGGAAGTTATACAGTAGAGAGTATGCAAGTTATACAGTAGAGAGTAGGCAAGTTATACAGTAGAGAGTAGGCAAGTTATACAGTAGAGATGGGCAAGTTATACAGTAGAGAGTAGGCAAGTTATACAGTAGAGAGTGGCAAGTTACACAGTAGAGAGTGGCAAGTTATACAGTAGAGTGGGCAAGTTATACAGTAGAGGTAGGCAAGTTATACAGTTAGGAAGTTAGTGGGTACAAGTTAACAGTAGAGAGTGGCAAGTTATACAGTAGAGGAGTAAGTACATAATGTTATTACAGTAGAGAGTAGGCAAGTTATACAGTAGAGAGTAGGCAAGTTATACAGTAGAGAGTAGGCAAGTTATACAGTAGAGAGTAGGCAAGTTATACAGTAGAATAGGAGTAAGTATGGCAAGTTACATAGAATAGCGTTATACAGTAGAGTGTGGGTAAGTTATACAGTAGTGTGGGCAAGTTATACAGTAGAATGTGGGTAAGTTATACAGTAGAGTGTACATAAATATGCTACACACACACTAGCGGAAAAATCTTATTTGGGGAGAGGCGAGTGGGATTTAAAAAAGTCCCTAAAGTCAAAGGAGTGTTCAAGGAACAAAAAATGGAAAACTTTTGAAAACTTGATGCCCCTTCAACCTATTTAGAGTAGTTCTCGCCTTTAAATTCTAGATAAGTGGCCAAAAATATCTAGCACTTTTCTTGGTTTTTCCCTCCTTACAGGAGCAAATTGAAGCAAAACTCCTGGTTTTCCCGATCAGTGTGGGGAGCATTATTTGGGGAAAACGGGGATTAGATCATAGCAGGATACTTTTGAGGAGATTATGACTTTTTCCCCACCTCCCTCCTTAGTGAGAGCAGAGTCCTGTGTTCCAACTCCAGCAAAGTATGACAATGTGATGCTTCAGAAAATTATATAGAGTTTATTTCCAACCGTTGAATGAGAAACTTCTCCTTCACAACCAAATAATGATTATTACAGTTGTGTGTGTTTCAACTCCCACACAAACACACTCAGAGACCCCACCATACAAACACTCACAGACCCCACCATACAAACACACTCAGAGACCCCACCATACAAACACTCAGAGACCCCACCATACAAACACACTCACAGACACCACCATACAAACACACTCAGAGACCCCACCATACAAACACACTCACAGACACCACCATACAAACACACTCAAGAGACCCCACCATACAAACACACTCAAGAGACCCCACCAAACAAACACACTCAAGAGACCCCACCATACAAACACACTCACAGACACCACCATACAAACACTCAGAGACCCCACCATACAAACACTCACAGACACCACCATACAAACACACTCAAGAGACCCCACCATACAAACACACTCAAGAGACCCCACCAAACAAACACACTCAAGAGACCCCACCATACAAACACACTCAGAGACCCCACCATACAAACACACTCAGAGACCCCACCAAACAAACACACTCAGAGACCCCACCATACAAACACACTCAGAGACCCCACCATACAAACACACTCAGAGACCCCACCAAACACTGAGACCCCACCATACAAACACACTCAGAGACCCCACCATACAAACACACAGAGACCCCACCATACAAACAAACTCAGAGACCCCACCATACAAACACACTCAGAGACCCCACCAAACAAACATAATCATAGGCCCCACCATACAAACACATCCACAGACCCCACCATTCAAACCATGAAAGGGGAAAGCAGTTTTCTAATGTATTAAACAGGGATTATCGATATTTTCAATATTCTAAAGTTATCCTCGACATTCTTGAACAAAAGTTTAATTGTTGTCACAGAACATAGAGAGAAGAATAAAGTTAGAGAAAGAGAGAGATAATGTGGAGGGGATGAAGGAAGAGAAAGAGAGGGTAGGTCGTCCGCCCCAATAAGCGAGCATCCTCTAGTCTAGTCTGTAAGCAGCTTTTCTCCAAAGCAGGGAATATTAGTGTGTTCAGTCTTGGGTTGGTAGAACTGCTGATGCGGCGCGCGGGGATTACCAGGGAGGTTTCTCCTGCTGCCTCAGCGCCAAGATTACATCCGTGCCGGATCATCAGACAGCGTCACGACGCTACAACGAACACATGGAACTAGTTCAGGTGGCATTAGTCGAGAGTATAGTTTGTCGTCATAGTAAGAACATTAGTCGAGATCATAGAAAAACTTGCTAGTCGGTCTAGTGCTAGTTCTGGCTATTAACAACTTGCTGATCAGTCTAGTGCTAGTTCTGGCTATTAACAACTTGCTGATCAGTCTAGTGCTAGTTCTGTGTATCAACAACTTGCTGATCAGTCTAGTGCTAGTTCTGGCTACTAACAACTTGCTGATCAGTCTAGTGCTAGTTCTGGCTACTAACAACTTGCTGATCAGTCTAGTGCTAGTTTCTGGCTACTAACAACTTGCTGATCAGTCTAGTGCTAGTTCTGGCTACTAACAACTTGCTGATCAGTCTAGTGCTAGTTCTGGCTATTAACAACTTGCTGATCAGTCTAGTGCTAGTTCTGGCTACTAACAACTTGCTGATCAGTCTAGTGCTAGTTCTGGCAATTAACAACTTGCTGATCAGTCTAGTGCTAGTTCTGGCTATAAACAACTTGCTGATCAGTCTAGTGCTAGTTCTGGCTACTAACAACTTGCTGATCAGTCTAGTGCTAGTTCTGGCTATTAACAACTTGCTAGTCAGTCTAGTGCTAGTTCTGGCTATTAACAACTTGCTGATCAGTCTAGTGTTAGTTCTGGCTATTAACAACTTGCTAGTAAGTCTAGTGCTAGTTCTGGCTATTAACAACTTGCTGATCAGTCTAGTGCTAGTTCTGTGTATCTCCCAGCGTCGCGACGTCCCTTGCGTCGGTTATGCTCTCCCAGGCGCAGAGCTCAGTTTGTCCCGACGAGGGAAAGCGAGCTAAATCTGCTTTGGTAGTTCCCCTCCCTTCCCCGTAGGCAGATAACCGACAGGGGGAACACCATCCAATAACTAGACCGTTTCAATCATTAGTTTCATTGGATGTTGGAGCCGGTCATTCGGTTTCATCGGTTATTAGAACAGATCATTTAGTTTCATCGGATATTGGAACAGATCATTCGGTTTCATCGGTTATTGGAATAGATCGTTCGGTTTCATCGGATATTAGAACAGATCATTTATTTTCATCGGATATTGGAGCAGGTCATTTGATTTCATCGGTTATTGGAATAGATCATTCGATTTCATCGGATATTGGAGCAGGTCATTTGGTTTCATCGGTTATTGGAATAGATCATTCGATTTCATCGGATATTGGAGCAGGTCATTTGGTTTCATCGGTTATTGGAATAGATCATTCGATTTCATCGGATATTGGAGCAGGTCATTTGGTTTCATCGGTTATTGGAACAGATCATTTGGTTTCATTGGTTATTGGAATAGATCATTCGGTTTCATCGGATATTGGGGCAGATCATTTGGTTTCATCGGTTATTGGAATAGATCATTCGATTTCATCGGATATTGGAGCAGGTCATTTGGTTTCATCGGTTATTGGAATAGATGATTCGATTTCATCGGATATTGGAGCAGGTCATTTGGTTTCATCGGTTATTGGAATAGATCATTCGGTTTCATCGGATATTGGGGCAGATCATTTGGTTTCATCGGTTATTGGAATAGATCATTCGATTTCATCGGATATTGGAGCAGGTCATTTGGTTTCATCGGTTATTGGAACAGATCATTTGGTTTCATCGGATATTAGAGCAGCGCAGAGGTATGGTGTCTTCGATGTTGCATCTCTTTCTATGCGTCATTGCGTTTAAAGATGTCGTCGCTGCAGCTATCATCATTTTACGGCGTAGAAAGAAATGTAAGCGTCGTGATTAGGGATTTTGATCAGTATGGTTAAACCACACCTTCCAAAACAAAATTCTATATTTATAGTATTTGTGTGATGACCGCCACAACAATGGATGATGTTGATTGTCATTGATGAATTCGAATGTTTTTTCGGCACTTCTCTCCAACAAGGAAAACAGGGTGACCTGGTGGTCTAGGGGTAAGGTGTCAGACTTTTGTGCTGAGGGTCCGGGGTTCAATCCTCGGTCCCGGCACAGATTTATCTGAATGTCAAACCCTTCCTTCACCTCTGACAAGACGTGTATTAATCACAACTTGTGTATGTGAGGAATGCCAGGCCTCTACCGTGGTTCGGATTCCACGTTAAACTGTAGGTCCTTCATTTCATCTCACAATCACCCTACCATTACACATTAGCGTAAGTGCGTATAACCCGAACGGGTAGTAAGACGCGGTGCTAATAATAATAATTAATAATAATAATAATAATAATAACAAGGAAAACACAACGAAACAAAAACTTTCACGGATAATACAACTACACAACTACTAAACAAACCAAGGGAACCGCCTTCGATAGTTCTCAGGTAACTCGAGATAATTTCTATTTATTGCCTAATTTTAATTGGCCCAAATTACTTTAAATCAGGGCCATTTTTCTCCTTTTAACAATTTTGTTTTCATCTTTTTACTACATTTCCTTTCTTAGTCTAGTTAACAGGTTTAGCTCTTAAATGACCTATTTGACATTTCAATTACTCCTACTTCCAGTTGATCCGCCCCCGGTACCCTCTCCCGCTGGGCCCCCCACAGACTCCAGGATAGTTCTCAACTAACTGTGAGGAAAGATTGTTGCAACGTGCTCCCCCAATATTTGCGGCTGGACGCACAGCTACATTCGGGCTATGTGCCTGCGCATACCCCAACGTGCATCTCCTGTACGTCTAGTTCCATGCGGCATGTTGCATGAAATAAGGCAGAGTGTAAACCCTCCTTTAGGTCGGACACGTGTTGTAATGGACGCATAGTTGGCTGCTTTATAGTCAGATACTAGATATCTAAATTATACTACGTGTCAAACAAGCTCTTACAATCACCTCCAGTAACAAACAAGCTCTTACAATCCTCTCCAGTATCAAACAAGCTCTTACAATCACCTCCAGTATCAAACAAGCTCTTACAATCCTCTCCAGTATCAAACAAGCTCTTACAATCACCTCCAGTATCAAACAAGCTCTTACAATCCTCTCCAGTATCAAACAAGCTCTTATAATCACCTCCAGTATCAAACAAGCTCTGACAATCACCTTCAGTATCAAACAAGCACTGACGATGATTACCTCCAGTATAAAACAAGCACTGACAATCCCCTCCAGTATCAAACAAACTCTTACAATCACCTCTAGTAACAAACAAGCTCTTACCAATCACCTCTAGTAACAAACAAGCACTGACGATGATCACCTCCAGTATCAAACAAGCACTGACAATCACCTCTAGTAACAAACAAGCACTGACGATGATCATCTCCAGTATCAAACAAGCACTGACAATCACCTCTAGTAACAAACAAGCACTGACGATGATCACCTCCAGTATAAAACAAGCACTGACAATCCCCTCCAGTATCAAACAAACTCTTACAATCACCTCTAGTAACAAACAAGCTCTTACCAATCCCCTCCAGTATCAAACAAGCACTGACGATGATCACCTCCAGTATCAAACAAGCACTGACAATCACCTCTAGTATCAAACAAACTCTTACAATCACCTCTAGTATCAAACAAGCACTGACGATTATCCTCTCCAGTATCAAACAAGCACTGACAATCACCTCTAGTATCAAACAAGCACAGTAACAATCAATCACTTCTATGATATCAAATGACGCCTCGTATTATAAAATGCACATATTTAACATTTATACAAAACTTGGGATGTTTTCAAATGGTTGTTACTAGCGCCCAGATGTTGATCACACGTAAACAAAAGACAATGCTATTGTGCTCATAAATTATGTTCATGATCCCCTGCTTGTGAAAATGTGTTATTGGTTATTAATCATTTTGGATTAATAGGTAATATTTTCTTGGTTCGCGTCTTTTTTGAGTAATTTTTAGGATATCGAGTAAGTATATTTTTTAATACTATCGATTTGACTAACGCATACATAACTAAGTTTTATCAACATATAGTTGTCAGAATGAGAAGTTTATGTAACAATGAACTTTATATCCTGTTTTCTGTAGTCTAATGTTGTAAAATACACATTCCTAGTGAGACTGCAACTGTAGAGGGTTGCGTTGGGAGGAGGTGGCTATTAGGGGACGGCCAGACTGGGCGAGCGACTAAAATATAAAATAGAACACATTGGTTGTAATGAGAGGTGGCCAGACTGGGCGAGCGACTAAAATATAAAATAGAACACATTGGTTGTAATGAGAGGTGGCCAGACTGGGCGAGCGACTAAAATATAAAATAGAACACATTGGTTGTAATGAGAGGTGGCCAGACTGGGCGAGCGACTAAAATATAAAATAGAACACATTGGTTGTAATGAGAGGTGGCCAGACTGGGCGAGCGACTAAAATATAAAATAGAACACATTGGTTGTAATGAGAGGTGGCCAGACTGGAGCGCGCGCGCTTGAAAGATAGAACTAGTTCTACTTTTTAAAGCGCGCGCGCTCGACCCGGTACGGTCTGGTTTACAGGCGCTAGGCAATATTATTGTATGTTGGTTCATTGAGTGCTAGGAAAACTTCTCATTTTGACATTTTTATTAATATCGATAGGTTTAGCACACTTGCTACTAACGGCCTAATTTAATTGTTAAGATCATAAACCACACCTATATATGTGTGTGTATATATATGTGTGTGTGTGTGTGTGTGTAAAAATGATATGTTAAAATACTTAAATATTATCAAAGTATGCGTATAACCCGAACGGGTAGTAAGACGCGGTGCTAATAATAATAATAACCCGCCTCGGTGGCGTAGTTGGCTAACGCGCTAGTCGTGTTGAGCTCGACCGCCGTGGACGGGGAGATCGAGGTTCGAATCTCGGTCGGGTGAACTGGGGGTGGTTTTTCCTAAATGGTTTTCCACTCTCCCTCCACGCAAATGCGGGTTCACTTCCTCTAAATTCAACCCTCCCAATTCCTAATCCATTAGAGTAATTAGTACTTAGGCGTATAACCCGAACGGGTAGTAAGACGCGGTGCTAAATATTATTATTATTAATAATAATAATAATCAAAGTAGGCCTTTACAAATAAGAATCACCATTAGCGTGGAGAGAGGAGGAGAAAACCACAACAATAAATCCTTTGTCTAAAACCCACCTCAGTTCACTGAGCCAAGATTCGGAGCCTCCTCGTCAACAACTATCGAGAGCTATCTGCTAATCACGCTCTCGCTCGCTTGTCAGTCTGGCCGAACCCTTACTCCTGAAGCATAATATATTAGTAAATCAATATTATATTTATCAGAGCAAGCGTTCAGTTAAGATGCGTTTCATTGCATGCAGTTTTCATTGTTGCAGTAACAATTTGTAAAGCGTGTGTTTGATTTAGTCGTGTCTAGTGCGTTTGTAACTACTTTTTGTTCGTATTTTTAGATCACTGCTGGCAAAATTTGAAGTAAATGTTGATAATTTTTATATCATTATGCTAGTCTTTTTTTTTATCCTCAAAAGTCCGGGCCCTGCTTATACATTTTTTAAAGTTTTGAAATATCATGATTTCTCGTCATTCCCAGTGCCTAAACATACATTAAAAAAATCAACGCGCTCGTTGAAAATTCTTTACAATAATTACTGTGTGTAAAAATTAATATTTTAAATTTTTTCTTTTTTTCGATCTTTTAAGAACATTTAAAAATTTCAAAGAACTGTTAAAATGTCCCTTATTTTTCCTTGTCATACCAAATTCCTGACTTTTCCATGCTTCTCCTGTACTTTAGGTACGTTTACATTTCGTTCAACTGTGTTTTCAGGTATCGGGTGTAACTGTGTCGTCAGGTATCAGGTGTAACTGTGTCGTCAGGTATCGGGTGTAACTGTGTAGTCAGGTATCGGGTGTAACTGTGTCGTCAGGTATCAGGTGTAACTGTGTCGTCAGGTATCGGGTGTAACTGTGTAGTCAGGTATCGGGTGTAACTGTGTCGTCGAGTATCGAGTGGAACTGTGTCGTCAGGTTTCTGGTGGAACTGTGTCGTCGGGTATCTGGTGGAACTGTGTCGTCGGGTATCTGGTGGAACTGTGTCGTCAGGTATCTGGTGGAACTGTGTCGTCAGGTATCGGGTGTAACTGTGTCGTCGAGTATCGAGTGGAACTGTGTCGTCAGGTTTCTGGTGTAACTGTGTCGTCGGGTATCTGGTGGAACTGTGTCGTCGGGTATCTGGTGGAACTGTGTCGTCAGGTATCGGGTGTAACTGTGTCGTCGAGTATCGAGTGGAACTGTGTCGTCAGGTTTCTGGTGTAACTGTGTCGTCGGGTATCTGGTGGAACTGTGTCGTCGGGTATCTGGTGGAACTGTGTCGTCAGGTATCTGGTGGAACTGTGTCGTCAGGTATCGGGTGTAACTGTGTCGTCGAGTATCGAGTGGAACTGTGTCGTCGGGTATCTGGTGGAACTGTGTCGTCGGGTATCTGGTGGAACTGTGTCGTCAGGTATCTGGTGGAACTGTGTCGTCAGGTATCGAGTGGAACTGTGTCGTCAGGTATCGAGTGGAACTGTGTCGTCAGGTATCGAGTGGAACTGTGTCGTCAGGTATCTGGTGTAACTGTGTCGTCAGGTATCGGGTGTAACTGTGTCGTCAGGTATCGGGTGTAACTGTGTCGTCAGGTATCGGGTGTAACTGTGTTGTCAGGTATCAGGTGTAACTGTGTTGTCAGGTATCGAGTGGAACCGTGTTGTCAGGTGTCAGGTATCAGGTCCAGGTAGAGAGTGTGAGAATGTTGAGCGGTACAGAGCGACCATACAGTTGTATTTGCGCCTCCCTCCTCCTCCTCCTCCTCCCTAATGAGACGAGAGGCCGCTGTGTATTCCAGTGGGCGCTAATGAAAAAGCGCGCGCTCAGTCCAGTGGCAGCTCTAGTTACATTGCTAGGGGTACGAAGGGTCTAATGGGTAGCCCTTCCCCCTGGCCAGCAGCGAACACGTCACTGTGCGCTCTTTGAAATACGAACACTTCACGGCTACGACAGGCGAGTAAAAAACTGGGCTGGGTGGAGGTATGGGGGGTCATGGTCTGGGCCGTCCTTGGAAAGCACAGGGTCTGAGGGGTGAGGCTACCTTGCCCCAGTACACGGCTATATAAGGACCAAAGTTTATACTCTCTCATTGTATCACAAGAAATATGTCCATACACAAACACGTGTCCGAGTTAGCCACATACTTATACTAATGGGGTAGGGAGAAGGAAGGTAGAATTTACTATAAATGTACCCGAATTTACATGATGGAAGTGTGGGAACCACTTTTAAAAATACCAACTGAATTCCAGACCAGCGAAGCACTCCAGGTTGAATATAGCGAAATGTTCTATTTGCTCCAGTTACCTCCATCATGGAAAGGTTACAAGGAATATACAAAAAAAAAACCTCTCCCGACATCAAATGGAGAAACAACCTCGACCCCCCCTCCCTACCCCCTCGCACCCCTTTTCCATCCAGTAGATCTGAAAACCGAGCTCTCTTTTGAAAGAAGTCGTATGTAGAGAGAGGGTGGAGGGAGGGTCCAATCACATCGAGGACTCTGAATGTATGTTGGGGGAAGGGGTTGTATTAATGACGGACGGGCACTTGACCGGCCGACTCCGGGGATGAGATTGCTCCGGGAAAAACTGTCTTTGTGCTCCAGCTCTTTTGTTGCTTGCCCTCTCGAGGCAGAGGAGAAACCACACAACTCCAGGCGAGGGAGAGGAGAAACCACACAACTCCAAGAGAGGCAAAGGAGAAATCACACAGCTCCAGGCGAGAGAGGAGAAACCACACAACTCCAGGAGAGAGAGAGAGAGAAGAGAAACCACACAACTACAAGAGAGGCAGAGGAGAAACCGCACAACTCCAGGAGAGAGAGAGGAGAAACCACACAACTCCAAGAGAGAGAGAGGAGAAACCACACAACTCCATGCGAGAGAGAGGAGAAACCACACAACTACAAGAGAGGCAGAGGACAAACCGCACAACTCCAGGAGAGAGAGAGAGGAGAAACCACACAACTCCAGGCGAGAGAGAGAGAGAGAGGAGAAACCACACAACTCCAAGAGAGGCAGAGGAGAAACCACACAACTCCAGGGAGAGAGAGAGAGAGAGAGAGAGAGGAGAAACCACACAACTCCAGGCGAGAGAGAGGAGAAACCACACAACTACAAGAGAGGCAGAGGAGAAACCGCACAACTCCAGGAGAGAGAGAGGAGAAACCACACAACTCCAAGAGAGGCAGAGAAGAAACCACACAACTCCAGGAGAGAAAGAGAGAGAAAGAGGAGAAACCACACAACTCCAGGAGAGAGAGAGAGAGAGAGGAGAAACCACACAACTCCAAGAGAGGCAGAGGAGAAACCACACAACTCAAAGAGAGGCAGAGGAGAAACCACACAACTCAAAGAGAGGCAGAGGAGAAACCACACAACTCCAGAGAGAGAGAGAGAGAGAGAGAGGAGAAACCACACAACTCCAGGAGAGAGAGAGAAGAAACCACACAACTCCAGGAGAGAGAGAGAGAGAGAGAGAGAGAGGAGAAACCACACAACTCCAGGCGAGAGAGAGAGAGAGAGGAGAAACCACACAACTCCAGGCGAGAGATAGGAGAAACCACACAACTACAAGAGAGGCAGAGGGAGAAACCGCACAACTCCAGGAGAGAGAGAGGAGAAACCACACAACTCCAGGCGAGAGAGAGGAGAAACCACACAACTCCAGGCGAGAGAGAGGAGAAACCACACAAATACAAGAGAGGCAGAGGAGAAACCGCACAACTCCAGGAGAGAGAGAGAGAGAGAGGAGAAACCACACAACTCCAAGAGAGGCAGAGGAGAAACCACACAACTCCAGGAGAGAGAGAGAGAGAAGAAACCACACAACTCCATGCGAGAGAGAGGAGAAACCACACAACTACAAGAGAGGCAGAGGAGAAACCGCACAACTCCAGGAGAGAGAGAGAGAAGAGAAACCACACAACTACAAGAGAGGCAGAGGAGAAACCGCACAACTCCAGGAGAGAGAGAGGAGAAACCACACAACTCCAGGCGAGAGAGAGGAGAAACCACACAACTCCAGGAGAGAGAGAGGAGAAACCACACAACTCCAAGAGAGCCAGAGGAGAAACCACACAGCTCTAGAAGGAGATGACACACTTTTGGATTCACTCAAAGTTTTACTTCAGTACATAATTACAGTAGCCCCATGGCT
Organism: Timema podura; assembly: GCA_033556935.1. Taxonomy (NCBI): domain Eukaryota; kingdom Metazoa; phylum Arthropoda; class Insecta; order Phasmatodea; family Timematidae; genus Timema; species Timema podura. The sequence goes on along the minus strand of JAVRXN010000007.1, from coordinate 50,952,828 downwards.
TCTTTGGTGTTGACTGACAGCTCACAGTTGACTTCTGACAGTCAACATTTAGGTATATACCTAAATTTTGACTGTCAGAAGTGACAGCTGCTAAACACATGTTTTTGCAGATCATATGGGTCGGCGTAGGGATACATAATTTGGTCTGGTAACTTTTCAGTGCTGTCAGTCAGCACCAAAGAAGCCATGGGGCTACTGTATGTTCTCTCAGATAGAACATCAAACTCGTTCCTTTTTTTTTCCACTAAGGGAGCCTTAAACTCGTCCCTTATATCCACAAGGGGAGACTCAAACTCATCCCTTCTATCCACAAGGGGAGACTCAAACTCATCCCTTCTATCCACAAGGGGAGACTCAAACTCATCCCTTCCATCCACAAGGGGAGACTCAAACTCATCCCTTCTATCCACAAGGGGAGACTCAAACTCATCCCTTCTATCCACAAGGGGAGACTCAAACTCATCCCTTCTATCCACAAGGGGAGACTCAAACTCATCCCTTCCATCCACAAGGGGAGACTCAAACTCATCTCTTCTTTTCACAAGGGGAGCCTCAAAATCTTCCCTTCTTTCCACAAGGGGAGACTCAAACTCATCCCTTCTATCCACAAGGGGAGACTCAAACTCATCCCTTCCATCCACAAGGGGAGACTCAAACTCATCTCTTCTTTTCACAAGGGGAGCCTCAAATTCGTCCCTTCTTTCCACAAGGGGAGACTCATACGCAATAATAAATAGCAGTTTACTCTCCCAATCTCCACACAGCTTGTAAACAATAATAAAGCCATTATAATATCCCAATGACCCCACAGCTTGTAAACAATAATAAAGCCATTATAATATCCCAATGACCCACAGCTTGTAAACAACAATAAAGCCATTATAATATCCCAATGACCCCACAGCTTGTAAACAATAATAAAGCCATTATAATATCCCAATGACCTCACAGCTTGTAAACAATAATAAAGCCATTATAATATCCCAATGACCCCACAGCTTGTAAACAATAATAAAGCCATTATAATATCCCAATGACCTCACAGCTTGTAAACAACAATAAAGCCATTATAATATCCCAATGACCCTACAGCTTGTAAACAACAATAAAGCCATTATAATATCCCAATGACCCACAGCTTGTAAACAATAATAAAGCCATTATAATATCCCAATGACCCCACAGCTTGTAAACAATAATAAAGCCATTATAATATCCCAATGACCCCACAGCTTGTAAACAACAATAAAGCCATTATAATATCCCAATGACCTCACAGCTTGTAAACAACAATAAAGCCATTATAATATCCCAATGACCTCACAGCTTGTAAACAACAATAAAGCCATTATAATATCCCAATGACCCCACAGCTTGTAAACAATAATAAAGCCATTATAATATCCCAATGACCCCACAGCTTGTAAACAATAATAAAGCCATTATAATATCCCAATGACCTCACAGCTTGTAAACAACAATAAAGCCATTATAATATCCCAATGACCTCACAGCTTGTAAACAACAATAAAGCCATTATAATATCCCAATGACCTCACAGCTTGTAAACAACAATAAAGCCATTATAATATCCCAATGACCTCACAGCTTGTAAACAACAATAAAGCCATTATAATATCCCAATGACCTCACAGCTTGTAAACAACAATAAAGCCATTATAATATCCCAATGACCTCACAGCTTGTAAACAATAATAAAGAGCAGTATAATATCCCAATGACCCCACAGCTTGTAAACAATAATAAAGCCATTATAATATCCCAATGACCCCACAGCTTGTAAACAATAATAAAGCCATTATAATATCCCAATGACCTCACAGCTTGTAAACAACAATAAAGCCATTATAATATCCCAATGACCCCACAGCTTGTAAACAACAATAAAGAGCAGTAAATTATCCTAAACATGTACATTGAGTTCCCCTCATGTTACAGTAAGTACAGTACAGTAAATATCTCCACATCTTCGACAGTTGCCAACTCGCCTCTCAAAAACCTTCACTGGAATATGTTTTTTTAAAAGCTTCTTTTTGCTATTTTACATCACTTCCCTATTTACCCACTTTCCTTTTATATTTCTCTCTCCGCCGTACACTTTTTATTTCCCTAATATGGATTATTCTTTTTTTATTTCTCCTTTTCTTTCCGTCATTTTCCCGTAGTTCCCCCCCCTCCCGCCCTTGTAATACGTTGATTAGGCGCGGACTTGAGGAGGAGGGGGGGGGTTTATATCCAAGCGACTCTCGTGAGAGCGGGTGTGGGGGGGGGGGGGTGCTTCAGGTTCTTTCTTCAGTTTCCCCGACTCGTTTGCATGGGGGGTTCTTTGTGCGCGCACCAGCTACTGTGCCTAATTAGTGAGGAAAGGATGTAGACTACCCAAACCAGCGCACTTAGCGAGTCAATATAGTGGGGTGAAGGGGGGGGGCGGGGGGTACGCAAGGCCCGAATACAAAAGCAACAAAATACAAACCCAAATATGCGATTGCCATCGCAGTGCACAATGTCATTGTTATTAATAGAAGGGAGGGAGGATAACATGTCAATCATTAGGGACAGTTGTCAACTCCTGAAACATCTAAACAGATATAGGGACAGTTGTCAACTCCTGAAACATCTGAACAGATCTAGGGACAGTTGTCAACTCCTAAAACATCTGAACAGATCTAGGGACAGTTGTCAACTCCTGAAACATCTGAACAGATCTAGGGACAGTTGTCAACTCCTGAAACATCTGAACAGATCTAGGGACAGTTGTCAACTCCTGAAACATCTGAACAGATCTAGGGACAGTTGTCAACTCCTGAAACATCTGAACAGATCTAGGGACAGTTGTCAACTCCTGAAACATCTGAACAGATCTAGGGACAGTTGTCAACTCCTGAAACATCTGAACAGATCTAGGGACAGTTGTCAACTCCTGAAACATCTGAACAGATCTAGGGACAGTTGTCAACTCCTGAAACATCTGAACAGATCTAGGGACAGTTGTCAACTCCTGAAACATCTGAACAGATCTAGGGACAGTTGTCAACTCCTGAAACATCTGAACAGATCTAGGGACAGTTGTCAACTCCTGAAACATCTGAAAAGATCTAGGGACAGTTGTCAACTTCTGAAGCATATCAACGGATACACGGACAGTTGTCAACTCCTGAAGTATCTCAACAGATAAGGGGACAGTTGTCAACTCCTGAAGCTTCTCAACAGATACTGAGAACAGTTGTCAACTCCTGAAGCATCTCAACAGATACTGAGACAGTTGTCAACTCCTGAAGCATCTCAACAGATACTGAGACAGTTGTCAACTCTTGAAGCATCTCAACAGATACTGAGACAGTTGTCAACTCCTGAAGTATCTCAACAGATATAGGGCAGTTGTCAACTCCTGAAGCTTCAACACACATTACGAGACCTTTCTGTCGCTAAACGTATATAAAATAACAAAATAATTGCAATGAACAACACGATGACCATCTTTTGGTTCAAAGTACGGCAGAGCCACACGCTACAAACATGTTAGACAGTCGAGCAGGTTGCATCGTACAAACTCACAGGGGAACGCTACCTACTTGTTATGGGTGCAGATAAAGTGATAAGACAAACTTGCCGACACAAGAGAACAAGTGGTAAACAGCCAAGTAGCCCACACGAGAGAACCAACCGGTAGACAAACTTCGAGGTGGATCCAGTCAAGAGTGGCTCAAGTGACAGACAAATCAGTACAAAACACTGTCCAAGTACTTATACTTACAAGTGGGTTCATCAAATCAGGGGGGGTGGGGCAACAACTTCTAGGGGGTCCAGACCCTCCTGACCCCTGGTCCTCTCGAGAGACACACACTTAGGGTTACAATAGGGCGGGTTTGCAATTGTGTATACGCTTGGCCGACTAGCACATGTGGAAACAGAGCGAGAGAGATATATATGACGGTCGCAGAGTCAGGTGAGGTCGGGCGTATGATGCGAACATCGGAACAGTTGCGATGTGAGGATGCACAGCCTTGGGTAATATGGCATCAAGAGAGCTGGCGCGTTAGCTGCCTGACAGACCTAGGCTCCCACCTTGCAAAGCGAGGATATGTAATAAGTAAAACTAATAACATGATAATGAACCTCAAATACCACCACGTCAATAGACATAAGATGATAACAAACATTATTATTTGGTTTAAAAGTAGGTTTTAAGCGCTACTTCAGTCAGTTCTGTCAGCCTCGAGCATTACCAGTCAATTCCAGGTGCTAATGAAGAAAGTTATGTCAGTTACAAACGTTGTTCCAGTCAGTTACGTCAGCCCCAAGCGTTACTCCAGTCAGTTTTATCAGTTCCAAGGGTTACTCCAAAAAGTTGTCAGTTCAAAGAGTTGTTTCAGTCAGTTCTGTCAGCTCCAAGCGCTACTTCAGTCAGTTTTGTCAGGCCCAAGCATTACTTCAATTAGTTGTCAGTTCCAAGAGCTACTCCAGTCAGTTCTGTCAGTTTCAAGCGTTGTTCCTGTCAGTTCTGTCAGCTCCAAATGTTGTTCCAGTCAGATGTCAGTTCAGTCAGTTCCAAGCGTCAGTTCTGTCGGTCCCAAGCATTGCTCCAGTCAGTTCTGTCAGCTTCAAGCGTTGCTCCAGTCAGTTCTGTCAGCTTCAAGCGTTGCTTCAGTCAGTTCTGTCAGCTTCAAGCGTTGCTCCAGTCAGTTCTGTCAGCTTCAAGCGTTGCTCCAGTCAGTTCTGTCAGCTTCAAGCGTTGCTCCAGTCAGTTCTGTCAGCTTCAAGCGTTGCTCCAGTCAGTTCTGTCAGCTTCAAGCGTTGCTCCAGTCAGTTCTGTCAGCTTCAAGCGTTGCTCCAGTCAGTTCTGTCAGCTTCGAGCGTCGCTCCAGTCAGTTATGTCAGTTCCACGCGTCAGTTCCATCGGTCCCAATAATTGCTCCAGTCAGTTCGGTCAGTTCCAAGCGTTAGTTCCGTCGGTCCCAAGCATTGCTCCAGTCAGTTCTAAAAGCTTCAAGCATTGGTCCAGTCAGTTGTTAGTTCCAAGCGTTGCTCCGGTCAGTTCTGCCAGCTCCAAACGTTGCTCCAGTCAGTTCTGTCAGATCTAAGAATTGCTCCGGTCAGTTCTGCCAGCTCCGAGAGTTGCTCCAGTCAGTTCTGTAAGCTCCATGAGTTGTTCCAGTCAGTTTTGTCAGCTCCAAATGTTGTTCCAGTCAGTTATATCAGTTCAGTCAGTTCCAGGCGTCAGTTCCGTCGGTCCCAAGCATTACTCCAGTCCTGTGAGCTTCAAGTATTGCTCCAGTCAGTTCCAAGCGTCAGTTCCATCGGTACCAATCATTGCTCCGGTCAGTTCTGCTGCCAGATCCAAGAAGTTGCCCCGTCAGTTCTGTCAGCTACAAACGTTGCTCCAGTCAGTTCTGTCATCTCCAAGCGTTGCTCCGGTCAGTTCTGTCATCTCCAAGCGTTGCTCCAGTCAGTTCTGTCATGCTCCAAGCGTTGATCCAGTCAGTTCTGTCAGCTCCAAGCGTTGCTCCAGTCAGTTCTGTCAGCTCCAAGCGTTGCTCCAGTCAGTTCTGTCAGCTCCAAGCGTTGCTCCAGTCAGTTCTGTCAGCTCCAAGCGTTGCTCCAGTCAGTTTACTTGTGTTGCGGTTGATGCCCGGAAACCAATCCTAATTACGAGGGGGTGTAAATGGGTCTATCATTACGTCTCACCCTCTAGTCACTTTGTGTGTCGCGACTAACGAGGGGGCGGGGCGTCTGCCCCCAATCTCCACTCCCACCACATAGGGCAGGGTTCGAGCCTTAGAGTTACTCATAGCCTCGTCAAATTTATAATATATCGTCCTTCGCTGACCTTGCCCTTATAAACTAAACATGGGGTGCGGGGTTTGTCTTCTTGAGGTGAGAGTTCGACGCTCGGGAAAGTCCTTACAAAATTTGTTATGGGTCAATAGTAGAGCCTGGGCCATAGCGTCAGGGTAGACTAAGAGACTAAGTCTCCAATACCTTCTATCGGACAGTTAAGAAAAATCAATACTTGTAACCTTAAAAACAATTCTCAAAGTGATAAAACGCACATAAATGCTTTTTGCACGGAAAAAAAATTGTTTACTTCCTTTCCCCTGGTGAGAATCGCCTCATTTTGTAGCAAATATATTAATTTTCTAGTTGTCCTCACTCTTTCAAATTTCCACCCCTCCCAGGGGTAGCGCGATTAACCTCGAGAAGACGCTAGTCTCGGCAGAGTTGTCAAATTGCATGATTGTGTATATGCGGGGCTAGCATATTAGTAAACCGGTACCTACACACTCCTAGTATTATGCATGCAAACAGCTATACAATACTATACAGTAGCCCCATGGCTTCTTTGGTGCTGAGTGACAGCTCACAGCTACAGCTGACGGCTTTGAAAAGTTACCAGACCAAATTATGTATCCCTATGCCGAACCATATGATCTACAAAAACATGTGTTTAGCAGTTGTCACTTCTGACAGTCAAAATTTAGGTATATACCTAACTGTTGACTGTCAGAAGTCAGCTGTGAACTGTCAGTCAGCACCAAAGAAGCCATGGGGCTACTGTAGTAAAGATCGTCACTTCGAAGATCTTACTTTTATTAAATTTTTATGAAATATTTTGATAAATGCTTTGATTATTTTTATACTTGGCAACGTTGCGATTTTAGCTATTGTCAAGGTGTGTGGCACGAAGAGGGTTTTGGGAAATTTTGGAGGGAAAAGAAGGGGGATGGGTATGTTAGTACTCGAAAAATAATAAATAAGCAGGCATGTAACTGCCCAACTATCAGATTTAAAAACTTTTATCCACATAGGATTCATGTAATAACTATTTCACGTACAATTAACACAATTCATTACAGGTAAATTAAGGTGGGCCGAAGGGAGCGAAAGTATTTTAACAATTTTTATAGAAATGATATTTTTTGGCCAAAATCAATCAAATATTTATTCAGTAGCAACAGAGAGTTTAGTTTTCTGCACATGCATATCTCGAATATCTGTCAATCTGAATTTTGTCAAAACTTTTTAAATAAAGAGAAAAAGTTTTGACAAAATTCCAGGACGCCCTTGACAGATATTCAAGATCTGTTGATATTAGGATGTTCAGAAAACTAAACTCTACGTTGCTACTGGAGAAATATTTGATTTATTTTGGTCAAAATAATTTAATGCTATACAATCTGTAAAATTACTCGAACTCCCTTCTGCCGCACCTTAACAATAACATAATTTTCCTTAACAAAAAGATCATATTTTTTTAACTAAGAGTATTTTCATGAGTAATCTTGTGGTTTTACCGTTCAGGCACTTTGGACCTTTCAAAAAATTATTGTTATTTACTTCTAACTCTGAGCCTGAAGATAAAATGTTTTGTGTGTGTGCATTCAAATTATTTAATAGATAGTTTGTATCTAAGTTTAAATTAAAGAAGAGCCGATTAATGTGTCATAATAAATATGAGGTGCCGTGTGAACGATAATGAGTGATTTAACATAATATTACTAAACCGTCGGCTAGAGATAATACCAGATATAATAGGTGAGACGATTGTAACTAACATTTCAGTATCCCCTTCTTCATAATGTTAGCTACGCCACTGAGTAGAACTAGGCTCGGAACAATGCAAGTACTGCAGGTAAAGAATGATGTCAGAGAATATGAAAGTTTGAAACATATTACATGAACATTTCGCTATGCTTTTAGAAACATTCCAACTGTGTCGATGGACTTCTACAATGATAAAGTGTCCTTCCTGACTAATTATGCACGCAAGGTGCGGTAAACGAGAAAACGTAGGGGGGGGGGAGGGGGGGCAAACTCATTAATACGTCATTTCCGTTTATAGCAGCTTGGACTAATGACGACCCATCGGTAGGGTCACCTTGCAAGGTTAGTGTTAAGGGATGAACCACCTTGCTGTAACTGGTAAGTGATGCAGCCTGACAGACATCAATAGGTTACTTTTCAAACAATTAATTGAGAAATTGCCTATCCTAGGTAAAATATAAAAGTTAATGTATCATTAGTAGAAAGGTTGGCTATTTAAATGTAGAAAATGCAGTAGAAATAGTCACAGTTTAATTTCTCCCGGGACGTTAATACCAGAAATATCAAATAAGTAACAATAAAGCAATAACAACAATTACAGTTTCTTCTCACCCTTGCATATCGACTACAGCGCTTGGTGGTTGAATATATCACTAACGTCGGGCCTGCAGTAGAACAGCTATTTTAATACTGTAATATTATAATACATTACCTTTACCTATTACTCAACTATATGAAATATTACCCCTAAACTTCCATAAGCTTTGTTTGGGGTTAGTATTTACCGACAGATTAAACCCCCCACCCCCCAGTTGATGGTAATAAGCTCTAGACTCTAGGTTCTAGGTGTAATCTCCCCGAGTATCAACTACCAGTCATAGTTCTCCAAGATGTGACTAACGACAAATCGCAAGATTACACGACACTTCTAACTGCACTTAACTAGCAAAATAATGTATTATAAATAGTAAAATATCAATTAATGTTGTGTTACTACTGGAATGGGGGCTGGAACACGGGACTCTCCGTCAACGGCAATTAAGCGGCCATAGACGACTGCTAAGGAGTAGTTTTTGCATCACTCGCTACCATATGAAAACTAGGTAACTTCAACTCACCGGGATTCAAACCAGTCACTCAAGAGGAGCTTGAAGATAACGATCTAAACCACCATCGAGACACTTGCAATCAATTCCATTAGAATATGTACCTAGTGATCGTGAAGTGTGCAACAAGATTCACCATCAATTCCACTAGAATATGTATTTAGTGATCGTGAAGTGTGCAACAAGATTCACCGTCAATTTCACTAGAATATGTACCTAGTGATCGTGAAGTGTGCAACAAGATTCACCGTCAATTCCACTAGAATATGTATTTAGTGATCGTGAAGTGTGCAACAAGATTCACCGTCAATTCCACTAGAATATATACCTAGTGATCGTGAAGTGTGCAACAAGATTCACCGTCAATTCCACTAGAATATGTATTTAGTGATCGTGAAGTGTGCAACAAGATTCACCGTCAATTTCACTAGAATATGTACCTAGTGATCGTGAAGTGTGCAACAAGATTCACCATCAATTTCACTAGAATATGTACCTAGTGATCGTGAAGTGTGCAACAAGATTCACCGTCAATTCCACTAGAATATGTATTTAGTGATCGTGAAGTGTGCAACAAGATTCACCGTCAATTCCACTAGAATATGTATTTAGTGATCGTGAAGTGTGCAACAAGATTCCCCATCAATTTCACTAGAATATGTACCTAGTGATCGTGAAGTGTGCAACAAGATTCACCATCAATTTCACTAGAATATGTACCTAGTGATCGTGAAGTGTGCAACAAGATTCACCGTCAATTCCACTAGAATATATACCTAGTGATCGTGAAGTGTGCAACACGATTCACCGTCAATTCCACCATAATATGTACCTAGTGATCGTGAAGTGTGCAACAAGATTCACCGTCAATTCCACTATAATATGTACCTAGTAATCGTGAAGTGCGCAACAAGATTCACCGTCAATTCCACTAGAGTAGAATATATACTTAGTGATCGTGAAGTGTGCAACAAGATTCACCGTCAATTCCACTAGAATATGTACCTAGTGATCGTGAAGTGTGCAACAAGATTCACCGTCAATTCCACTAGAATATATACCTAGTGATCGTGAAGTGTGCAACAAGATTCACCGTCAATTCCACCAGAATATGTACCTAGTGATCGTGAAGTGTGCAACAAGATTCACCGTCAATTCCACTATAATATGTACCTAGTAATCGTGAAGTGTGCAACAAGATTCACCGTCAATTCCACTAGAGTAGAATATATACCTAGTGATCGTGAAGTGTGCAACAAGATTCACCATCAATTCCACTAGAATATGTACCTAGTGATCGTGAAGTGTGCAACAAGATTCACCATCAATTCCACTAGAATATATACCTATTAGGGAGTTTTTTTTTAGCACCGCGTCTTACTACCCTCGGGTTATACGCTTAAGTACTAAATACACTAATGGATTAGGAATTGGGAAGGTTGAATTTAGAGGAAGTGAACCCGCATTTGCGTGGAGGGAGAGTGGAAAACCATTTAGGAAAAACCACCCCCAGTTCACCCGACCGAGATTCGAACCTCAATCTCCCCGTCCTCGGTGGTCTGACTCAACACGATTGACGCGTTAGCCAACTACGCCACCGAGGCGGTTATTAGGGAGTTAACATTCTTTGAGCGGTGGAGAAAGATAAGTTTTTTCAAATAATATACGTCTTGTGTTGTTCCCAAGAACTGTTCAGATAACCGAGCATTTAAATATAATGGCTCGTATATCTCCAGAGGTTTAATTTTAATAAATGAATTTAGTTTTTTTTAGTATAAGATTTCTTCTAATTACCTATTGTTTGAAAATTTGAAATTAATATTTTTTAAATTTATTTGAAAACTCATTAATTATTCAAAAACTTAACAAACATTGTCTTTATAATAACATTTACATAAACTTTGCCAAGAGTACATTTTAACCATAATCATAGAATTAAACTCTTAGATATTATTTTAAAAGGTTTAGTCTTTGTAAAAAAAAAAAAAGCTAAGTCATTATATATCAGGTTTGATCTACTATAACTAAATTTACTTTGTAGAAACAAACAATAGGTATTAATTTTAATAAACGAATATTTTACAAATCAATCCAATATTAACTTCAATCAGATTTAAGGATTGTAATGTATCCTCGCGTGTGTCTAGTACTTGTCTGACTGTTGACAGTGTCAGTGTAATGTAGCCTCGCGTGTGTCTAGTACTTGTCTGACTGTTGACAGTGTCAGTGAATGTATCCTCGCGTGTGTCTAGTACTTGTCCAGCTGTTGACAGTGTCAGTGTAATGTATCCTCGCGTGTGTTGACTTGTCTGGTGTTGACATGTCAGTGTAATGTAGCCTCGCGTGTGTCTAGTACTTGTCTGGTTGTTGACAGTGTCAGTGTAATGTATCCTCGCGTGTGTCTAGTACTTGTCTGGTTGTTGACAATGTCAGTGTAATGTATCCTCGCGTGTGTCTAGTACTTGTCTGACTGTTGACAGTGTCAGTGTAATGTAGCCTCGCGTGTGTCTAGTACTTGTCTGGTTGTTGACAGTGTCAGTGTAATGTAGCCTCGCGTGTGTCTAGTACTTGTCTGGTTGTTGACAGTGTCAGTGTAATGTATCCTCGCGTGTGTCTAGTACTTGTCTGGTTGTTGACAATGTCAGTGTAATGTATCCTCGCGTGTGTCTAGTACTTGTCTGACTGTTGACAATGTCAGTGTAATGTATCCTCGCGTGTGTCTAGTACTTGTCTGGTTGTTGACAGTGTCAGTGTAATGTATCCTCGCGTGTGTCTAGTACTTGTCCAGCTGTTGACAGTGTCAGTGTAATGTATCCTCGCGTGTGTCTAGTACTTGTCTGACTGTTGACAATGGCAGTGTAATGTATCCTCGCGTGTGTCTAGTACTTGTCCAGCTGTTGACAGTGTCAGTGTAATGTAGCCTCGCGTGTGTCTAGTACTTGTCCGGCAGTTGACACAGTATCAAGGGTGGAAATACATAACCGCGCTTTGTTCTCGCGAAAGGCATGCACAAGGGAATGAAGAGAGAAACAGGGGGTAAAAAAAGGGTTCAATATTTTTTAAGTCGAGGAAAGAATATAGGAGGAGAAGAGGGGAGGAGTTAGGATGGAAAAAGGATTGCTTACTTAACCAGGACTGGCAGATGTGGGGGGGATGTGGGGTGCGGGGGTTGAGTGATGTCACTGGCAGACTTTCCCTTTGATGTCCAGCCCGGGTGGGGGGAAGAGTTTAAATAGAAAAGATAGGTGGGTCTGGGTGTGGGTCTGTAACACTGCTGTGTTGTGTGCCACAAGGGATGGAACAAAATTCAAACTAAGCCTATACCAATAGGCAAATGCGATACTAGCCTAGCCAAGCCAAGAGCATTTACCAATAGGCAAACGTGCTAGTAAAGTGATCTATCCTGAAATTGCTATAGTTGTTGCCAGGCGAAGGGTATAAGCTAGGGGTCTGAAACCCTTTTGGGGCCCCGAATGACTTAAAAACCTTTCATAGGTCGCGCGATCACCCATTGTTTCTCTACTCTAATTTTGATTATATTTTTGTTCGTTTATACCTAATATTTATTTGTTGATTTCATTATTTCCTGCTTATTAGGCCTACTTATGTCCCCCTGCTCCCATCTAAAAAAATCATAAAATAAATAGAATGTGTATTTTCGAAATAAACTAGCTACTTTTCTTTAAAATATTATAAAGTTGCATAACAACTGTAGAAATATTATGAAACATTTAAACGCGGATACTTCTCAATACTGGCTAGTCGCCAATGGGGCTTCCAATTTAACATAATTTTGATTTAAGATGATTTTCATTTCCAATGTAACAGAATAGAGATGATTAAAGACAGAATGAGCTTAGTGAGATTTAGCTTCAACAGCACAAAGAGAAAATTAGTTTGAAATAAATTATGAAAATGGTTCCGATTTTTCAAACCCCGCGAATCTTCATACAAAATCTACTTTTAGGTGATCGATGATTTTCAGTTGCTCTCCGGCTCGAAATTTTTGTAACCAAAATTATTAAACAACCTTTCGAATGAAGTAAAGTGTTTAAAATCTCTTTTATAAAAATTGGTTAGCCAAAATGTCATTTTTAATGAAAATCATGTGTTTATAAGTCCATTCAACGGTGGGGTCAAGAAGGAATGCAGACTATAGGCCTACTGTTGATCTGGTAAACACCAGTTCTGGGAAGTAGATCATATCCATTTCTTTTAAAAAATATTTTATTTGAGAGAGCAGCTGTCTAAACCAATGAAGGATTTTGCTTTTATTTAGGTGACGAACACCCATGTTAATAAGTTGTTCCCCAAACTGACAGTCCGGTTCTTCTGTGAACTCTCGAAATAATCTACATTAACAATGCCCGGTTGCTGCAAAAAGTTCTTAAAAAAAACCTTCATTACGTTCTCGATGGTTAAGAATATTTCGCAAGAGCTTGAGCGTGAATTGTACACTGAAAATCCAGAAATGACGGAAACTGTTAATCTGTTAGACATAATGAAAGACATCCCTTATGAATGCCTGTCAATTGACGTTCACTATATATGGTTATGCTGACTAATTTTATAGTAGGCGAAATTTCCTCAAGAATGTAATTCTTGAATTTGGCAAAAGAAAAAAATTGTTCCTGTAATGGTTCGGGTCATTAGTATGATTCTCAAAAATGTATCTTTAGTTAAAAAAAATTGTTGCTCATTTTCACAGCTTGAACTATGGCAAGTGAAAAATAGCATTTAAACCATGCATTTGTAAAATTTTAGAAAAGAAAAGAAATCTGCCTTAATTGAAAATTGAATCACAGTGCACACTGATAGGTGGACATAATCATTCGCAACTCATGTTGTTTTCCATTATTTTGAATTCAGGAAACAGCGTAACTGCTGTCGATGTAAGAGTCTAAGCTTGCACTTTCATAATATGACTTGCATCTCTCTCTCTCTCTTCGTTTGTTTATTAGGCAAATCGACACTAACACGGCGACACACTAACATCAACACTTATGACCAATCAAGGTTATTTCAGTCAATCTCAAAAGTTACGTGAAATAGTTTGATATATAAGAGCCAATCATCAAATGTTATTACGCCAACCCCCGGTCTAGGCAACCAGTTCCATCCTTCTTGTTAATATTCTCACAAGAGACAATAAGCTATACTTTCCAAGAGTAAGCATTTGTAGCTTCAGTAACAAGGAGAGCAATGTGATCCATGCGATCGGAGCTTTATTGGAGTGTCTAGTGTTTGTGTTGAAGGGTTGGAATGACAATGATATGGGAGATCTTTAGGGAGGAGCACACGTGCCTCTCATATATGGTGGAAAAACTAGCCACGTCCTCAGGAGGAACACAAGTGGCCCTCACATATAGTGAAAAAACTAGTCACGTCCTCAGGAGGAACACAAGTGGCCCTCACATATGGTGAAAAAACTAGTCACGTCCTCAGGAGGAACACAAGTGGCCCTCACATATAGTGGAAAAACTAGTCACGTCCTCAGGAGGAACACAAGTGGCCCTCACATATGGTGGAAAAAACTAGTCACGTCCTCAGGAAGAACACAAGTGGCCCTCACATATGGTGGAAAAAACTAGTCACGTCCTCAGGAGGAACACAAGTGGCCCTCACATATAGTGAAAAAACTAGTCACGTCCTCAGGAGGAACACAAGTGGCCCTCACATATAGTGAAAAAACTAGTCACGTCCTCAGGAGGAACACAAGTGGTCCTCACATAATGGTGGAAAACTTAGCCACGTCCTCAGGAGAATAAACGCTTGGATGTGTGAGATGTTAAAAATATCTAGTAGCATTGTTTATTGTAATTTGTAACGGGTGGAATGTAGAGGAGGACGGACAGACAGTACGCGCTACTACCCCACACCCCTTTCGCCAAATTCCCATCATTCTCCCCGAGCCGGCCGCATCAAATTTGAATCGAATGAAATTCCGCTCGTCTCTCGAAGTCCGATACGAACTACAAGAGCGGAACGATGGAAGAAGGAGGGAGGGGGGGAGACAGCCCGGTACGACGCGATATTACTGCCCGCTGTAGCTGAGTGGGTTGAGGGATGGTTTGTAATAAAATGTAAAGGTCAGTCTTACGGATTGATATGGCCTATGGACCGTATGGTGAAAGTGAATTTATGAGGAGCGAGGGGACTTTCATAACCAGGCACCTACAGGAGGTGCGCTACGCTAGAGGTAGGGAACCAGGCACCTACCGGAGGTGCGCTACGCTAGAGGTAGGGAACCAGGCACCTACCGGAGGTTTGCTACGCGAGATAGGGAACCAGGCACCTACCGGAGGTTTGCTACGCGAGATAGGGAACCAGGCACCTACTGGAGGTGCGCTATGCTAGAGGTAGGGCGCCAGGCACCTATCGGAGGTTTGCTACGCTAGAGGTAGGGAGCCAGGCACCTATCGGAGGTTTGCTACGCTAGAGGTAGGGAGCCAGGCACCTATCGGAGGTTTGCTACGCTAGTAGGAAAGGGAGTCAGGCACCTACTGGAGGTTTGCTACGCGAGATAGGGAACCAAGCACCTACTGGAGGTGCACTACGCTAGAGGTAGGGAACCAGGTACCTACTGGAGGTGCGCTACGCTAGAGATAGAAAGCCAGGCACCTACTGGAGGTTTGCTACGCTAGAAATAGGGAACCAGGCACCTACTGTAGGTGTGCTACGCTAGAGATAGGGAACCAGACACCTACTGGAGGTGCGCTACGCTAGAGATAGGGAGCCAGGCACCTACAGGAGGTGCGCTAGAGAGGGAGCCAGGCACCTACTGGAGGTTTGCTACGCTAGAGATAGGGAACCAGGCACCTACTGGAGGTTTGCTACGCTAGAGATAGGGAACCAGGCACCTACTGGAGGTTTGCTACGCTAGAGATAGGGAACCAGGCACCTACTGGAGGTTTGCTACGCTAGAGATAGGGAACCAGGCACCTACTGGAGGTTTGCTACGCTAGAGATAGGGAACCAGACACCTACTGGAGGTTTGCTACGCTAGAAATAGGAAACCAGGCACCTACTGGAGGTGTGCTACGCTAGAGGTAGGGAACCAGGCACCTACTAGAGGTGTGCTTATAGAAGTTTAATCGTCACGGTACTGTACAATTAGTCATGTGACCGTAGTGTCGGGACTGGCTCGTTCTTATGCTTGCCTCCCTTCTCCCTTGTGGAACAAGCGTTGTGGCTAGGTTAAAGAACAGATACAAATACATTTACTAAAGGTCACCTTTGTTTCAAATCCGTCAACACGTACACTGAAAGGTAGCAGTGGCAGTCTATTACAGTTGGGCTCTATCTTGCTACGCCATTATCAACAAAGGAAAAAATTACACACATGTAAAATCTACATCTTATTATCACAAAATCTGTATTAAGCGAGGTTAGGCCCTGTTGGTTATTTTGGAAATGAAAAGTGTTGTCATGTTGGTTCAAATAATATGTAAACATGCAACATGAACAAACAACAATAAGGGAAGTTCGCCCCTACTGGTTAATTTAGGTTAGCTTAGATAGAATGTGTGAGTGTTAAAAACAGTTAACTTCTGGTTTATAAATTACCACAAAATCCATGTCGAATTTCCTGACATTACTTTACCTAGACATTCTTCTTCAAAAGACAGACACGTTAGAATATGCTAACTTCCCATTACAACAGACACACAGATTAGAGTATTTTAACTTCCATTACAAAAGTTAGGGAGGTGAAAGTTGATTTATTTGCCTCCACCACCCACAATGCACCAGGCCGGGGTTAGAATCTAGTCAGATTGAAAAATCTATGTCTTGTGTATAAGTACGAAGCAGAGCGCCCCCAGTATAGATGACACGTCGCTCTCTGGTGTAGTATGTTCAGCCTACACACCTGACAACAAGGGTACAGGTGGGAAGATATCACCGGATCTAAGGTGGGAAGGTATCACCGGAGCTAAGGTGGGAAGATATCACTGGAGCTAAAGGTGGGAAGGCATCACCGGAGCTAAGGTGGGAAGGTATCACCGGAGCTAAGGTGGGAAGATATCACCGAGCTAAGGTGGGAAGATATCACCTGAGCTAAGGTGAAGAAGATATCACCGGAGCTAAGGTGGGAAGGTATCACCGGAGCTAAGGTGGGAAGGCATCACCGGAGCTAAGGTGGGAAGGTATCACCGGAGCTAAGGTAGGAAGATATCACTGGAGCTAAGGTGGGAAGTATCACCGGAGCTAAGGTAGGAAGATATCACCGGAGCTAAGGTGGGAAGATATCACCGGAAGCTAAGGGTGGGAAGATATCACCGGAGCTAAGGTGGGAAGGTATCACCGGAGCTAAGGTAGGAAGATATCACTGGAGCTAAGGTGGGAAGGCATCACCGGAGCTAAGGTGAGAAGATATCACCGGAGCTAAGGTGGGAAGGTATCACCGGAGCTAAGATGGGAAGATATCACCGGAGCTAAGGTGGGAAGATATCACCTGAGCTAAGGTGAGAAGATATCACCGGAGCTAAGGTGGGAAGGTATCACCGGAGCTAAGGTGGGAAGGCATCACCGGAGCTAAGGTGGGAAGGTATCACCGGAGCTAAGGTGGGAAGGTATCACCGGAGCTAAGGTGGGAAGGCATCACCGGAGCTAAGGTGAGAAGATATCACCGGAGCTAAGGTGGGAAGATATCACTGGAGCTAAGGTGGGAAGGCATCACCGGAGCTAAGGTGGGAAGGTATCACCGGAGCTAAGGTGGGAAGATATCACCGGAGCTAAGGTGGGAAGATATCACCTGAGCTAAGGTGAGAAGATATCACCGGAGCTAAGGTGGGAAGGTATCACCGGAGCTAAGGTGGGAAGATATCACCGGAGCTAAGGTGGGAAGATATCACCGGAGCTAAGGTGGGAAGATATCACCAGAGCTAAGGTGGGAAGATATCACCGGAGCTAAGGTGGGAAGATATCACCGGAGCTAAGGTAGGAAGATATCACTGGAGTTAAGGTGGGAAGATATCACCGGAGCTAAGGTGGGAAGATATCACCGGAGTTAAGGTGGAAGATATCACTGGAGCTAAGGTGGGAAGATATCACTGGAGCTAAGCTAAGAAGATATCACCGGGGCTAGAGTAAGAAGATATCACCGGGGCTAAAGTAAGAAGATATCACCGGAGCTAAGGTGGGAAGATATCACTGGAGCTAAGGGTGGGAAGATATCACTGGAGCTAAGGGTGGGAAGATATCACTGGAGCTAAGCTAAGAAAATATCACCGGGGCTAAGGTAAGAAGATATCACCGGATCTAAGGTGGGAAGATATCACTGGAGTTAAGGTAGGAAGATATCACTGGAGTTAAGGTAGGAAGATATCACTGGATCTACTGTGGGAAGGTATCACCGGAGCTAAGGTTGGAAGATATCACCGGAGCTAAGGTGGGAAGATATCACCGGAGCTAAGGTGGGAAGATATCACCGGAGTTAAGGTGGGAAGATATCACTGGAGTTAAGGTAGGAAGATATCACCGGAGCTAAGGTGGGAAGATATCACTGGAGCTAAGGTGGGAAGATATCACCGGAGCTAAGGTAAGAAGATATCACCGGAGCTAAGGTGGGAAGGTATCACCGGAGCTAAGGTGGGAAGATATCACCGGAGTTAAGGTGGGAAGATATCACCGGAGCTAGGGTGGGAAGATATCACTGGAGTTAAGGTAGGAAGATATCACTGGATCTAAGGTGGGAAGATATCACTGGAGTTAAGGTGGGAAGATATCACCGGAGTTAAGGTGGGAAGATATCACCGGAGTTAAGGTGGGAAGATATCACCGGAGTTAAGGTGGGAAGATATCACCGGAGTTAAGGTGGGAAGATATCACCGGAGATAAGGTGGGAAGATATCACCGGAGCTAAGGTGGGAAGATATCACTGGAGTTAAGGTAGGAAGATATCACCGGATCTAAGGTGGGAAGGTATCACCGGAGCTAAGGTGGGAAGATATCACCGGAGCTAAGGTGGGAAGATATCACCGGAGCTAGGGTGGGAAGGTATCAGTGGAGCTAAGGTGGGAAGGTATCACCGGAGCTAAGGTGGGAAGGTATCACCGGAGCTAAGGTGGGAAGATATCACCGGAGCTAAGGTAAGAAGATATCACCGGAGATAAGGTGGGAAGGTATCAGTGGAGCTAAGGTGGGAAGGTATCACCGGAGCTAAGGTGGGAAGATATCACCGGAGCTAAGGTGGGAGGATATCACCGGAGCTAAGGTGGGAAGATATCACCGGAGCTAAGGTGGGAAGATATCACCGGGGCTAAGGTAAGAAGATATCACCGGAGCTAAGGTGGGAAGATATCACCGGAGCTAAGCTAAGAAGATATCACCGGAGCTAAGGTGGGAAGATATCACCGGAGCTAAGCTAAGAAGATATCACCGGAGCTAAGGTGGGAAGATATTACCGGAGCTAAGCTAAGAAGATATCACCGGAGCTAAGGTGGGAAGATATCACCGGAGCTAAGCTAAGAAGATATCACCGGAGCTAAGGTGGGAAGATATTACTGGAGCTAAGCTAAGAAGATATCACCGGAGCTAAGGTAAGAAGAATCACCGGAGCTAAGGTGGGAAGATATCACCGGGGCTAAAGTAAGAAGGTATCACCGGAGCTAAGGTGGGAAGGTATCAGTTGCGTGCTAGTCGCGACGATGGTCACAGTCTAAATGTCAAGCAGAATATTAGTGCCCTAAAAGGAAGTGAGACACACAGTTTTTTCTTGTATTAACATAAATGTTTATTCATAAAGTGCTCGTTAAAAATTCCGTGCCCAAGCCCAAGCTACAGTCATAGTAAAACATTGAAATGACTATAATGCAGTATTTATTAAATATAACGTGAGTTATTGTCTTTATGAACCTACTGGCGCAGTGCTATGAAGAAAGAGTGGGAGCCAATCACAAACAACTACGACAAGGAAACATAAACTCCGTTGATTGGTTATTGATACGTCAATCCCATGGAAAGAACTCCATTACACTTTTCCAGGGGCAAACGCGTCAAATAGGACTTGGAAAAAAACTATAGATTGAAAGGGGGAGAAAAACTGTCAAAAAATTTTTTGGTACGACGTGGAGTCGACCCGTCAGCCACAGAAGCAGCCGAACAAAAGAACCTCGATTGTGGAGCCAATAGGAGAGAAGGATCAAACAAAAGAGCATCGATCTGGAGCGTTCTACCTACAGTGGCGCAGATTGTGGAGGTGGCTAATGTAGCGACAGGGGGGTGGGGGGATGCCATCATTAGCAGGATTATTATCCTCAGCGATAAAACACTTCTTAAAATGAACAAATGAAACATGGAAATATCTTATCTAAGATAGGACGAAGCGTAAAGACAATGTTTAAATTAGATTTAGCACAATTTTCACTTTTCCTGGCCATTGTTATAATTCGGTTCTTTTTAAACCCTAGGTAACATTCATGGGTCTCCCGGGCCCGTGTCAAAATTTTACAGCAGTATATTTTTAAAACTTTCAGATTTACAGCCTTAATATTTTAGGAGTTCTTCACTTAGATATTAATGAACACATTTCCGAACTTGAATTAATATATCCTTTATAATAAAATTTAAATTAAATTAAAACTAACCATACACGTACTATGCAATCCGGGTTTTTTTCAAACCCACGTCTATTGGTAGCTGCATTGAGCTTTGAATTCAGTGCTATTGTGTAAACGAGACTGTTATTTTAATTACAAAACGCATGTGTGAGGTCTGTCCCTTGGCTCCCCCCACCTAAATTCAGCCCCCTCCCCCACTTGCCCCTTCCTTTACATCTTGGACTTTTGTATACTCTGATAAAACAGTTGCCAGCAAGAGCAAAAGCTGAGCACATTCTTGTAAGGTTATATTATACACATTTTGATTGTATTATTTGCTGTTAGCTCAATTTGTTGTGCTTAGAAAAATGTACTTTAATGTCGCCAAAATATGCCTTGAATATTTTATTTTCAGATAATATGATAGGTGAAATTTGCAAACAGCACAAATAGAGAAGCCAAGCGTTTTGCTATTTCAAAGAATAAAGTTTGGAAAGAGGTGAAAAGAGTAGACATTCTGGCATTTTGTGGTCTCTTACTGCTTACTGGAGATGAAAAGAACTAGGATACACCAATTCATGAACATTTAGAAGATCCATTTTCAAACCCTATGCATCGTGCAACAATGTATGTGAGTAGGTTTGAAGCTATACGTCATTTCCTCAGATTTGATGACAAAGAGTGATCACCTTACTGCATTCAGACACATCTGGGACATATTCCTTTCAAATTGTAGAAATTTATCTGTGCACCATGAATCAGTAACAGTAGATGAGCAGCTTGTAACATTTAGGATAAGCTGTAAGTTTTTACAATATATGCCTAGTAAGCCTGCAGAATGACATAAAAATATTTTGGGTAAGCAATTCCACAAACTCGTGTGCATTCAACGGAATTATTTACACAGATAAATATTAATCACAACTTGTGAATGTGGGGAATGCCAGGCTCCACCATGGTTCGGATTCCACGTTAAACTGTAGGTCCTCCATTTCATCTCAAAATCATCCTACCATTGCACATTAGCGTAAGTGCGTATAACCCGAACGGGTAGTAAGACGCGGTGCTAATAATAATAATAATAATAATAATAATAATAATAATAATATAATAATAATAATAATACACAGATAAACAGCCTGGAGATGATGTACAAAGAAATTTGGGAACAACGATTACTGTCAAAAATCTGTGTGGTGAATTCCGAAACTCTGTTTGGAATATAACCATGAATAATTATATCACTAGCGTGGCCTTAGTTTAATAAACGCTTCAACATCGTATGACCATTGTAGGCAATCTTCGTCAAAATAAGCCGGATATTCCAGCAATCATGCAGACTTCTAAAGCTCGTGGAGTTTACATCTCTCAATTTTTCTTCAAGGACAAAATCACAATGGGAGCTATGTTCAAAAAAAAAAAAAGGAGGGGGGGGGGAAGTGCTGTAGTACTTCTGAGCTCAACGCATAATGAATGAAAAAGTTGGGAATCAAGAATACAAAAAGAAAAAAACTGAAATTTCTATTCATTACAATACCACAAAAAGTGGGGCCGATTCTTTGGATCTTTTGGTTCGAAAATACACCAGTAAACGACAAGCAAGGAGATGGCCTTTAGTTTTGTGGTGCAATCTTCTTTATGTAGGTACCTTGACTGTATATTTGATATATATTGCACATCATCCAAAATACAACGGGAGTGTGTCAAACTAACATCCGAGTCTTTTAAGAGTCTTGTCTTGTAAGAGAGCTTACTACCCCCCATATGATGAATAGACTAGAAAACAATGAAAAGCTACCAGAAACTGTCGTCAATGCCATGGAAAGTTGTGGTATGACAAGGAAAGTTCGAAATCAGCTGGATAACGGCCAAACATAAAAACGAATAAATACAATGTGCAGTACATGTACCTTTTTGAATGAAACTATTTAATTTTCTCGTGAAATTACCGAATATGATCATTCAAGGTAATTTTGTTAACACTCGAATATGGTTTGAAGATACCGGTACTTGGTATATTTGCGAGTTTATAAGACTCAATACTCAATTATCGGCTTTTAATAACGATTTTTTTTTTCACACGATCGATTGGTTACCAACCCTAGGTATAGACCTATATGATTTGAATTAATTTTTCTAAAACGTTTAAATCAACTATGTAATGTATATATCGGTTATTTTTATGTATAAAAACATTATTTTAGAATTCATTAACAGGCTATTGAAATAATGTTACAGCAATATTCTCAATTTCAAGTCGAATATTTTTAATTTAAAATATGTTTACCTTCTTGAAGTCCTTGTAGAGACACCAAAATAAGAAATGAGCTTTCAGGGTTTTGGGCTACGTACTTATTAATTGATATTTGAGGGGCGAGTGAAAAGATAAAAATGTGCCACCGCTTCCCCCTTCAAACAAACTGGCCATCCAACAACAACCACTTAAATTGTTTAGGAATAACACTTTTAGTTTTAAATAAATTTCTTAATATTTAAAATAAGACTGCGTGTACAACTGGGCAGGTTCTTTTTTCCTAATACTCACCCTTCTAAGACGTGTCATTGCTACTCAAAGCTAAACACATCTTCCTAAGCTCAGTCTAAAGAGTAAAGTGAGTAAACACAAAACAATGTGACAATCATTTCTCAAGAATCTGAGCTCATTTGTGCTTACTGTTAAGTGCTTATTGATACTTTTATAATCCCTGGGAAAATAAAATACATTCTACTCTCATACAAATTCCTGAGAAACAGACAAATATATTTCCAAAATAAAATTAAGTTTCAGAAAGAAGGAAATAAAATACAATTATAAATGTATTCGTTAAAAAAAAGTTAGAACCTTTAAGAACCGACAAGAACCTTGATTAAAAAATATATATATATATATATATCGATTCTGGTTCCGGTTCAACTCCCTGCTTAGAATAACTACAGGGGACAGGATGAGGGCGAATTTTAAGGAGCGGCACAGCCTTAGAAACAAAGATGAAATACAGCCGGCAGATCGGACATGCGGCAGTGGACCTAAAATTATAAGACCTAAAGTCACAACTCCTAAACTAAATTTCTTAACTTCATAACACCTAACTTTATAAGACCTAATTTTATAAGACCTAACTTCATAGCACCTAATTTTATAACTCCTAATTTTACTAGACCTAAAAGCACTGGACCTAAAATTCATTTTTCATCGATTACTTTAAAATATCTTTAACTGTTCAAACAGGCAGTGGACCTAAAGGCACAAGACCTAATTTTATAAGACCTAATTTCATAAGACCTAACTTCACTGGACCTAATTTTATAAGACCTAATCCCACAAGACCTAATCTCACAAGCCAACAAGCACAAGACCTAACTTCACAAGACCTAAATTCATAAGACCTAAATTTATATGGCATGCCGGCATAAGTCCTAAAACATTCTTTTTAACACAATGATAGGAACACAGACAAAGGCGTCAGTTTTGTCTTGTCTAATTTTCTGAGGAATGGGAGGTCGTAGTTTAAATCCTGCTGGGTGTATTTCTCTCGTCATATAAAACATACCATTATCGATAAAGTGGTTTTAATAAACACGGCCAAAACGCTTGGAATGTGGAATAATGTCAAGCTCATCTAATCTAGTTTTCCACTGACAAGGAAGTTGGGATTAGAATCTCGGCCGAGCGTACCGAGGTATTTTTCCTAGAGGATTCCTCACTCTCTTTTCAAGCAAATGTGGGAACATTTCCCCTAAATTCTTCCTTTCTCGGTCACTTTAAAAAAGTTAAATTAAATGCGGATAGTTCGAACGAGACGTAAGATGAAAATCTCTGGCAGGCAGGATTGCCTCACTGTTAATAATCTCGACTGACGTGGACAGCTTTTATTTAGGAAGTATTCGTCTATCCTTTTCAGGTATGATAGGAGTGTTTTTCCACTTATTTGTTTACTCATTCTCTCTTCACGTATTTCACCGTATTTAAAATAAAAATATATTAAAAATGTATTGTGGAGATATAATTATTATTAACTAAAATAAAATTTAACTGTGCAATAATCGTGGCCCAAATTTTTGTCACCCGTATCACGTAATTACTAGCACGCTCAGGCTATCCACATTTTTTCAAAATGGTGTAAGAAAGAGAAATGTACAATTTAGAGGATATGTACTCTCATTTGCGTGGAGGAAAACTCAGAAACCATTTATTAAAACTCACCCTCACTTGACTGGAATTTGAACCGGGTCTCGCCATCATCAAAAATTCAGTCTATTCTCTGAATCATTCGATCACCGATGTGGACTAAAGTGCAGTTATTGAGGGGAAAAAAACCAAATATCATTATTGGATGCTTGTATTTTATCAGCTTCATCTAATGGCATATGGCATTAGAAAACTTCACTTATTTGTTGAGTCAATCAATGAGTAATTCTTATTAAAACACATATTATATACTATTATATTTTAACCGATTAAAGTCGAAAGTCTTTAGAGCCGCAACCATCACATAAATAGGTAGCCTATATAAATACTATTTATAAAATGTGAGTTTATTTTATTGAAAGCCAAAGTATGTTAACATTAGGGCCTAATATATTAATTACTCTAATTAATCACTTAGGAAAATTCAAAATGGCCTCCAAAATACCTTACAACGTTATGTGGAAATCAGAGCTGGCCGCCACCAAAATCAAAGATGGCCACTCCTATACCTTATAAGCATAGCTGGAGCCCATTGATCTCTATATTATAACTGGATGGACATCTGCGGCTAAAATTTTTGAGCTGTCATTTGTACAACATTGTGTAAGAGAGAAGGAAACATTCGGGTATCTCTTTCTCTCTTATACACATACAAGGCAATGTGGCATTTAAACATAATTCGCTAATTTTATTGAATTTAGGAGATATATCAATGTATGATTAGTTAAACGAAATAAATGGGTTAGTAAAAGGCTTGAAGGGCATAACTAATTTCAACACTCATGACTTGTTTCTTTAAATAAGTTGATTTAGGCTAAAATAGTAATATTTCCTACACGCCTATATGCTAAATGATCGTTTGAACGTAAGACTTCTACACAAAATTTTGTCGTTCGAACAAAATTAGCCTGGTTTTTAGCAAATATTTCATTATAGTTATCTAACATTAAATATAATATGGCTTTTGAAAGCAAAAGGCAATACACGCTAAGAGCCAACTTAATAATATTATAATATAGTAATACTTCGTATAAACCTCTAGCCTAAATGATAATTTGAATACAAAACTACTACACAAAGTTTGTCATTTAAACGAACGTAAGTTTGAAGCTACCTTTTTTCATTTTAGATATCGAACTCTAAACATAATATTGTTTCTGAAACCAATATATTAGCAAATAACCAATTTTAAACATACTGTAATCTTGGCAGAATGTAAACCACATTGGCTTTAGCTACTTATTTTAATATATCAAAGATTTTATTCTTATTTGTACAATGTCACATTTAAAATTGAATAATTGTATATCCTCTAATGTAAATGTGTCTTCAGTCAAGTAGGGTATAAACAAACTTTTATTCACGAGAGACACGTTTTTGCTCAAGAACATTAAAAGAAACCGTTAAATTTGTCCTCTAGCTAGCAAGCAGACGACAAACTTGGTGTCACGATTTGGTGCGTTGCAAGGGGTGTGTTAGAGAGAAATGCGCCATGGATTATTATTATGATTACTATTATTAGATAACCCGAACGGGTAGTAAGACGCGGTGCTAAATATTATTACTATTATTAGCCATCTTAATTTTGTTTTACATGTCTTTCTTTACAATTTTATAAAGGAGCTACAACTTAGCTTTGTTCGAGAATATTCAGTTCATCTTGACGAATATGAAGCATACAGTTTTTCTAAGCACCGCAGGATTGTTTACGATAACTGCATTATTGATAAGGTCGTAACATATCATTGACAATGTGGGTAATAAACCTATTTATATAAAAAATAATGCTGCATTATATTACCCAGCCAAAATATTGACACTTTTGAATCACTAAGGTAGAAATGAAGAAGGTATAATGTAGAGTAATTATCACTGTATTTGCATGGAGGTGGAGTGGGAAACCATAAAGGAAAATACACCTCAGTACACAAAGATCATATGCCAGAACGAGTTGGGTTTTGAAAAGTAAACACTCAACTCCAAGAAATGACTTATGGACTAGGGATAGAGTGAAAACCTCACTTCCGAGAAATGAATAGTGTGAAGCCACGCTTACAGGAGGCCAGTTGATAGCAGGTTAGACGCGTCAATTTTCGAATTTGCCTGACAAATGGCCTTGTGTATACTCGGCTAAAGTAAAGAATAAGTAAGGAAAATTTTGCTCGGGACTGCACTTCTGTTTAATTTTTCCAATCTAAGCCTTTTCTTGGTAATGAGTATTCACCCACACTTCTCACTTACTCATTTTCGTTCTTGTATACCGCCTATAGCCAGGAATATCTCCTCAGTCTCTGACACTGTAAAACCAGATTGAGACTGAAACTTTATTTGGGGGGATGGGGAAGGAGGAAGAGGAAAACTCGCTAAGGAGTCAGTATCATCTGGCTTACCGGTGAAGAAGATTTGGATTCGAGTCCCGGCTGGAATCACCCACTTAACTGGAAGGGATCTTTTATCCTTTTCCTAGGAATATGCTGGTATACTTCCGCTTGAATTACTTCCTGATACTTAAATAGGGAGATTCAGATACTTCTGGGGGGAATTTTTTTATTAAAATGGTGGACATCGACGCCGCCCCCTTCCCTGGCGTTGCGACGTCCCCTCCCCACCTCTTCGTCCCTTATTAATTGCATTGATTAATTAACTACTTTAATTAATCGCTTTGAACAATTCAAAATAGCCACCAAAATACCTTAAAACGTTATGTGGAAATCAAAGATGGTCGCTAAAAATCCTTACAACTTTATATGAAAATCCAAAAGGACCGCCCTATACCTTATAACGTGATGTGGAAATTCTAGATGGCCGCCACAAAAATTAAAGCTCGCCACCCCTATAACTTATAAGTAGAGGGGGATACAGAACCCTAAAGCCCATCAACGCGACCTCATGATGACAAATTCCGTACGCCCAGCAACGAATTTACATTCCTTCTCCAGGTGAATGCTGATGCACTTGACATATTCTGAATACCTCCTCTACACCACATCCTCAACAACCTAACTCCACAGTGGTAAATTATCCACGTTTCCTCGTAAGGTTATGACATTTCTTCCCTTTGACTTAACTTTTTCTCCCTGACACACCCATTTTTGCTGCAAAATTCCCTTTTTGATACTATTAACATTATTTTTGACAGGTATTGCCCCCTGAACCTAAGAGCCCACAATGGTAGTTACCCTTGACGCTATGAAACCTCCTCCAAAATGACGTCCCGACGCCCCCAAAACCCGGACCTCATAACGGTAATTTACCCTCAACGTCTGGACGCCCCACGAACACGACACCCGCGGCACTCCCAATAACTCGAACACATAGCTGTAAATACCTGGCGCCCTGTTGCTCCTAGAAACTCGAGCCCATATCAATAACTTCTCATCCTGACCCCCTCTCTCCCAACCAGAGCAGGTATCGACAGCTGTCCACCCCCTTTCCTCTAACCCCTGGCTCCATAACCTCTATTCTCTAACCCGCACGACAATTTAGAGATGGCGGCATGGGATTAAAAATAGAAATAAAATCTTATTAAATATAATTAAAGTTATATTTAACCTTGTAGTGTGATGTGGAGAATAACAATGGATCCCTACCCCACCCCCCTTTTTGTACTCAGCCTATGCAGGTCCCGATATGCACCCTCAACCCAAGGTTATATAGCCCTCAAGGCAAGGTAGTTGGTTCTAAAATCTAGGAGGTGATGAATTATTTTAATGTTTTTTAATGTTGTTTATTTGATGGTCACGATGGGCCTGAATATTTTTGATGATTTGGAAGTTATAATTTAATACACCTAGCCTTATAAGACCTAACGGCACAAGACCTAAAGGCACAAGACCTAACGGCACAAGACCTAAATGCTACAAGAACTAAACCCCATAAGACCTAAATTTATAAGACCTAATTTTATAAGACCTAACTTCATAGCACCTAATTTTATAACTCCTAACTTTACTAGACCTAAAAGCACTGGACCTAAAATTCATTTTTCATCGATTACTTTAAAATATCTTTAACTGTTCAAACAGGCAGTGGACCTAAAGGCACAAGACCTAATTTTATAAGACCTAATTTCATAAGACCTAACTTCACTGGACCTAATTTTATAAGACCTAAAGTCATAGCTCCTAAACTTTAGGTCTTATGAAATTAGGTCCACTGCATGTCATCCGGCAGATCCACTATAAAACACTAACAGTCGGAGGAACAAAGGACCAACTATAAAACAATAACATTCGGTGAAACAAAGGATCCACACTAAAACGCTAACAGTCGGAGGAACAAAGGATTCACTATAAAACACTAACAGTCGGTGGAACAAAGGATCCACTATAAAACACTAACAGTCGGTGGAACAAAGGATCCACACTAAAACGCTAACATTCGGAGGAACAAAGGATTCACTATAAAACACTAACAGTCGGTGGAACAAAGGATTCACTATAAAACACTAACAGTCGGTGGAACAAAGGATCCACTATAAAACACTAACAGTCGGTGGAACAAAGACTCCACTATAAAACACTAACAGTCGGAGGAACAAAGGACCAACTATAAAACAATAACATTCGGTGGAACAAAGGATCCACACTAAAACTCTAACATTCGGAGGAACAAAGGATTCACTATAAAACACTAACAGTCGGTGGAACAAAGGATTCACTATAAAAACACTAACAGTCGGTGGAACAAAGGATCCACTATAAAACACTAACAGTCGGTGGAACAAAGGATCCACTATAAAACACTAACAGTCGGTGGAACAAATGATCCACTATAAAACACTAACAGTCGGTGGAACAAAGGATTCACTATAAAACACTAACAGTCGGTGGAACAAAGGATCCACTATAAAACGCTAACATTCGGAGGAACAAAGGATTCACTATAAAACACTAACAGTCGGTGGAACAAAGGATCCACTATAAAACGCTAACATTCGGAGGAACAAAGGATTCACTATAAAAAAAAGTAACATTCGGAGGAACAAAGGATTCACTATAAAAAGTAACATTCGGAGGAACAAAGGATTCACTATAAAAAGTAACATTCGGAGGAACAAAGGACCAACAATAAAACAGTAACATTCGGAGGAACAAAGGACCAACTATAAAACAATAACAATCAGTGGAACAAAGGATCCACACTAAAACGCTAACAATCGGTGGAACAAAGGATCCACTATAAAACCGTAACAGTCTGAGGAACAGAAATTACTTCCAACACTCCCCTTCCTTATAGGATATTGTGTATGTCTGGAATCGAACCAGTACTCCACCGTAGTGAGAAACAGCTCCGGAGAGGGTTACGATTCCGTCCAGGAATATAAATGTCTGCTTGCTATGTAAGCTATACGATGTCTCGTTGTAGACAACCTGTACGTCGAGGTCTGTAGAGAGCGAGGGAGGGTTTGGGGGCTGAACAGGGAGGTAATGGGGTGTTTAGTGCATTGCCCAACACGATTAGTAGCTGCGGGAAAGAGGAGTAATGGCGGCCGATGCCGATGATACGGGAACAGTTAAAATAAGAAGGTAAGAGGGACAGCTAATAAGCTAGGGTATTGATGAGACTTAGGCTCCGGAACAATAAGTACGTGTATACCTGATGGAATATGTTCCCAGCAAGATTATGTACGTGTATACCTGATGGAATATGTTCTAAGCAGGATTATATACGTGTATACCTGATGGAATATGTTCTAAGCAGGATTATATACGTGTATATCTGATGGAATATGTTCCAAGCAGGATTATGTACGTGTATACCTGATGGAACATGTTCCAAGCAAGATTACGTACGTATATACCTGATGGAATATGTTCTAAGCAGGATTATATACGTGTATACCTGATGGAATATGTTCTAAGCAGGATTATATACGTGTATATCTGATGGAATATGTTCCAAGCAAGATTATGTACGTGTATATCTGATGGAATATGTTTCAAGCAGGATTATATACGTGTATACCTGATGGAATATGTTCCAAGCAAGATTACGTACGTATATACCTGATGGAACATGTTCCAAGCAAGATTACGTACGTGTATACCTGATGAGGCTCTGATTCAAACAATAGCACATGTTTTTAATATTTAACGACTTAAGAGGAGGAAACATTATCCAAGATCTCAGAAGTTTCTTTCTTCGCCACAAAGTATCAGCAATGAGCCTTCTCTAAGATAGTTATAATTTACCATGTTTGACTTTGGCCAACTTTTCAGCAAGACGTAAAAATTTCAGTTTTTCAATCTGAAAAAATAAATCCATTTTCCTTAACCAACATCCAACAGATAGGGAAATGACCAATTATTTATTTCATGTTTCCAGAGTATATATAAATTCCATTAAACTGATTCCGTGTCAATTTTGCAATGTGTTTGAGTTTGATCTCCCCTAAATAAACGCTTGGAGAGAGGGTGTAAAACCCCACCGTTACAACTCACTACAATGCGGACAATCCTCGACAAGGAGGTTCCAACTCGGCATCGGTCGAGAAGATTTAGGGAGAAGTACGCTGAAAGCCATTAAATTGTCTCGCACGACACGTCAGCTTGACAAGACAAGACGTTCATCTGTCGAGCCTTTTGTCACAAACAATGCCAAGGTTGATTCCTATTCCCGAGATCTATGTTTTACAAATGAGGAATAAAAAAAAACACGTTCACAAATATAGAATTCATTCAAAGGTTGTTAATGATGGTATTAATAGTGTGTCGGTGCCTACTTCCGCTTAGGCGCTTCTTGTCAGGGATATCCGAGGGGGGAGGCTAAGGATCGATTGAGATAAGTGAATATAAACCGATTTTAATCAAAAAAAGAAGTACTGGGGAGAATATATGACAAAAGTATTTTAAAAATGTGAAGAGAGTCATGTCTAAAATATAAGTGATGGGTTGGAAGTGAGATCGGCGTGTCAGCAATTCGTACAAGAGTAAGTAGGACCTGGGTCGATTCCCAGGAGGTACACCCGTCTCCCACTGGCGCTTGTCTATGCCGTGGCATGGTGGCTTTCGTACACGGCTCCTGCGTGCCATTTTTAACTGTACTACTGATAGCGAGTCTCCAAGTGAGTAACAATTCCTCTGTCCTTTATTTTATTACTTTTGCATGTTACTATCTAAAGTGTTAACATTCTTAACCAATTTTCCTTTTCTACCTTTTGTGTTATTTGGTGATCCCTGATAAGATGCGATAGAATGAAACCTAGGTCGGGGGATTGAGCGGTAGCCATCAATTTTCTTCCAGAGGCAGCCACTACCCCTTTGTCCAATGTCAGCAATTTAAAGAGTGAACTGTGTTCTTTCTTTCATTGTAACAGCCATATTGTGTTCATTAATATTATATGAATATAACATATAAGTAACACGAAGTCTGGTCTCCGCCATTAAAATAGTCCGAAAGCGAAACGACATCCGAGCTTCCTAGCCTCCGACTTCTGAGCTCCTGGCTAGACAAATGACTGACTTATTTAACCACAAGAAGTGGGTCTAATCCCCAACCAATCAACAACAATTAAGTCGTTTTGAATCAAAATAGTTATAGTTTTATTACGTGCCGTAACAAGCTTACTCCGCAATTAACTAATTAAAAGTGTACATACAGCCCGAATGGGTAGTAAGGCGCGGTACTAAAATAATTCTAACAAATTGTGGATGTTGTTAGGAAATGTTGTTATTGCACATCCTTTAAACAATCCACTTGCGTTTGCTAAATATCGCCCCAGCTTCCAATGCCACGCGGAACGCATTAACTCCTATCAAAGAATCGTTGATCTTCGCTGTTATCCAATAGGTTTGCCATGGTTTAGGTGATGCAATAAAAAATGTATTACTGGAACAATTTTATAAAAGATACACATTCAACCTTATTTTCCAGACCACTAGACAAAGGTTATGGACAATCTCGTACTCGTGGACAAATGTTGAGGTTGTAATAATAATAATATATGCTGCGTTGAGGTTGTAATAATTATCCATGCTGTTTAGGTTAAGAATAAAATATCCAAAGCTATTATATATTCTTTTAGTAAGGATTTACTCCATCTAGATATCATATTCTGAAAATTGAAAAATGACACCTGGACACTGGAATCGAACCAGGGACCTTTGGCTTAGTACGCCAATGCTCTAACCACTGTACACGTGGCAGCAATAAGACAACTACAGAGTCGAAGGTGTCTGCGTTATCTGATAGCTCGTGATCTTAATAAAATCACACATTTGTGGTCGACGATTTCCGCACGTCCATCATAGACTCTGCCTTAAAATATGAGTGAAGAATGACCCTGGGGCACGGGACGAGTCCTGGATAGCTCAGTGGTTAGAGCATTGGCGTACTAAGCCAAAGGTCACGGGTTCGATTCTCGTGCCCAGGTGTCATTTTTCAATTTTCAGAATATGGTATTTAGGTTAGTTTAAGGTTGTAATAATTATCTATCAGGCGCAGATTCAGGGGTCAGTTGACCCCACTGTGAATGTTAGAAAATTAATACAAAAAAAAAAGTTCATACTTTAGCAGGAAAATTTAACAGAGATCGATTATACAACTTTTTTGTCTTTTTACGCGCAGACACCTCTTAAGCCGGGTCTACTCGTGCGTTTTTCGTCCACGTTCAACCAATCTTCTATTTGATTCACGCAAGTGTGGAAAAAATATTTGCTATCGTGTAAGAATATTTGTCGTGCATAGTGAGTAACGAATGTTGTTTCACATAGAGACGGTAGACTACCACACATCTAAGAAGACTAATAATCGCCTGAGAGCAGTTCATCCACGAATACCGAATATAGAGTATGTGTGGACAGCAGGAGCAGTGGAACTATGGGGGACTCTGTGCCCCCCTGGAAATAGTTTACCCCTCTCTGGAATAAATTCTCATTAGATATATTTCAAATCCTCTGACATTATCGGATATGAAAATGAAAGATGGCCTTAAATCAAACTTAAAAACAACAACTTATAGATGCATTATATTGTCAAAAATTTTGCCGGAGAGGACCGCTTTAAATAACTACTAGACTATAGGATCTAATTGGCAGAAAAAGTCAGGGGAGGAAAGCTCCAAATAGCTTTTAGATGCATGTCATTTTGAAGAATTTTTAGGCAAGGACCACCCCAAATAGCCTAGTTTGTGAAATAATTCCATTTTCAAAATTTTGTCGGTGGAAGACCATTTCAAATATTATCTTCTAAAGGTATCTAACTATCCTAAAAAATTAAGGTGAGGATCACACTAAATAGCTTCGAGGGGCATCCAAATTTCAAAAATTTCTAGGTGAGGAACACTTTAAATGGCTGATAATTTATGAAAGAATATAATATAATTAAAAAAAAATCAAGATGAATACTACACATAGCTTCTATAATGAGCCGTTTTTCAAAAAATTGGTGAAGGAGGGCCACTCCAAACAGTTTATAAAAACTATCTGATTTTTTTTAAAAATGAGAGGGTACCACGGTTTAAAACATGCATAAGATAAAATATTAACGAGAAACTATTAAATGGCTTTAAACAGAAATCTAACATTGTAAGTAACTGTTATTTATAGCTATGACCCCCCCCCCCCCTTTATGAAAATTATCTGGATCCGCTCCTGTTATCTATGCTATGTTGATGTTGTAATTATTATCTTTATTCCCATTAAATGCTGACAGTGTTTATTTCCGCAAGCCCAGAAGAACCTATTTGGTTCTAAACACACAACTTGTTTAGAGAGGTTTTTTTTTTTAAATATGGGATGTCAAATTTAGAATAGTATCAAGTGTTTATAACTGAGCCGATTGAAGATCGGGTGACTCATACCGACAATACTAGATTACTCCCTTTTTCTCTGGATATTTGTAAGCCTGTATGAAGAAACCGTGTGAAGATTGAACTAGAGATAAGTCCACAATGAAATGGTTTGTATTGTTTGCGTTCCAAGGAAGCGACTTGAGGCCTTGTTGCTCCCGCCATTAGTTATTCCGTTTGTAGACAACGGCCGCGGATCAAACATTTCCCAACGCGGTAAAATATGGATTCAATACAGGGGCCGGCCCGTATATATTATACAAATATATCCTTCTGACGAGCCAAGAGCTAGCAGTTATTAAATATTAGCGAAGAAACATCAAGGACAAGATTGTCTTCCTCCTTCCCCAGTCGAAGGAAGGAGACTTTCCCAATCGCCATTAAATAGTTATTAATGTCCATGCGCCATGGGGGTGGTATTCCAACGTCTCTTCAGGCGAATGTTGGGGATTTACTGTGCTTTACCTGCTCGGCCCTTTAGAAAATATATTGTTGGTTATTAGTTTGAAAAACCCAATCATATGAACGTATATTGTTAGTTATTAGTTTGACAAACCCAGGCATGTGAACGTATATTGTTAGTTATTAGTTTGACAAACCCAGGCACGTGAACGTATAATGTTAGTTATTAGTTTGACAAACCCAGGCATGTGAACGTATAATGTTAGTTATTAGTTTGAAAAACCCAATCATGTGAACGTATATTGTTAGTTATTAGTATGACAAACCCAGGCATGTGAACGTATATTGTTAGTTATTAGTTTGACAAACCCAGGCATGTGAACGTATAATGTTAGTTATTAGTTTGAAAAACCCAATCATATTAACGTATAATGTTAGTTTGACAAACCCAGGCATGTGAACGTATATTGTTAGTTATTAGTTTGACAAACCCAGGCATGTGAACGTATAATGTTAGTTATTAGTTTGAAAAACCCAATCATATTAACGTATAATGTTAGTTATTAGTTTGACAAACCCAGGCATGTGAACGTATATTGTTAGTTATTAGTTTGACAAACCCAGGCATGTGAACGTATATTGTTAGTTATTAGTTTGAAAAACCCAATCATATTAACGTATAATGTTAGTTATTAGTTTGAAAAACCCAATCATGTGAACGTATATTGTTAGTTATTAGTTTGACAAACCCAGGCATGTGAACGTATATTGTTAGTTATTAGTTTGACAAACCCAGGCATGTGAACGTATAATGTTAGTTATTAGTTTGAAAAACCCAATCATATTAACGTATAATGTTAGTTATTAGTTTGAAAAACCCAATCATGTGAACGTATATTGTTAGTTATTAGTTTGACAAACCAGGTATGTGAACGTATATTGTTAGTTATTAGTTTGACAAACCCAGGCATGTGAACGTATAATGTTAGTTATTAGTTTGAAAAACCCAATCATATTAACGTATAATGTTAGTTATTAGTTTGAAAAACCCAATCATGTGAACGTATATTGTTAGTTATTAGTTTGACAAACCCAGGCATGTGAACGTATATTGTTAGTTATTAGTTTGACAAACCCAGGCATGTGAACGTATAATGTTAGTTATTAGTTTGACAAACCCAGGTATGTGAACGTATATTGTTAGTTATTAGTTTGACAAACCCAGGCATGTGAACGTATAATGTTAGTTATTAGTTTGAAAAACCCAATCATATTAACGTATAATGTTAGTTATTAGTTTGAAAAACCCAATCATGTGAACGTATATTGTTAGTTATTAGTTTGACAAACCCAGGCATGTGAACGTATAATGTTAGTTATTAGTTTGAAAAACCCAGGCATGTGAACGTATATTGTTAGTTATTAGTTTGAAAAACCCAATCATATTAACGTATAATGTTATTTATTAGTTTGACAAACCCAGGCATGTGAACGTATATTGTTAATTATTAGTTTGAAAAACCCAATCATATTAACGTATAATGTTAGTTATTAGTTTGACAAACCCAAGCATGTGAACGTATAATGTTAGTTATTAGTTTGAAAAACCCAATCATATTAACGTATAATGTTAGTTATTAGTATGACAAACCCAGGCATGTGAACGTATAATGTTAGTTATTAGTATGACAAACCCAGGAATGTGAACGTAGCGTTGTAAAAAATGGGCTCTTGTTTTCATATTCTACCCTTCAACAAGTTATTAACTATCGTAAATCCTGTATTCCTTAGCAGCTTTACTTCCTATTACAAAACTTTGTTCAAACAACTCAAATTAAAATGATGTTATAACCAAGTACGTAGTATTGAAGTCTTAAGATATTGTTGCTAGACATAGTTAATGTATTGAAAATGTAGTATTTTAGCTAAATGCTTAGATCTCGCTACTTGCAATCGCTACACTAATAAGTTATTTATTGGCGCTGTCTTTTTTTGAACACCATATAAATAGATTGTTCATATTTAGCAGAAATAAAAGGTAAACAATATTAGCCATCCTTCACAGATTTTTTAAATAATAATTATTGTTCAAAGAAACTATTGATGCAATGAAATAAAATAAAGATTATTGTGCTTTTCCCAGAATAAAATGAACTCCCCAAACTTTAAAAATCTAGGTATAAAATTCACGATTCAATATAAAAGTTCGTCAAAAATATGGCTTTATTTATAATGTTTGTGCGAGAAGTTATTAAACCTCTTTGCAAGTATTTAAACGCCCTAAAGATCTTCATTTCCAATCTGAAGAAAAGTGTCTAGCAGAACACTCTCCCGATAACTAGTGATTTATTCACCGTCAACAGTTGAACATTTGGGTAACTATCTGGTAACTTGTTATGTTGAAGGAGAAAAATGGGGAAATAAATTGTTAATAAGTACATTGTATTCCTATAGTTATGTTCTTGACACTACCAAAAATTATCATACAGTTAAAAACTATTTTAGTATTTATTAGAAAATATCGAAAAATAATTTTTGGCGAGGGAATTACCTTTTTGCAATAATTTCAGGCTCATTTTCCATTTAAACATTTTACAAACCCTAAATAATGAAACAAATTCCAAATCTGAATTGTATATATAGTAAAGTTTATATAATCTTTAATCAATAAGAAATTTAATACAATCTTTAATTAGTTGTAGGTGACCTGGTGGTCTAGGAGTAAGGTGTCAGACTTCTGTGCTGGGGGTCCGGGGTTCAATCCTTGGTCCCGGCACAGATTTATCTGATTGCCAAACCCTTCCTTCACCTCTGACAAGATATGTATTAATCACAACTTGTGAATGTGAGGAATGCCAGGCCTACACCGTGGTTCGGATTCCACGTTAAACTGTAGGTCCTCCATTTCATCTCACAATCAACCTACCATTGCACATTAGCGTAAGTGCGTATAACCCGAACGGGTAGTAGACGCGGTGCTAATAATAAATTAATTAATTATATAATATAAACAGTATATGAAGTACTTATTTATATTTAATAAAATAAGAAATCTTAATATAAACTAAAGTTTTTATGGCTAAAATGTGAAACAGATTGTTTAAAATATAATCAAAGTTCTGATAGCCACCACCCAGTCAAAAGAAAATACCTAGTAACGATATTTCACCAGTGACAAGGCAATATTTAGGAGAAACAAACTACACAGCAGTAGCGTCTCGTGACCGAAATTCTCAGGGAGGTGGAGGGAGTACGGGGTCTCCCGCCATACATTTTAAAATATTATATGCTTTAAGAGGCTATTTGGCGGATTTTCTTATGTATTAATGTAACAGATTCGTCTAAGTGGGACGGGCCCACGAGCGCGCTACAAACCATTCGCAGCGATCCACCAGTTGTCGGTTTTTCCAACGAACACAAAGGGATTCGTCAGTCTAGTTTGGGACGTATTTGTTGCGTGCTCGCAAGCATGGATAACTAACTGGTCCGAGGAATTTCGTATTTCAGTTGATAGATTATTATAAAAAACCATAGTGTTTTATGAGACCCCAAGAATAAAAATTACTATAAAAATAATCTGAAGGAAGATGCCTCGCAGTAGATTCGAACATGGATCGTTTTTTATACAAATGAGTACGCCACCATCGTCGAGGTCTTTCGATGTTTAAAAAAAAAATTGTCCATAATTAACATAGCACAACTACACATAATTAAGGCTAAGGCTTCGTACGTTATCAGACATTTAGTAGAGTTACATAGCTAACTGAAGTATAGTGCACTGTAGGTATCTGAATTGAAATGAGATCATATTATTACGTCGTTTGCCGTGGTGTGCTCGTTTCACCAGGGGTTCGGTGGATGCTTGCGGAGTTCTCGTTCACCAGGGTTTGGTGATGCTTGCGGCGTGCTCGTTTCACCAGGGTTCGGTGGATGCTTGCGGTGTGCACGTTTCACCAGGGGTTCGGTGGATGCTTGCGGAGTTCTCGTTCACCAGGGGTTTGGTGGATGCTTGCGGCGTGCTCGTTTCACCAGGGGTTCGGTGGATGCTTGCGGTGTGCTCGTTTCACCAGGGGTTCGGTGGATGCTTGCGGTGTGCATCGTTTCACCAGGGGTTCGGTGGATGCTTGCGGTGTGCACGTTTCACCAGGGGTTCGGTGGATGCTTGCGAAGTTCTCGTTCACCAGGGGTTTGGTGGATGCTTGCGGCGTGCTCGTTTCACCAGGGGTTCGGTGGATGCTTGCGGCGTGCACGTTTCACCAGGGGTTCGGTGGATGCTTGCGGTGTGCACGTTTCACCAGGGGTTCGGTGGATGCTTGCGGTGTGCACGTTTCACCAGGGGTTCGGTGGATGCTTGCGGTGTGCACGTTTCACCAGGGGTTCGGTGGATGCTTGCGGTGTGCACGTTTCACCAGGGGTTCGGTGGATGCTTGCGGAGTTCTCGTTCACCAGGGGTTTGGTGGATGTTTGCGGCGTGCTCGTTTCACCAGGGGTGTTCGGGTGTGATGCTTGCGGTTGTGGCACGTTTTCACCAGGGGTTCGGTGGATGCTTGCGGCGTGCACGTTTCACCAGGGGTTCGGTGGATGCTTGCGGGTCTGTGGCACCGTTTCACCAGGGGTTCGGTGGATGCTTGCAGAGTTCTCGTTCACCAGGGGTTCGGTGGATGCTTGCGGTGTGCTCGTTTCACCAGGGGTTCGGTGGATGCTTGCAGAGTTCTCGTTCACCAGGGGTTTGGTGGATGCTTGCGGCGTGCTCGTTTCACCAGGGGTTCGGTGGATGCTTGCGGTGTGCTCGTTTCACCAGGGGTTTGGTGGATGCTTGCGGTGTGCTCGTTTCACCAGGGGTTTGGTGGATGCTTGCAGAGTTCTCGTTCACCAGGGGTTTGGTGGATGCTTGCAGAGTTCTCGTTCACCAGGGGTTCGGTGGATGCTTGCGGCGTGCACGTTTCACCAGGGGTTCGGTGGATGCTTGCGGTGTGCACGTTTCACCAGAGGTTTGGTGGATGCTTGCGGAGTTCTCGTTCACCAGGGGTTCGGTGGATGCTTGCGGTGTGCTCGTTTCACCAGGGGTTCGGTGGATGCATGCGGAGTTCTCGTTCACCAGAGGTTCGGTGGATGCTTGCGGCGTGCACGTTTCACCAGGGGTTCGGTGGATGCTTGCAGAGTTCTCGTTCACCAGGGGTTTGGTGGATGCTTGCGGCGTGCTCGTTTCACCAGGGGTTCGGTGGATGCTTGCAGAGTTCTCGTTCACCAGGGGTTCGGTGGATGCTTGCGGCGTGCACGTTTCACCAGGGGTTCGGTGGATGCTTGCAGAGTTCTCGTTCACCAGGGGTTTGGTGGATGCTTGCGGTGTGCTCGTTTCACCAGGGGTTCGGTGGATGCTTGCGGAGTTCTCGTTCACCAGGGGTTCGGTGGATGCTTGCGGCGTGCACGTTTCACCAGGGGTTCGGTGGATGCTTGCGGAGTTTTCGTTCACCAGGGGTTCGGTGGATGCTTGCGGCGTGCACGTTTCACCAGGGTTCGGTGGATGCTTGCAGAGTTCTCGTTCACCAGGGGTTTGGTGGATGCTTGCGGCGTGCTCGTTTCACCAGGGGTTCGGTGGATGCTTGCAGAGTTCTCGTTCACCAGGGGTTCAGTGGATGCTTGCGGTGTGCACGTTTCACCAGGGGTTCGGTGGATGCTTGCGGAGTTCT
Source organism: Timema podura (assembly GCA_033556935.1). Classification (NCBI taxonomy): domain Eukaryota; kingdom Metazoa; phylum Arthropoda; class Insecta; order Phasmatodea; family Timematidae; genus Timema; species Timema podura. The sequence goes on along the minus strand of JAVRXN010000007.1, from coordinate 50,912,548 downwards.
CGTTCACCAGGGGTTCGGTGGATGCTTGCGGCGTGCACGTTTCACCAGGGGTTTGGTGGATGCTTGCGGAGTTCTCGTTCACCAGGGGTTCGGTGGATGCTTGCGGCGTGCTCGTTTCTACCAGGGTTCGGTGGATGCTTGCGGTGTGCACGTTTCACCAGGGGTTCGGTGGATGCTTGCGGTGTGCACGTTTCACCAGAGGTTTGGTGGATGCTTGCGGAGTTCTCGTTCACCAGGGGTTCGGTGGATGCTTGCGGTGTGCTCGTTTCACCAGGGGTTCGGTGGATGCTTGCGGAGTTCTCTTTCACCAGGGGTTCGGTGGATGCTTGCGGTGTGCACGTTTCACCAGGGGTTTGGTGGATGCTTGCGGAGTTCTCGTTCACCAGGGTTCGGTGGATGCTTGCAGAGTTCTCGTTCACCAGGGGTTCGGTGGATGCTTGCGGTGTGCACGTTTCACCAGGGGTTTGGTGGATGCTTGCGGAGTTCTCGTTCACCAGGGGTTCGGTGGATGCTTACAGAGTTCTCGTTCACCAGGGGTTCGGTGGATGCTTGCGGCGTGCTCGTTTCACCAGGGGTTTGGTGGATGCTTGCGGCGTGCTCGTTTCACCAGGGGTTCGGTGGATGCTTGCGGCGTGCTCGTTTCACCAGGGGTTCGGTGGATGCTTGCAGAGTTCTCGTTCACCAGGGGTTCGGTGGATGCTTGCAGAGTTCTCGTTCACCAGGGGTTCGGTGGATGCTTGCGGCGTGCTCGTTTCACCAGGGGTTCGGTGGATGCTTGCAGAGTTCTCGTTCACCAGGGGTTTGGTGGATGCTTGCGGAGTTTTCGTTCACCAGGGGTTCGGTGGATGCTTGCGGCGTGCACGTTTCACCAGGGGTTCGGTGGATGCTTGCGGTGTGCACGTTTCACCAGGGGTTTGGTGTATGCTTGCGGTGTGCCACGTTTCACGTCCAAACTGACGAGCATTACATTACATGTTACTTTACAGGCTCGGCTCACCTAATGTATACCCACCTTTAGATTGTTACTGCGTAACATAACGCTCCCAGATATGTTATATTGTTACTGTGTAGCAATATGTTCGAGGATGTTAGTTTGTTACTGTGTAACAAGGAGTTCTAAGATTTGTTAGCTTGTTACTCTGTAGCAAGGCGCTCCAAGAGGTAGAAAGGCTGAGCATAAGATGGTTAGCTATTAGAAAATATTTCAATAATAGCCTAGAGAATATTAAAAACACTTCGCAGGGAAAAAATCGCAAGTGAACTTACCAGAATTGGAAATAAGTTTCAACTCTCTGGTATAGTCAGGTCAAAATGCTAATTCAAGGTCATTCGACCATGAAGAGTATATTGCACTATTTTAACAATAAGTTAATAGTGATTCAATTATTTCAAATCATTACAATTCACGAGTTAAAAAGAGTGAAACTTGCTATTTTATGCTTTTCGATTGCCACTATTAAGGTAAAATAATTAATGTATGGGGTTGAAATTTAAGATAGCTAGATATTCATATGAGGTGTACACAGTGAAATATTAATAATATGTTAAAGACAAAAGTTGTCAAATTACATAATTTTTAATTATTTATAATTATTGTTCTTTTTATACGCCGATAGTTTGTTTTTATCTCATTTTATGTCATAATTAAGAATTAATTCAGTTATTTTAGTCTAACTTTACTCGTTAATTTTAGTAACGGGAATGAATCATTACAAAACTATAGATGAAATGTATATTTCATGAAATTTCTTCACAGGATAAGCTACCAGTGGTTAATAATTTGCTAATGTTGGATGTTCCACGGGCCAAGCTACCAGTGGTTCATAATTAGTCATAAATAGGAACGTCGCCTCATGCCGGGATCACGATCAACTTAAACTTAACTTAACGTAACTTAACGTAAAGAACCTCCTTGTGTGTTTAAATGGAGGCGATCACGATGCAGTTGACTTAACGTTGACTTGCAGTTGACTTAACGTTGACTTGCAGTTAACTTAACGTAAGAGATGTCCTGGGAGGTCTTTTACTTTACTTTACGTTACTTGAAGGGTATCACGTGATCTAGCCAGCCAATCATTATGCGAGTGACGTCATCAAGGATATTTATTAACTCATTTGTTGGTATTATGACTAATGTTTACTCTTTAGCGTAAGTTCTAGTGATCAGACATTGAAACCAAATAATTACACTAAAATAGGAAAGCTAAATTTATCCAAAAAATGTTGTAGTAGATATTTATTGTATCGATTGAAAACTAAAAACATTCACAGATCATCACTGTATTATTTTATTATTATTATTATTATTTAGCACCGCGTCTTACTACCCGCTCGGGTTATACGCTTAAGTACTAATTACACTAATGGATTAGGAATTGAGAAGGTTGAATTTAGAGGAAGTGAACCCGCATTTGCGTGGAGGGAGAGGGGAAAACCATTTAGGAAAAACCATCCCCAGTACACCCGACCGAGATTCGAACCTCGATCTCCCCGTCCTCGGTGGTCTGGCTCAACACGACTGGCGCGTTAGCCAACTATGCCACCGAGGCGGGTATCATCACTGTAAAACTAGTACAAATCACAGATCATACTCGAGAATGAAGATGTTTGGCTCGAGTTGTTACGTTAAGTTACGTGAATCGTGATCACACATACGTTAATTTAACTTTAAGTTAACGTTAAGTTGATCGTGATCCTGGCCGGCATCAGTGCATTCAGCCGTGTTACAATTATCGTAACCTGTAAACCAGATAAGAGAAACTAATGCCTCTACCTACGGGGTACCGCTGTGGGTATTAATTAATGTAATAAAAATGACAAGTTTGCAGAGTAAAATGTTAAACTAAAAATAAAGAACCTTTAAACATTTGCCACTTAAAACTATTTTAATTAAATTGCTTCTACTAAATTCAAAAATTTTTTCGTCAAAAAAACACATAGTTTAGTCTATAAATCTAGTTTTCAATACAATAAATAATATTTAATATTTAGCACCGCGTCTTACTACCCGTTCGGGTTATACGCTTAAGTACTAATTACACTAATGGATTAGGAATTGGGAGGGTTGAATTTAGAGGAAGTGAACCCGCATTTGCGTGGAGGGAGAGTGGAAAACCATTTAGGAAAAACCACCCCCAGTTCACCCGACCGAGATTCGAACCTCGATCTCCCGTCCTCGGCGGTCGAGCTCAACACGACTAGCGCATTAGCCAACTACGCCACCGAGGCGGGTTATATACAATAAATACTTTTCGACAAACTTCGTATATAGATTATTTTAAAATATGAAATCCTACATATTTCTATGAACGGGAGTGACACCCCGGTGTAAACATTACAGAGGGACAATGAAGGGAAGAGAAGAGGCAGTTCCTTCTGAAGGTACAGAAGGATTTGGTTAGTTCGACATGGTTTCATTCCAACCCACCAGTACTCCCCATGAAATTTATATTTAGATCCATGGGGAAAATTAATATTTGATTAGAATTTTAGAAAATAAATATGTTGATAATTCGAAACCTATATATAAGCCCTACATTGTTGATTTTTTTGAGTTTGTGCTCATTTCAAAAATAGCTTAACGACCTCCACCCCATATTCCGAGAATGTTAAATATAGTTGGGGTCACCCTATTGGCAAATAGTAAATAAGAAAGCGGGAAATTATGCACCAGCGGTGAGAGGGTTACAAAATAAAGGGACGAGTTAGTTCATCAATTCTGATTAAGTTTGTAATTTTCGTATGCTGATTTTTCCGAGTGTTTATATTTTGTATTTGGATTTTTTTATGTATGTATTTATTGTGTATGTGTGTTTTATGAAGTCTATTGAGAGGTTAATGATTTATCGTGTGCCAGCTACCTAGATACTCATGAAAATAAATTCGAATTTTGGATATTTAAAAAAAAAATCTCCCTTAAACTTCAAATTAACAAAGTTTTGTATTTGCAAACATGTATGGTGAGCTATAATCCAGGAGGTCAGTGTTGTATGGTCGCCCACACTTGCCCCCCTATGTTACAATCTCTATTAAAACGTTATAGCTCACACAGTATTTCTAAAATGTGGATCAATTAATTAAATAATGCCAAAAATACCGATATTAAAAACCGGTAATATCTCAATTTGATGCTTTTTTCTGTGGTATATTAATAAACTTTTTAGGGCTGGAACTACAATCATTTGGATATAATTATATGCCTGGAAGAAAAAATTGTTTTAAAATAATTAAAGTAGGCCCTATATTTTTTAATATAAACAATATCAGACTCTCAAATAAAATTTTAGTTCCAGGCATAGTAAAATATTTTTTTACACCGAGTAAAAAAAATTAACTTGATACATACAACATAAACTGAAATTTGAATTATTTTATTTAGTTTATTGTTTAAAAATGAATATGTTGGGAAATTGACTTTAAAGTTAACGTCACACTACAAACAAGAGCATTGTAACTAACTATACGTAGATTGTTGAAGTGGTGATGGCCACAATCGAGTAAAATCACTCGAGTAATTTTTAGCGAATCCTCTACTCGAATCGTCCCGTGGTAATCGGTTGGACAACATTACTCGGGAGTCTTGCAATGGAATTCGATATTAATAACAAGTCCATAATCTCTTCCTGTAGTAGGCAGTCGACACTGACAGTGACCTCCACACCCTTATTTTCAGTTCACGTTGGATGCAGTCAATATGAAAGTATGCGTTTTAATAGTGTCCATAAAAAAAATTGTTTTGTGCTCTTTTTAATAAAATAAACTTTTCTTTATACATTCATGTTAAAGAAATTGATAGTAATTATACCTTTTTAAAAGTGAAAACAGTTTTTTTTTGTAACTTACTCTAATTAGTTTCACTTTATAAATAATCATATTTTACTAAGGAGAAATTATAAATAATAGAATAATTAAGAACGACAGTAATTAGTTTCGTTGTATGCGACTGTGGAAATAAGACTGCCGAGTAAAAAAAAAATCTAGTAACTTTCATCGAGTACGTTTAAAAAGAATCAGAAATGTGAGACGCTTAGTTAGCATGCTTTTCGATTGTGTACCTTACATCTGCGAGTAATTTGTATTGAGAATGCATGTGCAACATTTAAAACATAAAGGGTCATTTTTGCGTGGCAGCGGAAACTGTTATTGAAAAATGAACTCTAAGGGAATATTACTTTTAAATGGAAATATCATGATAGACAGTCCAGCCAATAAGGTCGATTCTCACTTAGCTGGTAAGAAAAGAGAAAATAAAAGAATAACAAGGTCCGAGTAAAGTTACTCGAGTAATCCCGGAAGGATCGAGTACTCCCGATTACACAACACAATCGAGTTACTCGATTATTTTTACTCGATTGTGCCCATCCCTATTTGAAGCCTCCAGTCCCATTAAAGGTGCCATCTTTTTCTAAATATAAGTCCTGTTTAATCCGAAAAGGGAGATCGGACTTCGAATCCAGGTCGGTACACCAAGGATGTTTTTCACTCTCCCTCCACACAAATGCGGGTACACTTCATCTACATTCAATCTTACTTATCCCTATCTCATTAGCGTAATTAGTATATATGCGTACAACATGAACGCCGTACTAAAAAAATGTACAAACCTAGAATTACAATTTTATCCTACAATAGAATAGGCTCATTCAAAGTGTAAATATTTCAGAACATGTAGCATTTTGATCAACATTCACAGTGAGGTTATAATGTTGTCAAATGTTTATCTATGAACACTTAATATATTTATTCCTTTTGAACTTGCGTGATGTATTCTTTGGTCTTTTATTTGCCATTAGCCTATTTCACTAAATCACCTAAAAGTATTTAACTTGTAACTGATGTTATTCAAAATAAAAATCTCACTGTTAAAAAGATCTGATAACATAACAAAACTACCTGTAAAAACAATAAATATAATTTGCTAGTTACATAATGCCAACAATACAAACTAGAGCCTCCTATATTAAAACATAAATAGCGTATTAATTTATTAATAACCACAGCCACAGAAATATTTCTTTTTATTTAGCATCGCGTCTTACTATCCGTTCGATTTATACGCTTAAATACTAATTACGCTAATTAATTAGGTATTGGGAAGGTTGAATTTAGAGGACGCGAACCAGCATTTGCGTGGAGGGAGAGTGGAAACCCGTTTAGGGAAAACCTCCCCCAGTTCACCAGACTTGAGATTCAAACCTCGACCTTTCCGTCCCAGGCAGTCTAGCTCAACACAAAACTAGCGCGTTAGCTAACTACACCACCTGGGCGGGTCGCTGAAATAATGCTTTTTTTTTTCAATGTGAGTGTTTGTGATTACTATTAAATCTTTCAGTTCTTGTGGCTTTTCCCGACACATTCAATCAGAAACATTAATAATAGTAGTTATAAACATAGAAAATTAACAAATGCACCATAATAAAGATAGTTTAAAAGGCTATAGATTAATGTTAAAAACAAAACAAAAAACTCTTTTTTAACATTATAGAGAAGTTGAACGTAACCTAAGAAAACATGCTGGTGCTCAGAACATGTTTTGTAGATACTGTTACAGATCGTAATAGGTCCTAAACCCACAATGAGAGCGGCAAGCTCATGGCCCATCATTCGAACAAACACAAATGGCATCTTCCACAGGTGCATCCGAGCACGGCTGAAACATCCATAGCGTCAAGAATGATGTTGAGAATGTTAACTTCCAGCCAAGAAATAACGTCCAATATAATCGACAAGATATTCATGAGGACGATCTCGTATTCCGTTTGCAGGAGACACGTGGGGGCCATCATTTGCTTCGGAACAGAATAAAATATTCCTTTTGTATTGAGCCTCCTCCTGAGTTAGCGTGGGAACAAAAACAGTAGTAATAGTATCCCACCGCCTCTACTGGGGCAGTGATGATCCTGTTTACAAGGGGAGGGAAGGTTTGTATCCCACCGCCTTCTACTGGGACAGTGATGATCCGTTTACAAGGGGAGGGAAGTTTGTATCACACCGCCTTTACTGGGACAGTGATGATCCCGTTTACGAGGGGAGGGAATGTCTGTATCCCACCGCCTTTACTGGGACAGTGATGATCCCGTTTACGAGGGGAGGGAATGTCTGTATCCCACCGCCTCTACTAGGACAGTGATGATCCTGTTTACAAGGGGAGGAAAGGTTTGTATCCCACCGCCTCTACTGGGACAGTGATGATCCTGTTTACAAGGGGAGGAAAGGTTTGTATCCCACCGCCTCTACTGGGACAGTGATTATCCTGTTTACAAGGGGAGGAAAGGTTTGTATCCCACCGCCTCTACTGGGACAGTGATGATCCTGTTTACAAGGGGAGGGAAGGTTTGTATCCCACCGCCTTTACTAGGACAGTGATGATCCCGTTTACAAGGGGAGGGAAGGTTTGTATCCCACCGCCTTTACTGAGACAGTGATGTTGGCGTTTACGAGGGGAGGGAATGTCTGTATCCCACCGCCTTTACTGGGACAGTGATGATCCCGTTTACGAGGGGAGGGAATGTCTGTATCCCACCGCCTCTACTAGGACAGTGATGATCCCGTTTACAAGGGGAGGGAAGGTTTGTATCCCACCAACTTTACTAGGACAGTGATGATCCTGTTTACAAGGGGAGGAAAGGTTTGTATCCCACCGCCTTTACTGGGACAGTGATGATCCTGTTTACAAGGGGAGGGAATGTCTGTATCCCACCGCCTCTACTGGGACAGTGATGATCCTGTTTACAAGGGGAGGAAAGGTTTGTATCCCACCGCCTCTACTGGGACAGTGATGATCCTGTTTACAAGGGGAGGAAAGGTTTGTATCCCACCGCCTCTACTGGGACAGTGATGATCCTGTTTACAAGGGGAGGGAATGTCTGTATCCCACCGCCTCTACTGGGACAGTGATGATCCTGTTTACAAGGGGAGGAAAGGTTTGTATTCCACCGCCTCTACTAGGACAGTGATGATCCTGTTTACAAGGGGAGGGAATGTCTGTATCCCACCGCCTCTACTGGGACAGTGATGATCCTGTTTACAAGGGGAGGGAATGTCTGTATCCCACCGCCTTTACTAGGACAGTGATGATCCTGTTTACAAGGGGAGGGAATGTCTGTATCCCACCGCCTCTACTGGGACAGTGATGATCCTGTTTACAAGGGAGGGAATGTCTGTATCCCACCGCCTTTACTAGGACAGTGATGATCCTGTTTACAAGGGGAGGAAAGGTTTGTATTCCACCGCCTCTACTAGGACAGTGATGATCCTGTTTACAAGGGGAGGGAATGTCTGTATCCCACCGCCTCTACTGGGACAGTGATGATCCTGTTTACAAGGGGAGGGAAGGTTTGTATCCCACCGCCTCTACTGGGACAGTGATGTTGGCGTTTACGGGGGAGTTAAAGGGGTGCAGGGTGTTATTCTGTCTTCTACCAGAACTTGTCCAACGCCTCATTGCAACGTTAGTTAGTTCAGACCAAACCAAGAAACTTTATACGAGGATGCAAGTTAGATCCACACGTTTATTTTAATTGTAATTGCCTACGTTTAATTGAAATTAGAATAATTCAAATTAAATTAAATCAAAAACTTAAAACTCTAATTTTTAATTAGTGTCCTGCATTTTTTTTAGCACCTCGTGTTACTACCCATTCGGTTTATGCGCTTATGTAATAATTACGCTGATGAATTTAGGAAGGTTGTATTCAGATGAAGCGTGCCCGCATTTGCGTGGGGAGATAGTAGAAAACCAGTTTGGAAAAAAACCTCGGTACACCCGACCTAGATTCAAACCTCGATCATCCCGTCATCGGCAGTCTAGTCTACTGCGAGAGTAGCGCGTTAGGCCACGCGGCCAACGAAGCGGGTAATAGCGTTATTGCCTTTAAGGTTTGGCAGTTGTGGTTAGGTGTTGTAATGATGCTGTTTTGGACCCCTCTAAAATATTCAAATAGTCATGGATGAAGTGTAATTTTCTTTAAAGTGCTATAAGCACATTATACTTTTAATACTTCATCCCTGGAAAATCACGCGTTTTCAGAAATAATGTTAATGTAATACGCTATAAACTCCGTAGTATTGAAAAGATCTTATGATGCTACCCAATAGGAAGCCAGCCTTCACAACATCGTATTCACAGGAGTGTTTCTATTAGTTGGTTTTGACACTGTTGGCAAGGGGTTCAAGAGGCAAGGGGTAGGTCATATATAAGCCGCTTGTGCGTATGAACACACACAGTGCTGGTAACATATATCTAGAATAGAGTAATATCATATGAGAGAGTGCCACTAACTTAAATCTATAGAGTACACAGAAAAATAATCTGTAGTTCAACGAAAATTGTATCATTTCATATAAAATATTCGTACCGAAGGTAAAACATCTTAATAAGCTGTGTGCAACATCAAAAGTCTTGTTTATTTAATATCGTTATAGATAGTGTTCAATCACAGGGCATTATCACATTTACAATTCGTACTGCTTTAATTAGTGCTCGATCACGGGGCAAATATCAGTTAATTAAACGGTAACAATTCTAATTGGCGCTCGATCACAGGGCTATAGATACCAATATTAAACCGTATCGTCTTAGTAGGTGCAATCACGGGATGAACAATAAAACCGAAGCACGATAGTGTTTCGTCAAATTGTTTTTGTTTTAAATAGATTAATAGAATATTTAAATTTCTGGTGGATTAAAGTTAAGCCATTATGTTTGTTAATTACGGTTATAGCCTCATCTAAATATAATATTAATTAAATTGAAAAATGACACCTAGTCACGGGAATAATTGGACAACTAGCAGCAAAATGCCCTGCCGAGTCAAAGAGAGCTGTGTTATCTTAATTATTGATCACTCATGTGTAGCTGACGATTTCCGCACGTCCATCACAGACTCTGCCTTAGAATATGAGAGAAGAATTACCCTAGGCACGGGACAATTCCTGGATAGATCAGTGGTCAGAGCATTGGCGTACTAAGCTATAGGTCCCGGGTTCGATTCCCATGTCCTGGTGTCATTTTTCAATTTAATGATTTTTATATTTCTGCTTCAAACTTGACTATTTATTTCCCAGACATTACTGTTCGACCTGTTTCACAAGAAACATAGCGGAGGTTGGGGTTGAAATTGTCAAGTTCCCGGTTCACCGTTCATTCGCGTATTGGCAGGGCCTTTAATTACACTTCATGGATGCTCAGTAAGAAAACTTACCAAGTGCACGCAGGTATGTGTCTTATGACGTCATGTGTTTGACTCACCTGAAACAATCAACAATCCTGATTACACGCGTCAAACAAAACAGCAACTACAAAATGATAACACCAAGTTTCTGCTGAGCGATTGTTCACTTTGAGTCTCGACTAAAATGGGTCACCATGTAGTAAAGTTAGTCTATCCATGTTCAGGGGCGGATTTACGCATAGGCCTAGTAGGCACGTACATACGGCAGAGTTTAGGGGCGGCAAATTTTGAATGACAAAAGAAACAATATATTTTTTATATCAGTTAAAAAACAATTTATGGCTTCGTCGTGTCTGTGATTGTTGTGATTTGATGTATCTACGTACCAATATGACAGAGGATCGCCTTAATTCACTGACAATCGTTTTAATTGAAGGTCACTTATTGGATAAAATAGTTGTCTGGCATCATCGACCGGTTCGCTCAGCAGAAATTAAGGCGAAAGATATTATCGACTATTTTATTATTGTGTACATGCTAATATTTAATTTGTAAAGTGGCGTTACCACTTCTTTGGTTTTACACGACAGCTAGCAGAAGCCAGCAGATGCTATCAGTAATGCCAACATTGTCTGAAAGTAACTTTTGTCAACATATTTGGAAATAATTATTATTTGCTAAGTGTCACTATTATTATCACTAAAAATATTATCAATCACTTTTAACAATACTTCCCCAAGGATTGCAGTATAATTTTATTTTACATAATCAAATTTAAGGAAAAAAGTCTAGGAAATTCATTCTAGATTTTCTTTTAACTCTTGTGGCAATTACAGGTTAAATAGAGCGTGAAATTTTACATTTAATGGTATTAAATTCAGTTATTCATATTTTTATAACTGGCCTCGCATATCTTTAACATAAATAAATGGTTTGTGATAATAAAGAGGGAAAAAGATACAAAAGGTTTGTGAAATAATATAAAGTTTAAATTTTGTAAACACGAGTATTAATACAATTCGCCGTCCAACCTGCAACAAGTTCCTCTACGTCACCAACTGGCACCATAGCTTTTATCCAGTGGCCATATTTGTTTTCAGCATATAAGGCCACTTTTAACGTTCTCTTGCTTTTAATAATTAATTTGAATTAAACAGCAAAAGAAAACTTCAAAACTAAACAACCAACCAAAAGGTTATTTTCATAACCAAAATCTAACAATTTTAAATAGACATTATAACAGTGAATTATCGTATAAAATACAGTTGATAAAATCACGTGCGTGAGTCATCAAGTTGAAGCGAACAAAATATTTAATTCTTGTAATAATTTGTAGTTGAGTATTTACAGGCGTGTACCGTTGGTAATTTTATTACAAGTTTGAATAATACAGTGTCTTTTTTGAATATTAATTCTGATACTTCGTAATATGTGTGTTCTTTTGTGAATATTATTTCGGTGTGTGAGCGTGTTATCCTTGGAAAATAAACGTTTTTTTAGTGATGTTAGAATAATTATTTATCTAATATATATAAAGTGTATGATAAAAAAAGAAGCGAGTGTTTCTCAGTGATCGAGATACATACTCGAAAATTTAAGCGTATCAAGACTATTAAATAAATCTTTTAACCCCAAGATTGTGTTGTGTTGTGTTGCGGTCGACGAATGATGGCAAAAGATTTATAGTTTTGCATGCTGGTTCAAGAAAGGGCTTTGTGGAAGGTGCTGAGTTATTGTTTGCATCAAAGAAGACCACAGGAGATTATCACGGGGAAATGAACGGGGAAAATTTCGAAACCTGGATGAAAAACCCGCTACTGATTAGCCTAGAGGAACCTTCCGTTATCGTGCTTGACAACGCTCCATATCATTCTGTACAGGTTGGTGAAAACCTCATATAAGCTTACACAACACACACACACATTAAAGGCAATCTCAATCCAAAAAGGGTTTAAAGACTTTCACAACTGTTATGTCCACATTTTAAAAATCTATCTTATTATCTAAGCTAATTTGTTAAATAGATGAATATACGAAAGTATTTAAATATCTCTATATCAAGGATTTCCAGTCACAAAACAATAATATTAATAAAAAACTTGAGAAAATACCGACCAAGAGTTGGAAGAAAGAGAAATAGGCCTATATGGCATGGCTTCAGAAGAACGATATAGCATAGTTACGGTGACCATACGTCCCGAAAAAATCGGGACAGTCCCGATTTTAAGGGCTGTGTCTCGAATAACGACCAAAATGTCACGAATTGTCTGACTGATGAAAAGAGTTTCTACAGTAAAGTAAAAAATATCGAAATCGTTACATTTATAATATTTTACTTTTATTGAGAGTATATGAATAAGCTCCGTGTGTTTTTGTCTTTGCACCGGTGGCGGTGGTGGCGGCGGTGGTAGTGGGGTGGCCGGTTGCTACCCCTCTAGATTAAACAAATGTTATTCAATGCACATAGATTTTATATACGGAATTTAAAAATGGCAGCCTTTGTAAGTCACAAATAGACATCCAACTTAAAATTAAATCATTGAATCAACTGAAAACGAGTAGAGTTAGGAAAATGAACAGAAAAACATCATAATTTTTAATAGCCTATTATATTTTTACAAAATATAAATTTCTCAAAACTCTTATTATTTAAACTTTAAAATTACTTGTTACTGTGAGCCACTTAGTCTTAGAGATTGAGATGAGTCCAGTAGTTTTGACTACCATTTTTACGTAGCCCATATTTCTTTATAGCTATGACATATTATTGTCATTTATGTTTTTTAAACTACTAAAAATAAAAAATCTTGGAATATGTTTGTTCTTAATTATGCTTATCCCTTATGCTTATGTACTTATGCTACTTTTTTTAAATGTTGCAAAGTTGTCCCGATTTTTACTGTCAGAAATATGGTCACCGTAAGCATAGTGTTAAAAAGCTTTATGACAGTGGGTTTATTTTCTATGTGTAATACTATACATTCAGATTTCACATTTATAATGTTATTAATAATACTATTAACAAATAATTATTTGTAAAATAATTACAAAAAATTTATTAAAAAGTATTTATTTTTTAATAATAAAAACTAATATGGATTAAATGCAAAATAAAAAATATATTGTGGAAAAAATTAATAATTAATACTAGGCCTAACATCAAGATATCAAGGTCAACAATAAATATAAATAAATAAAAAATAAATATATAAAATAAAAAAATAAATAAAGGTCATATATGTTTCTTGTATAGACCTCAATTTTGGCTGTCAGAAATGACAGCTGATAAACACATGTTTTTGCAGATTATGTGTTTCGGCGTAGGGATACATAATTTGGTCTGGTAACTTTTCAAAGCTGTCAGTCAGCACCAAAGAAGCTGTGAGGGGACTTTAGTAACATGTTCTACAGTCTACTAATGCAACTTTATATAGTTAAATTTAACAATATTTGAATTTGTGTGTTGTGATAGTGTAAGAGTATTTATTTCAAAATTTTAAGCAGATTCTTAATACTTCTAAAATCTCACTATAGTAAATAACCAAATAATGTAAGCACTTTTTATCTGTCACTCCACAGATAACACTTGTGTATATGGTATATGTGTATGAAGGGTAGTAGGGGGAGAACAGGGATTTGGAAGGTTAGAAATTAAGTTAGGAAAACAGGGCGGCAAATTTTCTAGTGCCTATGGGCGGCAGAGTCGTAAATCCGGCCCTGTGCACGTCTAACAGATACAGGTATTTACAGGCGAGTGACAGATATATATCTCATCCTGTCATCACATCCAGCACCGTCTCTGCCTTAAAATATGAGTGAGAATGAGCCTGGGTGCAGGGCCATTTCTGGATAGCCCAGTCGTAAGAGCAATGGCGTAATAAGTCAAGGGTCCCGAGTTCGATCCCCGTGTCCAGGTGCCATTTTTCAATTTAAAGTTTCTGATACTATTCATTCGCTGATCTAAAGTCATCTACCAAATGAAAACTTCTTCCACCGCCTATTTGTTTTGAAAAAAAAATATTCAAAATTGAATAAAACCTTAACCTCTTTACCGATTCTTTCCAAAATTAATACCAAACATGATTGTACCCTAACCTATTTTTGTTTAGAGTGCCTTCTTGATAGTTGAAAATTTACCAAAGTTAGAGCGTAAATACCATTTCCCCAAAAGATTATGTCACAAAATCAACAAACTAAAAGCACATTATCGGAGTTTGGGTGAACAAAGAGGACTTCCTAACTAAAACTCACATTGAAATTAGATGAAGCCCGTATTTAATTACTTTTACAAACTCATATTTTCATATGGAATTTGAACGTATTAAATATCAATGAAATATTAGTAAAATAGAGTAAAATTAGAAACATTTATTCAAGAATAGAATACTTTTTTTACAAATGGATTTTCACAATTATTACACAAGTTATATTAACTTTAATGCTGCGCGGTATTTGGCATTAAGGCCTTTGGCCCTGTCGAGTGCAAGCCTAAAACCTATTTTGTGGGATGGAGGGCGGGAGGGTGAGAGGCGTGGCGTGGCTTCACAACCGACCAAAGTATCATTCCGCGCCAACAAGAACAGATGGGTCACGGAAACCGTGGATGGCGCTACCGGACAGGTCTTGCGGAAAAACCATACGTTTGGAAATATCAGTTTTCTAGAGAACGAGTGAAATTTTTATAGTAATATTTTCAACACCTCTTCTAAGATAATGTATCAATGTTTATTGGTTGTTACATTTTCTTATTTTTTGTTATGCAGCCGGCAGTTTTCTTTTGAAAAATGTCAACATTATTGATATTCGATCACTGTTAAAACTATAGAGGTGTGTATATAAAAAGTATAACATAATCAACATGCTTATATTCTTAAACCGTTTCGGAAAAGAAAATTGCAAAACAATAAAAATTCTTGACGATAACCGTTTGTTCCCATAGCTCTACATTTCCACACCAAATGAAAAGGGCCAATCGCCTTAATTAGGTGTGAGTCACAAGTTCGCCGAAAATAGAAAGCAGAATCTGCTTGAGTATGGCAGCAATTCACACGATGTATGTTAGTTGACCCATGATTCATTGCAGCTAAAACTTAAAACCGCTATCAACATATTTTATTTTCTAGTAGATAAACATATATTTTAGATCATTCTCCCAATGGATGTTTTCAAATTATAACGCTGTTTCATGGCACAATCCAATACATCGATACACTCGCTTTACATTAACAGCTAGTTCAAATCTCCTCACAACGGCCAACAATTAACGAAACATTCTGGTTGCTGCTTGCTCTACGGCGTATGCGCTATTATATGCACATGCGCAGTGATTTGAGATGGTTGGTTCTCCTGTGCCGAACATCTTGGACAGAGCGGACGAAGTAGAGATGAGTTGAACTTTAGCAGAACAGCACGCGCCGATAAAGCGGAAATCTTGGGAGTGGCTTAGAGCTCGTCACGTGACTATGTTTTTGTTCTGTGCTAGTTTTTCGGTGAACATGTGAAGCCAAAGTTACTTACTGTATGTAGCGCTGCAAATCCAACGCAAACTGTCAGTTTTGGAGTAGAGGCTCAGATAGTTGGAATATCCCAACGGGACTAACTGGATCTAATACAGTGATTACCTTTAGAACCCCCAGGGATAGTGTGGGAGACTGATCATCCTGTAATTACCTTTAGAAACCCCAGGGCTTGTGTGGGAGACTGATCATCCTGTGATTACCTTTAGAACCCCCAGGGATAGTGTGGGAGACTGATCATCCTGTAATAGCCTTTAGAACCCCCAGGGATAGTGTGGGAGGCTGATCATCCTGTAATTACCTTTAGAAACCCAGGGATAGTGTGGGAGACTGATCATCCTGTAATTACCTTTAGAAACCCCAGGGATAGTGTGGGAGACTGATCATCCTGTAATTACCTTTAGAAACCCCAGGGATATTGTGGGAGACTGATCATCCTGCAATTACCTTTAGAAACCCAGGGATAGTGTGGGAGACTGATCATCCTGCAATTACCTTTAGAAACCCCAGGGATAGTGTGGGGGACTGATCATCCTGTAGTTACCTTTAGAAACCCCAGGTATAGTGTGGGAGACTGATCATCCTGTAATTACCTTTAGAAACCTCAGAAGTGATGTGGGAGACTGATCATCCTGTAATTATCTTTAGAAACCTCAGAAGTGATGTGGGAGCCTGATCATCCTGTAATTACCTTTAGAAACCCCAGAAGTGATGTGGAGCCTGATCATCCTGTAATTACCTTTAGAACCCCCAGGCTCGTGTGGGAGACTGATCATCCTGTAATTACCTTTAGAACCCCCAGAAGTGATGTGGGAGACTGATCATCGTGTAATTACCTTTAGAAACCCCATGGATAGTGTGGGAGACTCATAATCCTGTAGTTACCTTTAGAAACCCCAGGGATAGTGTGGGAAACTGATCATCCTGTAATTACCTTTAGAACCCCCAGACTGAGCATTCTGTAATTACCTTTAGAACCCCCAGAAGTGATGTGGGAGACTGATCATCCTGTAATTACCTTTAGAAACCTCAGAAGTGATGTGGGAGCCTGATCATCCTGTAATTACCTTTAGAAACCCCAGGGCTGATGTGGGATATTCTACTGCACCTTAATAAACTACTTCAAAAGTAACGGTCAGATTTATTAGTATTTCATGTTCGTGTCTACGCTTGGTATGTGTGTGAAGTTGGTTGATAAATGAAACATGCCACATCTTTTTAGTAGGTCCGTCCTTTTAGTCTGTCGTGTGCGTAGCTTTATTTGAACCTAAAGTGAAAATTTCGCCCGACAAAATTGTCTGACGTGTGCGGTCGCCCTTAGTGCTGTTACACACGTACCGATAATATCGGTGTCGGCGCCGATATCGGTGGTAGTGAGATTCCATGTAATCTTATGGCCCTGTTGCACACGATGCCGACATGACAGCATTATCGTGACGACTACCGACATGTCGGAGCCATGTCAGCGGTCCCATCGATAAATACACCGATATCAATGCGCAGAACAGTTGGCCACTAGTCTGCAGCTGTCATCTTGCACTGTTTGGTTTTGTTTCCTCCGTTCTACTTTTTAGTAAAAGTCTAGTAAATTCAAGTATGACATAGTGACCTTAATTGAATTAGTGGATAGCAGAGCGTGTTTATGGGACAAAACAAGTGAGGAATTCAAGGATCGGGAGATGAAAAACAAACTTTGGCTTGAAGTGTATTCCTTCTTGGAGCCAAATTTCTTACAGCTAGACAGAAAGGAGCATATAAAAGTTGGAAAGTGCTAAGAGTCCTTGCGGCTACTATAGGATGCATCCAAAATTCTCTTCCTCTCTGGTTGCGACGTTGCCTCCTCCTGAGATGAAGCAAACACAACAAAAGAAACCTCCTATTCCACATGGGAACCATGGTGCAACAGCACTTAGGTTATGAGGACTGTGACATAGTAAGATTGGGATTCAACGGGCGCCACGGCCGAAACTAGACTGGTCCAAGGAGGAGTCTCGACTGCCAACAAATCTCGCAGTATGGTTGAATCAGTTCCTAGGAAACTTCAAATGACAGTCCTAAGTTAACTTAACTTCACATCAACATTACATTGATTGTTTATATTTTAAAACATGATAATATTTATGTGACGTCATAAATAGGTTACGTTAAGATGATCGTGGACTTAACATAAGACCGTGAGTAAATAAGAGAAAGTACAAATTAGAAACGAAATATTGATGAATGTGTTCACGTTATCAATTTCATGTCAAAACTTGAATAAACAAGAGTATAATAAAACGCATTTGGTAAGAAAACCTTAATTCTTAATAACATTAATTTACCTATATTATTATCAATTTTTTGATATAGAAAAAAAACCTGTGACGGGACACAACACATCCCAATCATTTACATCCATATTAGATATAACATAATTTATTTCTGTGTTTGTACTAATTTGTAGTTTGTACAGTAAAGGTTTTTTGAATGTGTGTGCAAAAAGTGGCGTTAATAAATAAAAAGCAAAAGTTTGCCAGTAATAAAGGAAGTGCTAAGTCGTCCTCTTCTGTCTAATGATAGTGGCTGCAATATAATAACACGCTTGCCTACCACACACAGACAGGTAAGTATGGGTGGCCCGGGCAGACACCCCCTCCCTTGTTAGTTCCATCACTAGACAGAGAGAGCTCCACTGACAGTTCTCGTGGCCAGGTATCTCATCTTGCCCTGGAGCGCCGACAAAAATAAACAACACGCGGTGTGTGTCTGGTCTACAAGGTCTAATAAACACTCCTCTCTGAATCACGTGTCAACAAGACTACCTCCTGACCACTACATGTGTGTTCTACAACAAGGTCTAATAAACACTCTCTGAATCACGTGTCAACAAGACTATGTATGTGTTCTACAACGAGGTCTAATAAACACTCCTCTCTGAATCACGTGCCAACAAGACTATGTATGTGTTCTACAACGAGGTCTAATAAACACTCCTCTCTGAATCACGTGCCAACAAGACTATGTATGTGTTCTACAACGAGGTCTAATAAACACTCCTCTCTGAATCACGTGCCAACAAGACTATGTGTGTGTTCTACAACAAGGTCTAATAAACACTCCTCTCTGAATCACGTGTCAACAAGACTATGTATGTGTTCTACAACGAGGTCTAATAAACACTCCTCTCTGAATCACGTGTCAACAAGACTATGTGTGTGTCTGGTCTACAAGGTCTAATAAACACTCCTCTCTGAATCACGTGCCAACAAGACTATGTGTGTGTTCTACAACAAGGTCTAATAAACATTCCTCTCTGAATCACGTGTCAACAAGACTATGTGTGTGTTCTACAACAAAGTCTAATAAACACTCCTCTCTGAATCAAGTGTCAGAAGTTTGTTGTTAATTTGTCCACGGTTCTTCCTCTCATCAGAACTGGTACGGGATGTTTGTCGCCCGAGGGACATTAGCTCCTCAGCCGAGCTACAGCTTGAAAGACCAGGAGCTACTCATCATCTCCAGCTCCAGGACACCGTCATGACGCGTCGTGGCGTCGTTCCATCAAACGCCGCTATCAGCGACATCCTATAGCGTCTCACAATGCGCCTGCCTACCCGTTCTAATTGCGAGCGAACACTTCCATAGAATAAACATTCGTTAGGTTCCTTAGCGCTGTTGGATAACGTATCATGCCCGCCGGCGATGGGGGTTTCACACTACGTGTATGTAGCTTCGATTTTTACATCTTATCCACACAGCTCTGGTGAACTTCCTCTGTAACCGTGATGATGAGCATACAACGTACCTTGGTTCGTGTCCAAACGGAATCCGGCACCGGAAAATAACATCATGCATGAACTTGACAATTAGACCTCGCGAACACCGATGTGTGAAACTGAAACACAACACAACTAAATACCATGGTCCACGACCATCAGGACAGACTAAGAATGATGTTGTGGACATAACTGACTGATTCTCAACCAGTGGCGTATTTTCTGGGTATTTTAGTCCTGCGCCGCATACCCCTGATTATATGAACTTGTTTCTAAATTCAATGTTGTCTGTGCAAACTGTGTAAATAGTAATGTTTAAATGATGAATAAATATACATGTATAATGTATATATACAGGGGCGTCGCGCATGGGGGAGGGTTTTGGTGTGTGTGTCCAAAGTTGGTTAAAAGCTTGAAAGTTGGGAATTTTTTGAGATTTGAGATCTGGAGTTGGGAAATTCTAGGCTTATTTTGTACCCCATTACTTTCTATTATGAAAGTCCTTAATCACAGAACTGTACAGGCAAATTTAAAATTTCCCAACTGTTCATCTCTACTCTACAAAAAATCCCAACTTCAAACATCATCAAACTTTTAAAGGAGATTCCTTGTTTAGTAGATTGTAGAAATCTTAGTTAATCAAGTAGTCTAGTAGCGCTGTTGTCAGTAGGCAGAGACAACGGCCAGTGAGTGTATGCCGAATGAGGTATGGAAACGAATCAAAAGGAACATGAGCTGTCCAGTAGCAAAATTTCACTCAGCCAGCAATGCTTGAAGTGGCAGCATTGTTATTGTTTAGTGTTTTTAGTCGTGACTTTCGTGGCTGCTAGACTGCCGCAGTTTTATGATTCAAATTATCATGTTGTACAGCCAATACCTTAATTAGGGCTTTATTAAATTTTGAAGGCATAAATGCAGTGAATGTTAAGCAATATTTTATTATTTTCTTACCGAAAGCTCTGACTGATGAAATGAGGACATCGAGGTTAGTGTTAATGTTTGACTTCTGAAATACACACTAACTTTTCTAGCACGTATCCATACTAGTTTGAATTGAACTGATATATCTTATTTAATTTTTTATTAAAATAGGCTTTCATGAAATCAATTTAGGCTCAACGCAACAATGAAGGAAGAGGATTAATATGGCTGATGTTACATTGTTACAACTCTTATAATTTTTCATTTGATTAAGTAGACTACATTCAACAAAAATTAAGTTTTTTTTCACCCTAACATTTTCAAATTTGGGATACATTTTTAAATTCGTTATTGCGTGTTCGATTTGCATGAAATTTCGTATAACCATGTTGTTTAGAGTGCTAATTTCGAATTTGCCATAAGTTATTTAATAAAATGTCAGGAAACCCCTTCACCCTCACACGCTAAATTACAATATGTTTTGAATAGTTTATTGACGTACCAGTATTAACATTTTATGGCAACTTCCATGAGGTTATGAAGCAGGACATTGGTATACAGGTATCAATATACTGTAGGAAATATCGATAAATTCATTTTTTATTGCTTTATTTACAGTTGAAAATTTTTTAAATAAACATGGCCAAATTGCTAATTTTTTATATAAAGTGACGAGCATTACTACATCTTAAGGAGCTAACTAGTTAAATATTGCTTCCAAGTGTTTTATAATAAAGCAGTGGTTTCCAACCTGGGGGTCACAGCGTGTTTGGCTGGGGTCACAATATAGAGGTTTTAGCTTTATATTTACCTAGTTACTCTTAGGTTCCTTTTGGCTATTCCATTCAATAGCTTCTTGCTGACTTGTTTACTGTGGCAGCCTTGTAATGCTGCTAGCATAATATAAAATCATCCTCCTACCCCGGGCTTGTTGATTCTCTTTACTATATGTTAGTCGCATATAATCATTACTATAAGAAATTTATAGTAATTAAAACAAGCATTAGTGGACATGCGGGTTTGGTGTCACGCTCTTTTCGTTTGGTTTGTTGTGAAGGTGAAGTAAGGATTTTAATTGGCCAGGGGTAGTTTCTCCTAATATCCCTCCAAGCAAATAAGGGTACATTTCCTCTAAATTTTACCTATCTCACTGGTGTAGCTAACTGTAGATAGTCCAGGCTGGTAGTAATTCACAGTAAAAAACTTAAAAACCAGAATTTGAACGCTTTTAAGTTATCAAAGGGTCCGATGGCAGCAGAGAGAAAAGTTGTGGTCATAAACTACAAAATGTTGGAAACCGCTGTAATAAAATCAGTTAAATTTTTTAATTTAAATTACACGATTTGAACAATATCTGCAAAAAAAAACTGAGATAAATAATAATTCAAGCTATTTCATTATGCACTGAAAAAGCCTTGTAGCTTTAAAAATCAAGTATGAACAAATTAATTAAAAAATACAGTTACCTAAAAGCTCGGTTCAAGGCTTGCTTATCACCCCAAATTTAAAAAAAAAAATCTGGGAGCCTCCTGACCCCCTTCACCCGTTCTCAACATTGCCCTTGTACTCTCCTTTACCACTTGGGATTTTTTTCTAATTTCGAAATACTTAGAGTTGGGAAAAACAATCCCCCCCCAAATATATTTCGTGCAACGTCCCTGTATCTATAATTATTAATTTGTAGACTAATATTTGTTCATATACCAAGAATATTGTGTTTTAAGTAATTATTCCTCCAAAAGGGTCTACCTACCCAGCCTATGAAGTCCAGGACCTGCTGTTTGAAAACAGCAGGCAGAGCTAGAGAAGTTCTAATGACCTTGACCGATGTCTATGGGGTTGCAACACTCCCCCTTGCCCCTAGACATAAGATATTGACCAATGAACTAGGGTGTTTACAACTCAGGGCCTGCTGAATACTTATCACAAGTAAAACAATGTGCCAACTATTGAACAAATATTCAAGAAGCAATATCACAATGATTTTATTTACTAAGCTAGTATAGCTCAAATAAATAAATGCAAATAATATTTGTAAAATAATCGTATTAATAACAAGCTTTAAAATATGCACTAATTAAGTACATATTAGATTATATTTATGCATTCTAGGCAAATGTATCATAATGTATTTGGCAAGCATATATACTACTATTTTATAGTATACACTGGTTAAGTGGGTGTGTGGGGGGGGGGGGGGAGGGGGGGGCTAATTTAACTATAGTAGCTAGACAGTGTTTTTGTTTTTAGAATGAAGTATTTATGGAGTTTTAACCTTATTCTTTAAGTTGTTTGCTTATAAGTTTATAAAGGAATCCCAAAAGTTAAGAGTGTAATTTAACAATCTCAAAATGATTTATCAAAAAAAGATAAAATAAAATTTATTTTCAGATGTAAATGTCTTATCAATAGACCAATGACGTAACGCTAGTGTAATAGGCCTAATAGGAAGAAATCTCTCCTTTGTTACTGTTATCACAGTTTACCGATTTAAATAACTTCTGGAGCATAATTAGGATTTAATAAATAGTTTTAGGCTCTTAATTATTATTTCAGCGTGAGTTGGACAATTCCCCTTATTACTCCCACCAAGTTCTGATGGACGCTTAATCCATGTACTATTTCATTTTACTCATTTTTTTTTTTTTCACTTTGCGTATTTCTACCAGTGAGTCCGACACCTTAGCTCAGTCGGTAGTTTGCCTGCCCTCTGAACTAAGAGTTCCGGGTTTCATTTTCGATATGGCTGGGAAAAAAATCATTGGTAAGATTTGGATTTCCCTTCTAACGGTGTTGAATTAACGGCTGGGGGGCTGGGTGTTGTGTCTGTTCTAGATTTAAGTTAGTTTAAAAGTCGTGTGCTGATGTAATCACTCGGGCCAGAAAGTGCACGCTAAATTCCTCAAACAAATGAAAATACTACCTGTGTGTACTTTTAATTACACTCGACCAAATGAATAGGGTATGTCACTCTTATACAGTCAGGAGTGTGCTCGTAGATCTCTTGGGGATGATAATCATCGGTAGTTTTACATTTTGGTGTGTTTTGTGCATAGTTTTGGTGTACATTTATGAAATCAGAATATGTAATAGGCTGTAAAGGTAGATATTCACACAAAGATATAAATAATTTGAAAAATAGAGACGAGGGGAGTTGGGAGGCGTGAAATTTCCCAAAATATCACATGAGTATGAAAAAATCATAAATATTTTAGAACTATTGTTCTAAACTAGAGGTACTCATGTTTAAATATTTCCGGGTCAAGCATCTTTAGACCTTCTTGTCCGAAGGCGTTTAAGAGTCTTTGACCCCCAAATCCTCCTTACAGCTTTTAGAGTACAGCTTACATATTAATTTTCTCAGAATACGCCACTGTTCTCAACTATATATCATGCATGGTCCACGACCATCAGGACAGACTATAATGATGATGTGGACATAACTGACCGGTTCCCTTTAACACAAATGACTGCTCCGAGTTTGTATCTCACGTTTTACGACAAGCGAGTGAAACTGATCTTCGTGGTTAAAAATAATAAAAATTAGATATTACCCACAGAAAATATGTTCTTGTTATGAAGACACAGTTTGTTTTCCTTTTTTATAATCTTTGACTTTGGTGTGGAAATGCAGATCCATGGGAACAAACGGTTATCGTCAAGAATTTTTACTGTCCAGCAATTTTCTTTTCGGGAACGGTTTGTTCAGGAATAGAAGCATGTTGATTAAGTTATACTTTTTCTATACACACCTCCTTTATAATTTTAACAGTGATCAAATATCGATAAAAGTGACAATTTTCAATAGAAAACTGCCGGCTTCATAACAAAAAAATTAGAAAATGTAACGATTAATAAACATCGATACATTATCTTAGGGTTCGGCCAGACTGACAAGCGTGCGAGCGCGTAAGCGACTGTGTGGCCAGACTGACAAGCGCGTGATTAACTGATACCTCTCGTTAGTTGTTGACGAGGAGGCTCCGAATCTTGGCTCAGTGAACTGAGGGTGGTTTTAACAACGGATTTATTGTTGTGGTTTTCTCCTCCTCTCTCCACGCTAATGGTGATTCTTATTTGTAAATGCCTACTTTGATAATATTGAAGTATTTTAACATATCAGTTATATATATATATACATACATACATACATACATACATACATACATACATACATACATACATACATACATACATACATACATATAAGTATGGTTTATGACTTAACAATTAAATTAGGTCGTTAATAGCAAGTGTGCTAAAAATAAAAATTGAATCGTCAAACGGTGACCTGGTGGTCTAGGGGTAAGGTGTCTGACTTCTGTGCTGAGGGTCCGGGGTTCAATCCTCGGTCCCGGCACAGATTTATCTGATTGCCAAACCCTTCCTTCACCTCTGACAAGACGTGTATTAATCATAACTTGTGAATGTGAGGAATGCCAGGCCTCCACCGTGGTTCGGATTCCACGTTAAACTGTAGGTCCTCCATTTCATCTCCCAATCACCCTACCATTGCACATTAGCGTAAGTGCGTATAACCCGAACGGGTAGTAAGACGCGGTGATATTATTAATAATAATAATTAGTCAAAGCTATTAGTTATGTTTTTAATGAGGATTACTCCATCTAGATATCATATTCTGAAAATTGAAAAATGACATCTGGACACGGGAATCTAACCTGGAACCTTTGGCTTAGTACGCCAATGCTCTAACCACTTAGGTATCCAGGTGTCATTTCTCAAATTTCAGAATATGATATCTAGATGGAGTAATCCTCACTAAAAGCATAAATAATAGCTTTGGCTATTTAATTCTTAGTATGAAATCCCTACAATTATAATAATTGTACAAATGGCAGCAATAAGCCAACTACCGAGTCGAAGATGGCTGCGCTATCTGATAGATAGCTCGTGATATTAATATCATCACATATTTGTAGCCAACGATTTCCGCATGTCCATCATAGGTTCTGCCTTAAAATATGAGTGAAGAATGACCCTGGGCACGGGACGAATCCTGGATAGCTCAATAGTTAGAGCATTGGCGTACTAAGCCAAAGGTACCGGGTTCGACTCCCGTGTCCAGGTGTCATTTTTCAATTTCCAAAAAGTGTGCTAAGCCTATCGATATTAACAAAAATGTCAAAATGAGAAGTTTTCCTAGCACTCAATGAACCAACATACAATAATATTGCCTAGCGCCTGTAAACTAGACTGTACCGGGTTGAGCGCGCTCGCTCAGTCTGGCCACCTCTCATTACAACCAATGTGTTCTATTTTATATTTTAGTCGCTCGCGCGCTCAGTCTGGCCGCCCCCTTAGAAGAGGTGTTGAAAATATTAACATACAAATTTCACTCGTTCTCGAGAAAACTGATATTTCCAAAAATATGATTTTACCGCAAGACCTGTCTGGTAGCTAGCGCCATCTACGGTTTCCATGATCCATCTGTTCTTGTTGGAACTTGGAGCGGAAGGATACTTTGGTCTGTTGTGAAGCCACGCCACGCCTTTCACCCTCCCGCCCACCATCCCACAAAATAGGTTTTAGATTTACACTCGACAGGACCAAAGGCCTTAAAGGCAAGATTATTCCAAACATTTCTGGGTATTGAATTCACCTGAATTTACTCTCTGGAAATCCTCTACAGAACGCTTTAATCACTACACAGATGGATTCAACCCGTGCATAAGTGAGACGATTCCCAACAAGAATTTAAATAGACAAAGTCCTGATAAATTGGGAAAAAATATATATTTATATCCCTGTTTACAAACCTAACTTATTTGACGATTCGTTCCAACTTGTTAATAACTCAAATAAAGTTTGTTTTTGTGGATGCGTGGCCGGATGTGATACTTCTCATCCAAAGTTTGGTATCTCAGGTGTGAAGTGTTATCATTGTCCCGATAACAACTGTCAATCCACCCCATGGTCCTGACTGTGAGAGGGAGGGAGTCGTTGAACCGACATGGCAGGCAACGATTCACTCACAAGTACAGCCAAGGTACGGTTATAGCACATCCAAACTACCTATTCTTTAAATTGAACCATGACATCCTGACCCGCGAATCGTCTGTGATGGAACGACCCTGGCTATGGGACGACTCCTGGATAGAGCTTTGGTGTACTAAGCCAAAGGACAAAGGTTCGATTCCTGTGTCCTGGGGTCATTTTTTCAATTTAGAGATTATTTTCAGTTTTGGTAAATATTGTATTTTTCTAAAATAAAGAAGTTCCAGCTCTAGAGATGAGACAAATGCACTAGAACAACGGTTTCCAAACTTTTTGAATGGGGTACCACCCCAACAATTTCCGTAATTTCGAGTACCACCGAGATAACGCTGAATATTTAGCCTACTACTTTCAAACCGTGTTTTAATGGTGTGCAGGTATTTAATAACACTATGTCTTATGTACTAAATACGCCAATGGTTTTAGAGATTAGGGAGGTTATATTTATAGGTGTACGCGAATTTTCGTGTAGGGGAAGTGGGAAACCATTTTGGAAAAAACCACCCTCAGTACACACAACAGAGATTCAAACCTCAATCTCCCCGTCATCGGCAATCTAGTCTACTGCGAGAGTAGCGCGTTAGACCATGCGATCACCGAAGAGGCTAATACAATAGTATAGATAATTTTAAGGTTGAATCAGGCGTTCGATGACAAATTATGTTCCACACACCCCTAGTCATTCAACATACTTTACTATGGCTCTAGGTGCCACCTATCTCAACACACTATATGATGGTCCTAGGTGCCACCTCTCCTAACACACTATGTGATGGATCTAGGTGCCACCTATCTCAACACACTATATGATGGATCTAGGTGCCACCTCTCCTAACACACTGTATGATGGTTCTAGGTGCCACCTCTCCTAACACACTGTATGATGGTTCTAGGTGCCACCTCTCCTAACACACTATATGATGGTTCTAGGTGCCACCTCTCTCAACACACTATATGATGGTTCTATGTGCCACCTCTCTCAACACACTATATGATGATCCTAGGTGCCACCTCTCCTAACACACTATTATGATGGTTCTAGGTGCCACCTCTCCTAACACACTATATGATGGCTCTATGTGCCACCTCTCCTAACACACTATGTGATGGCTCTATGTGCCACCTCTCCTAACACACTATATGATGGATCTATGTGCCACCTCTCCTAACACACTATGTGATGGCTCTATGTGCCACCTCTCCTAACACACTATGTGATGGCTCTATGTGCCACCTCTCCTAACACACTATGTGATGGTTCTATGTGCCACCTCTCTCAACACACTATATGATGGCTCTATGTGCCACCTCTCCCAACACACTATATGATGGCTCTATGTGCCACCTCTCCCAACACACTATATGATGGCTCTATGTGCCACCTCTCTCAACACACTATATGATGGGTCTAGGTGCCATCTCTCTCAACACACTATATGATGGCTCTATGTGCCACCTCTCCCAACACACTATGTGATGGTTCTATGTGCCACCTCTCTCAACACACTATATGATGGGTCTAGGTGCCATCTCTCCCAACACACTATATGATGGCTCTATGTGCCACCTCTCCCAACACACTATATGATGGCTCTATGTGCCACCTCTCTCAACACACTATATGATGGGTCTAGGTGCCATCTCTCTCAACACACTATATGATGGTTCTATGTGCCACCTCTCCCAACACACTATGTGATGGTTCTATGTGCCACCTCTCTCAACACACTATATGATGGATCTATGTGCCACCTCTCCTAACACACTATGTGATGGCTCTATGTGCCACCTCTCTCAACACACTATATGATGGCTCTATGTGCCACCTCTCCCAACACACTATGTGATGGTTCTATGTGCCACCTCTCTCAACACACTATATGATGGCTCTATGTGCCACCTTTCCCAACACACTATATGATGGCTCTATGTGCCACCTCTCCTAACACACTATGTGATGGTTCTATGTGCCACCTCTCTCAACACACTATATGATGGATCTAGGTGCCATCTCTCTCAACACACTATATGATGGCTCTATGTGCCACCTCTCCCAACACACACCGTTTAATATTTCATCTCTATAGGCTGATTGTTCCATTTTTAAATTTCAGTTCAGCCTCCTGTGGACACTTACCATCTCTTTCCAACCCTTTGGTTTCCCTATGAGCAATGTCCTTTTCCCCGACCAGCCGTGTTGCCTTTAGCTACCTTAACACCTTACCCCATTATTTCCTTTTATATAATCACCAGGTTATACGCCTGATAATTACTCTAATGGGGTAGGGATAAGCAAGGAATAATTTTAAAGGTAATCCACAATTGCGTGGAAGGAGAGTGGGAAACCATTTAGGGGAAAACCACCCTCAGTCGACCCGACTGGAATTCGAACTACGATCTCCCCGTCATCCTATAGAGATTAAATTATATAGTCTTCACTGATGCATGAAACAATAGAAGCTAAAAAATACTATTTTAAATTACTTGGAATTTTTACAAAATATAAAAACTAACATTTTTGTCTATATTTCACGAGTATCCAAATATATCACGTCATAAGTCTCGTTCCAATTACGAATAATGCTATGGTGGCTGTAGTATTAATAGTCATAAGCAACGCCTGCAAGTCTGGAATGGAGATCTTTTGCACTAGTTTTTATACATATATATCTTGAAATATTGAAAGAGAACATGAAAAGGTTGTCTTGTTAAAAAATTATTTTCTTTTGAATTTACATGGTTATGTTATGTTTGATAAATTATAAAAATAGTTCAAATTTATTTTTGGAAAAAACTAAGGGTCGAAAGTCACTCCCATTTATTGTGATGGCGTTTTAAGTTGCGTGTAGCTCAAATAACACACTTCTCGGTATTCAACAACACATCGTCCTAGACATACCAGCACTCAGTTCTAAACACCTTCATAGACATACCAGCACTCAGTTATAAGCACCGTCATAGACACACCAGCACTCAGATCTACGCACCACCCTGGAAACACAAGCACTCACTTCTAAACACCTTCATATATACACCAGCACTCAGTTCTAAACACCATCATAGACACACCAGCACTCAGATCTAAACACCTTCATAGACACACAAGCACTCAGATCTAAACACCTTCATAGACACACCAGCACTCAGTTCTAAACACCTTCATAGACACACCAGCACTCAGATCTAAACACCGTCATAGACACACCAGCACTCAGTTCTAAACACCTTCATAGACACACCAGCACTCAGTTATAAGCACCGTCATAGACACACCAGCACTCAGTTCTAAATACCTTCATAGACACACCAGCACTCAGTTCTAAACACCATCATAGACATACCAGCACTCAGTTCTAAACACCGTCATAGACACACCAGCACTCAGATCTAACACCGTCATAGACATACCAGCACTCAGTTCTAAACACCTTCATAGACACACCAGCACTCAGTTCTAAACACCTTCATAGACACACCAGCACTCAGTTCTAAACACCTTCATAGACATACCAGCACTCAGTTCTAAACACCTTCATAGACACACCAGCACTCAGTTCTAAAAACCTTCATAGACATACCAGCACTCAGATCTAAGCATCATCCTGGAAATACAAGCACTCACTTCTAAACACCGTCATAGACACACCAGCACTCAGATCTAAACACCGTAATAGACACACCAGCACTCAGATCTAAACACCGTAATAGACACACCAGCACTCAGATCTAAACACCGTAATAGACACACCAGCACTCAGATCTAAACACCACTGGTAACAAAAGCACTCAGTTCTAAACACCTTCATAGACACACCAACACTCAGATCTAAACACCTTCATAGACACACCAGCACTCAGATCTAAGCATCATCCTGGAAATACAAGCATTCACTTCTAAACACCGTCATAGACACACCAACACTCAGTTCTAAACACCTTCATATATACACCAGCACTCAGTTCTAAACACCATCATAGACACACCAGCACTCAGATCTAAACACCTTCATAGACACACCAGCACTCAGATCTAAGCACCATCCTGGAAACACAAGCACTCAGATCTAAACACGTTCATAGACACACCAGCACTCAGATCTAAACACCTTCATAGACACACCAGCACTCAGATCTAAACACCTTCATAGACACACCAGCACTCAGATCTAAACACCACTGGTAACACAAGCACTCAGTTCTAAACACCTTCATAGACACACCAACACTCAGATCTAAACACCTTCATAGACACACCAGCACTCAGATCTAAACACCTTCATAGACACAC
Source organism: Timema podura (assembly GCA_033556935.1). Taxonomy (NCBI): domain Eukaryota; kingdom Metazoa; phylum Arthropoda; class Insecta; order Phasmatodea; family Timematidae; genus Timema; species Timema podura. Next base: position 50,881,880 of record JAVRXN010000007.1, on the reverse strand, counting down.
CAGCACTCAGATCTAAGCACCATCCTGGAAACACAAGCACTCAGTTCTAAACACCGTCATAGACACACCAACACTCGGTTCTAAACAGTCATAGAAACACCAGCTAAGATATATAAACGTCTTGAAACGTCAATACATTCGGCCCCTGCTTTGAGAACTTTCACTAAACCCCTTGCAGTTTGCAACGTCTGGTAGCATTATTTTGGGTACCCCCCCAAATCCTCCAGACAGCGCCCAGTAGCTAGAATTTGTAATAATGCCTTTCGCCGATAAACGCCGTCTGGAGAAACGTTTTCTTTCGCACGCACTCGTCCATTAATCGTAAATAAATCATTTTATTTGCGTGTGACACGCAGGTTCATCTGCGAGTTTCAAGATTCGCTGCTCTAGTCAATAAACGAATATATTGATATCAAATGAGCAAAGAGTTGTCTATGAAACATTGCATCTTACATTAAACTCCCATTTGCAATGTGGGAATTACGTCTGTTTGTGTTCTCATTGGAGCTAAATCACTGTTACTTGGTAACAGGGAGTCGAACCAGAACCAGAACAATAAAAGTAGATTTCTTTAGGACCAGAATATGAATTGGTGTTTAATTAAGGTTCTTAAATATTTTAAATTTTGAGTTGTACAAGCAGTCTGAGAGGATAATACTGAGAAATGATAGTCACCAGAGTTGTACAAGCAGTCTGAGAGGAGAAATGATAGCCACCAGAGTTGTACAAGCAGTCTGAGAGGAGAATACTGAGAAATGATAGCCACCAGAGTTGTACAAGCAGTCTGAGAGGAGAAATGATGGCCACCAGAGTTGTACAAGCAGTCTGAGAGGAGAAATGATGGCCACCAGAGTTGTACAAGCAGTCTGAGAGGAGAATACTGAGAAATGATGGTCACCAGAGTTGTACAAGCAGTCTGAGAGGAGAAATGATGGCCACCAGAGTTGTACAAGCAGTCTGAGAGGAGAAATGATGGCCACCAGAGTTGTACAAGCAGTCTGAGAGGAGAAATGATGGCCACCAGAGTTGTACAAGCAGTCTGAGAGGAGAAATGATGGCCACCAGAGTCGTACAAGCAGTCTAAGAGGAGAAATGATGGCCACCAGAGTCGTACAAGCAGTAGGGCCCGGGTTCAAATCTCGGCACTAGTGGTAGTGAGGGGGGATGTCCGAGGTCAAACCTGGGCTGTGTGCACTGGAGTTTAGTCATCTAGTTGTGAAATTAGATGCTTAATTAACGGTCTGGGGTTTGATTGTTTAATCTGTCGACTAATCAATTAGGAAGATTAGCTAATATAACAAATTTCACAGATTAAAGGTGCGGTCTAATATAGTCCTCACAAACATTGCATTTCAAAGGCAAATAAAAGGTTAAAATTCCCAGCAACAAACACACTTTTCTAACCAATCCATTTGAAGCTAATAAATACACGGGTCGCGCCCAGGATGTTTGCCAGCTACCCCCTCCCTTTACCCTCCTAGTCTAATGTAGGCCCAATGATGAATATAGTCCCTAATCATTTGTTTTTTTGCAGCGTTTCACCAACGAGAAATATCTACTTCAAATGCAAGCAATTATATTTTTTGTAAGTTCGTTGTTTCGTATTACGGTAGAGTCCAAGGGGTCGCGTTGAAGGGCAAGTGATTTTGCGGTTAGTATAGCATAACACCTATTTGTCCAAAATAAATAAAATATTGCTCCAGTAGAAGCCTAGAGTTAATTTTCTTCACGTGTTGATAACAACAATTGTTGAATATCTGTCAAGGATGTCCTGGAACTTTTTCTGTTCATTTAAAAAGTTTGTCATTTAACGCTCATTAAAGATATTCAAAAACTGTTGATATCACCATGTGAAGTAAAGTAAAGTAAAATTTGATACATGAGCAATTTTTATTTATTTTTTAACAAAGAAATGTTTTGTTATAAAAACTGCAAAAATACTGACCTTTTCTCGCGTCCACAACATCTCCATCTTAACATTAGTAGAGCAATTGTGTTTACTTATTGGAAATACAAATTACACATGTAACGTTCAATATTTTGTTTTGATTTGATTTTAGATTTATATTGAATTATATATATAATATATATATATATCATCACATCACATACATCACACGACCCAGACTGAGGTGAGATATCCCCAAGGAAGATCCCCGTCCTATGGACACATCACACGACCCAGACTGAGGTGAGATATCCCCAAGGAAGATCCCCGTCCTGTGGACACATCACACGACCCAGACTGAGGTGAGATATCCCCAAGGAAGATCCCCGTCCTGTGGACACATCACACGACCCGACTGAGGTGAGATATCCCCAAGGAAGATCCCCGTCCTGTGGACACATCACACGACCCAGACTGAGGTGAGATATCCCCAAGGAAGATCCCCGTCCTGTGGACACATCACACGACCCAGACTGAGGTGAGATATCCCCAAGGAAGATCCCCGTCCTGTGGACACATCACACGACCCAGTGCCTCCAAGGGTCAACATCCAGGGGAGACAACACAAATAAAGGATCATCAGATTAGTTCCCTCGAGTTGGCTCCGAGCTCTCTTTCAAAGATTTATTGTTGTTCAGTGTTTTCTACTCGGGATATATTCAACAACTAAACTGGTCTTTACAACCTTGCACTACAACAACTACAATTCACTGTTTGCAGGTTCTACTGCCTGGCAGTAGTTAGTTCTCTTATTATCAAATAAATATCAGATTCATTCATTCTTATCTACTTAATATTATTAGTATTATTAGCACAGCGTCTTACTACCTGTTCGGGTTTAACGCAATTACGCTAATGTGTAATGGTAGGGTGATTGTGAGATGAAATGGAGGACCTACAGTTTAACGTGGGATCCGAACCACGGTGGAGGCCTGGCATTCCACACAGTCAAAATCACCTAATTAATTTGTAATAATATAATAGTAGACCTTACAAGTGTAATGTACGCTGTGACCTTGCAGACTATCACAAGACTATCTCCCTTCCTGAAGCTAAACAGAGACTTTACAAGGCATCTCCGTTCCTGGAGCTAAACAGAGGACTTTACAAGGCTATCTCCGTTCCTGGAGCTAAACAGAGGACTTTACCAAGGCTATCTCCGTTCCTGGAGCTAAACAGAGGACTTTACAAAGGCTATCTCCTTCCTGAAGCTAAACAGAGGACTTTACCAAGGCCATCTCCGTTCCTGAAGCTAAACAGATGACTTACAAAGGCTATCTCCGTTCCTGGAGCTAAACAGAGGACTTTACAAAGGCTATCTCCGTTCCTGGAGCTAAACAGAGGACTTTACCAAGGCTATCTCCGTTCCTGAGCTAAACAGAGGACTTTACCAAGGGTATCTCCGTTCCTGGAGCTAACAGAGGACTATATCTAGACTATCTCTGTTCTCAAAACTAAATAGAGGACTTTGTCTAGACTATCTCCATTCCTGGAGCTAAACAGAGGACTTTACCAAGACTATCTCCCTTCCTGAAGCTAAACAGAGGACTTTACCAAGATTATATCCATTCCTAGAGCTAAGGAGGACTTTACCAAGATTATATTCATTCCTAAAGCTAAATAGAGGACTTTGCCAAGACTATCTTTGTTCTCAAAGCTAAACAGAGTACTTTACCAGGACTATATACATTCTCAAAGCTAAAGAGATTATTCAAACCGAGAGCAAACTCTTACACGATAGCAAACAACCCCTACCCGGGGATTATTAATTTCAAATATTCAGATGGGAGAGTAATTAATAACATAAATATAAATTACTGTTCAAACAGCTTCGATTCATTTAATAATGTATTCCTGCATTCTCTCTCTTCACAATCTTCTTTCAATAGTATTTATGCAATATATTTTGAAGATTTAGTTTATTTACGTGTATTCGTTTTGATTTTACGAAAGTTTCTTAGCTAACTTGATGAATCTAAAAAACATTTAACGAGTAATATCACACCAACCAGACCTCCAAACGCTGGTTTACTATATAATGTCACAATCACAAATAGTGGACTCTCCAGCCAGTGGCGTGAAGGAAATGTTGAAAATAAAATTTATATTTAAAAAAAGATCAGATCGTTTAACTTTATACATATATTGTTAGTTTGATACGTCGCGACAAAGCGGACAGTTAGCCTCACCCAACAATAAATACATCAGTTGTTCACCCTTCAGTTTAAAGCCAGATTGACACATACAAGTAGCTATTAAATAAAAAACTTTTATTAAATTCTATGCCATGGATCCCAGTTGTGAAATGTGGGTGGCAGGTTTTACTGTACACTTGTGGTCCAATTAAGAGTTTAGCTTAGGATCTATAATATACGGTTTAAATAGATACTTTTCTAAAATATTGGACTTCATTTTACATATTTTCGTAGGAAGTTAAGTAAAAACCGTAATCAGCTCAAGAAGGTTGGGCAATGATTATATTATATTATTATAGATAAATTTAATAAAATTACATTTATATCGCGAAATTAGAGTAGTAGTGTTTAAAAAATATGACTTGTATCTCTTCATACCCCTCATAGCCCACTGACCATGCACCATAACAAACTTTGATCAGCTGGCAACGGCTGGATGTAAGACTGTGTGTGTGTGTGTGTGTGTGTGCGCGCGCGCGCGTAAACTTTCTTATAAGATTACATTTAAATTCAAATGTTCTAAACATGAGTCCTATACTCTCTAGCACAGGTCCAAATAGTGTTCAAATGTTCTAAACATGAGTCCTATATTCTCCTAGCACGGGTCTAAATAGTGTTCAAATGTTCTAAACATGAGTCCTATACTCTCTAGCACAGGTCTAAATAGTGTTCAAATGTTCTAAACATGAGTCCTATATTCTCTAGCACGGGTCTAAATAGTGTTCAAATGTTCTAAACATGAGTCCTAGACTCTCTAGCACAGGTCTAAATAGTGTTCAAATGTTCTAAACATGAGTCCTATATTCTCCTAGCACAGTTCTAGCTAATGTTCAACTGTTCTAAACATGAGTCCTAGACTCTCTAGCACAGGTCTAAATAGTGTTCAAATGTTCTAAACATGAGTCCTATATTCTCCTAGCACAGTTCTAGCTAATGTTCAACTGTTCTAAACATGAGTCCTAGACTCTCTAGCACAGGTCTAAATAGTGTTCAAATGTTCTAAACATGAGTCCTATATTCTCTAGCACGGGTCTAAATAGTGTTCAACTGTTCTAAACATGAGTCCTAGACTCTCTAGAACAGGTCTAAATAGTGTTCAAATGTTCTAAACATGAGTCCTAGACTCTCTAGCACAGGTCTAAATAGTGTTCAAATGTTCTAAACATGAGTCCTATATTCTCCTAGCACAGGTCTAAAAAGTGTTCAACTGTTCTAAACATGAGTCCTATACCCTCATAGCAGAGTTCTAGCTAATGTTCAACTGTTCTAAACATGAGTCCTAGACTCTCTAGCACAGGTCTAAAAAGTGTTCAACTGTTCTAAATATGAGTCCTATATTCTCCTAGCACAGTTCTAACTAATGTTCAACTGTTCTAAACATGAGTCCTATACTCTCTAGCACAGGTCTAAATAGTGTTCAAATGTTCTAAACATGAGTCCTAGACTCTCTAGAACAGGTCTAAATAGTGTTCAAATGTTCTAAACATGAGTCCTATATTCTCCTAGCACAGTTCTAGCTAATGTTCAACTGTTTCTAAACATGAGTCCTAGACTCTCTAGCACAGGTCTAAATAGTGTTCAAATGTTCTAAACATGAGTCCTATATTCTCCTGGCACAGTTCTAACTAATGTTCAACTGTTCTAAACATGAGTCCTAGACTCTCTAGCACAGGTCTAAATAGTGTTCAAATGTTCTAAACATGAGTCCTATATTCTCTAGCACGGGTCTAAATAGTGTTCAACTGTTCTAAACATGAGTCCTAGACTCTCTAGAACAGGTCTAAATAGTGTTCAAATGTTCTAAACATGAGTCCTAGACTCTCTAGCACAGGTCTAAATAGTGTTCAAATGTTCTAAACATGAGTCCTATATTCTCCTAGCACAGGTCTAAAAAGTGTTCAACTGTTCTAAACATGAGTCCTATACCCTCATAGCAGAGTTCTAGCTAATGTTCAACTGTTCTAAACATGAGTCCTAGACTCTCTAGCACAGGTCTAAAAAGTGTTCAACTGTTCTAAATATGAGTCCTATATTCTCCTAGCACAGTTCTAACTAATGTTCAACTGTTCTAAACATGAGTCCTATACTCTCTAGCACAGGTCTAAATAGTGTTCAAATGTTCTAAACATGAGTCCTAGACTCTCTAGAACAGGTCTAAATAGTGTTCAAATGTTCTAAACATGAGTCCTATATTCTCCTAGCACAGGTCTAAATAGTGTTCAATTGTTCTAAACATGAGTTCTATATTCTCCTGGCACAGTTCTAGCTAATATTCAACTGTTCTAAACATGAGTCCTATACTCTCCTAGCACAGTTCTAGCTAATGTTCAACTGTTCTAAACATGAGTCCTATACTCTCCTAGCACAGTTCTAGCTAATGTTCAACTGTTCTAAACATGAGTCCTATACTCTCCTAGCACAGTTCTAACTAATGTTCAACTCTCGTATCGTCCCTCCACTCGGAAACAAACCAGGGCCACTCTAGTACTACACACATTGATCCTCCCAACTTGTTGAACATGTTGCCGGCCATCTGGGGGAAGGAAGACTACCCCATGATTTGCACGAAATGACCAAATAATCACCAAGCCGACAGTTTTCCGGTCTGTTGCGGCCGTCTCCATTGTGCACACAGATCTGAGGAGTGAGGATGCCAGATGGCGTTCTAACAGTGCAGCATCAATTCTGGAGCTAGGGTGGAGGGGTATGTCCGGCTCAATTAGAGGGATAAGGAGGAAGAATCATTCATAGACTACCCGGAGCGACATTACATTCACATTATTTACAGCGGACTTTGCAACGCCCAGTTAATTAGGACTATGATTAAAAACTATTCCAGAAAGCAATCATATAAAATGGGAGAAAGCATGTTCGTCAAACATTCAACGGCCAAAGTCCTTCGTCCTGCTACGTTTACTAGCCTGTGTGAGTGATTCCCAACCAATGTTTACTAGCCTGTGTGAGTGATTCCCAACCAATGTTTACTAGCCTGTGTGAGTGATTCCCAACCAATGTTTACTAGCCTGTGTGAGTGATTCCCATCCAATGTTTACTAGCCTGTGTGAGTGATTCCCATCCTATGTTTACTAGCCTGTGTGAGTGATTCCCATCCTAAGTTTACTAACCTGTGAGTGATTCCCATCCAATATTTACTAGCCTGTGTGAGTGATTTCCAGCCAATGTTTACTAACCTGTGTGTGATTCCCATCTCATATTTATTAGCCTGTGAGAGTGGTTCCCATCCAATGTTTACTAACCTGTGTGAGTGATTACCATTCCAATGTTTACTAAACTGTGTTATTCCCATCCAATGTTTACTAGCTTGTGTGAGTGATTCCCATCCTATGTTTACTAACCTGTGTGAGTGATTCCCATCCCATGTTTACTAACCTGTGTGAGTGATTCCCATCCCATGTTTACTAACCTGTGTGTGTGATTCCCATCCCATGTTTACTAGTTTGTGTGATTGCCATCCAATGTTTACTAACCTGTGTGAGTGATTCCCATCCCATGTTTATTAGCATGTTTGAGTGATTCCCATCCAATGTTTACTAGCCTGTGTGAGTGATCCCCACCCAATGTTTACTAGCCTGTGTGAGTGATTCCCATCTAATGTTTACTAACCTGTGTGAGTGATTCCCATCCCATGTTTATTAGCATGTTTGAGTGATTCCCACTCTGCCATGGTAAAAAAAAAAAGCACACGACCTATTCTTTGCTTATATTTAATCTATGAAGTAAGAAATGTAATGTACTAAAGCCCTTGTTGCATATCGACCCCGATATATTAATAACCATATTTTAACATGAGAATGGGTAGCTTGGGGGCGAGTCAAATTGGGGTGGTGGAGGGTGCGGGGCACCAGCACTTGAAGGAATTGTTAAGTGTTACGGATTATATCCATACACATACCAAAGGGGTTGGGAGAACCCAAGTGCCGGATCAAATGCGCCTTCTATTTACACACACACTCAACTCCATGTGTAGCAGTTATGAATATGAGTTGATGATCGAGGGGAAGGGCAGATCTCTCTTAAATAAAGGTCCGCTGTGCCCTTACAAAGGCGTATCAAATACTAGGGGTTGTGTATGAGGGGTGTCAGACATGTGTTAACAAGGTCGGCTTTATCATATTAATAATCATAATAGTCTAACATTTCAATATCTCAGAGGGGGTTGGTAGCATTGCGGTGACCCGCTTTAGAAGGGGAGTTAAGACTGTTAGCGTCGCATTAGCGGTCCAGTAGTGGGCGCGTGGACAATTAGCGGCTCGCGCAGTGACGTCATAGAGCACACGTTATACAAGGTCGAGTTAGGCCCTTCTTTGTGCGTCCGTGGGTTCGTTCAATAACACTTTGAAAACTGATCAACACATTTTTTTTCGGAAAGGATAGCAAAATCATTTAGGTATATAGATTAGTAAAGAAGATTACACTAAAATTTAAATTAAACCTTTTTGTTTTTTGGTTAATCGCTTATCAACATTTTCCCTACGTATCAACATATTATGTATACAGATTGCTTAGGAATGAGCACGGAGAATTTAAAGGAAATGTGCCTGCATTTTCTTGCGGAGCAAGGAGGGGGAGAAACGATTTAAGCAAAACACCCCTATTTCACCCAACCGAGAAACCAAACCAGACCAAAAAAAATTTAAGTGCAACAATACGAGAGTTCCCGGTTCAATTCTTGTTCAGGGCAAACAAGATGCGGCTGTGAAATGTTTTACACATATTATTTGGCAATGTCGTGGAATGTAATAATAATAATACTTAGCACCGCGTCTTACTACCCGTTCGGGTTATACGCTTAAGTACTAATTACTTTAATGGGCTAGGAATTGGGAAGGTTGAATATAGGGGAAGTGAGCCTACATTTGTGTGGAGGGAGAGTGGAAAACCATTTAGAAAAAAGTTCACCCGAGCGAGATTCGAACCTCGATTTCCCCGTCCTCGGCAGTCTAACTCAACACGAAACTAGCACGTTAGCTAACTACGCCACCGAGGCGGGTGCCGTGGAATAACTCTACAAGGATGTCCAGGTTTTCCAGGGCCAATCTTCAACTTTTCCGGTCATTATGTATCACAAACATTATTTTACTAAGATCGCAACTGAATGTAATAATATTTTAGAGACGTAGGTACACATTGTGACATTGTGACATTGTGACATTGTGTCACTCTGTGAAGGG